>JAAKBH010000020.1:0-600000 GCA_019776075.1 Amaranthus palmeri
GGGAAGTGTGGCAGTTGAAAGGTAGTTACTTAGGAGTTAAGTGTGGTAATTAAGGAATCTGAATAAGACCAACTTTGACTGGAGGTCAAGGTTAGTCAACAATAGAAGGAGGTGTCCAGGTGGCATTATTAAATAACAAAATAATTAAATAAGTAATAAATAAATGTTACCATTACAAAACTAAATGGGAAATTTTTAATTGTACACCTAAGTTTTTTCCCTTTATCAATGGTACCCTTATGTTTCTTCATTATCTATGGTAGCCTCATGGTATTGAGCATTTTACAACTGTAACCTTTTCTAACTTTTTCCGTCCAAAATCGTTGAAAACCGTTAACTTTTTTCTTTGTCTTTCCTTTTTCAATTTAAAACATTAAAAAAAAGTTAAAGGTTTTGGACAATTTTGGATGAAAAAATAAAAAAATGTTACGGTTGTAAGATGTTCAATAACACATGGGTAACATTGATAATTGAAAAAATTTATGGGTACCATAAATAAAGTGCAAAAACATGGGTGGTGATTGATAATTTCCCAAACTAAATTAACTCGCACTGATTTTTAACCAAACTGATGCAAACCTAAATCGATTATCAACTAGTTTAAACCATAATCGATTTTCAATTGAAAACAAGTTGAACTTAATTTCAGCAAATTTATCTCTAATTTCAGTTATCAAATGATGTGTATTTGAAAACTAATTTCTAGTATTACAACATTGTAAACAACATGTTAAAGAAAATCAGTAAGATTCTCTATGAAATTGACACCAAATATAAACCAATAAGCACATTACAAAAACCCAAATCCTTAGGAACAAGTTGAAATGCAAAAATGCAATTTTTTTTTAACACCCGGCCCGTTGGACCGCCATAGTGACAGTAGACTGATCCCATAGACCAACACAAGTCTTTCCAACGCACTTTGTCTTCATTCGAGCGCAATCAGGAAAACTGCCCAATAGGTCATACATCCTAAGATTGCTCCCCACCAAGCATGCTTAACTGTGCAGTTCTTAGCGAATGGTCTCCTATGAAAAGATCAGACGCACCTTCTATCAATTTTTTTAAAACTAAATTCCCGGTATCAACACTTTAAATTTGATTTATCTTGTTATTTGTCACTAATTTAATATTTCGTGTAAGCAATCTCCCAACAATTTACATTCATCATTTATAGATCCACCAAATTTAGATATACAAATATCTAGTTTTTAACCACAATAATTAATTTAACACTCCGTCAAATTTGGCATTTAAGATTTTTTATTTTTAATTAAATAAAATACAAATAACACCAGTTCTTACTTACTGTAGACGGTCTTTGACATAAACCACTAGTTTTGGGCCAGCCCAATTACAAAATCAGTTTCCAATTTCCAATATTTAAATTAATTAAAAAAATTTGAAAATGTAATGATAAGTGAATATTCATTTCATTTTCAACTCTCCTCTTTTCATCATCACTTTCTCTCTTCTCTCACTACTCTGTCTCTCCCCCTCTTTATTAATTTCTCCTTCCAGTTTTTGGGTATTCAAACTTTCAAATCTTTTCATCTTCATTATTGTTTTTCAAGATCATCTACTCATTTACCAGTTACTTTCAAGGTAAGTTTTTTTCGAATTTATTTGATTATGATTTTTAATTTTTTCTGAATTTTTTGTCCATTTTCGCATGATTTTTTTCTCCATTTTTCCATTTTTCTACATTAGCTTGTTCTGAATTTTTTCTCCATTTTCGTATGAAAAGACTTGTTCTTCAAGGTCATCACCTCTGAAAAACAATTTTTTTCGATTTTTATGTTAATCCAATGTTTTTCATTCGAATAAAATGATGAAAAATTAACAAAATGGTGAAACTTTGAAAGAATTTTGCATAACTGTTATAAACTTGGATTTGAAATAACAATCCTCTTTTTTTTTAAATAAACTTCATTAATGGTGGAAATTCTGATATTGAAGAAGACAACAATGATGAAATAGTGATGTTGAAGAAAAAAAAGTAAGTTGGTGTTTTAACCTAATTAAAGTTTGTTGTTTAATATTTTAAAATTTTAAATTTGTTTGTTTTTTTTACTTGTTCTTGATTTTAGGGTTTAAAGTTTGTTCTTGATGTTGAAGAAGACAACAATGGTGGAAATAATGATAGTGTTTGGCTTCTGTATTCACAAAGAAGATCAAAAAGATTAAAGATCAAAATGACAACCCTCAGAAGTCAAAGGTAGCCAATTAAGTATCCAAACAGAAAGCTAATAATACTTGGATTTATAATATTATGTATTTGGATTTATAATATTGTATATTTGGGTTTATAATAATGATATTTTGTCGTATTACTATGTATTCATATTTAGGATTATGTTGGAAATTATAATAGTGTGTATCTAGATTTATAATATTATATATATGGGTTTATAAAAGATTATATTTGTGTTTATAATTGTGTGTAGTTTATAATATTTTAATTTATAAATAATGTTATAATCAAAACTAAATAAAGTTATAACCCCAAATGAACAATGTTATAATAACAAGTAAACTGTCATAACCCCTAATAATCCATGTTGTAATCCCTATTAAATTATGTTATAACACCAATTAAATAACGTTATACTCCCAACTACATTATGTTATAAAACCAACTAAAAATGATATAACCCACACTACACAATGTTATACTTTTAATCACATCAAACTATGTCAAATGGTCACAATTATAATACTCCCTCCGTTTTTTTTTGATTGTCTTATTTGAAGATTTCACACAAATTAAGAAAGGTGGAATCTTTGTAGATAGTGGATATTATTTTATTAAAAAAGGTGGAATCTTTATAGATAGTGAGTATTATTTTATTAAGAAAGATGGAATCTTGGTAGATCGTGGATATTATTTTATTAAAATAGTGGTGTGAATGAATAATTGTATTGGTATTATGAGAGAGAAATGAGGGTTAAATGAGAGATAAAGAGAGTATGTGGAAGATAAAAACTTTCCAAAATAGGAAAATATTCTAAATAAGACAAACTTATGAAATTGCCCGTTATAGTAATATGGACAAACATAAAAGAACAGAGGGAGTACCTATTACATTATGTTATAATCCTAAATATAAGTTATTATAACCCCGAATATATTATATTATAACGACAAATATTATATTATGTTATAGCTCCAAATATATTATATTATAACCCCAAATAGATCGTGGATATATTTTTATTTTTATTTTTATTTTTTTATTTTTTTTTATTTTTTTATTTTATTTTATTTTTTTTTTTTTTTTTTTTGAATTCTTGATCACCTTTTTTGTAATTTCAATTCTTGATCATCTTTTTTGTAATTTGAATTCTTGATCATTTTTTTTGAATTCTTGATCATCTTTTTTGTAATTTGAATTCTTGATCATTTTTTTTTTAAATTCTTGATCATCTTTTTTGTAATTTCAATTCTTGATCATTTTTTTGAATTCTTGATCACCTTTTTTGTAATTTCAATTCTTGATCATCTTTGTGACTTGTTGTTTATCGTTTGGACTTGTTTTCTTTTGTTTTGTTTTTGTCCTCTCTTAACTTTTTGAATTTGTTTTGTTGAGTTTATTGTTGTTTTTGGATAGTCTCTTTGGTTTTGGTGTATCTCTTTGGTTTTGTCTCTGCTTGCTCGTTTCTTTTGTGTTTGTGTTTGTGTTTGTGTTTGTCTTATCCACGGGTAGGCGAGTATAGAGTCCAAGCAGACATATGGTAACCTAAAGTCGAGTCCAAGGAGGGGGGCAAAGGGGGCAACGTAACCAGGGCTTTGAACTCAGAGTGGGTACATGGAACATAGGCACCCTTCAAGCTAAATCGTTGGAATTGGCAACTAAACTCTCTAAATATAGGATTCAGGTGGCCTGTGTTCAGGAGACCAGGTGGAAGGGGCAAAAGGCATGTGTTTTGAAGGGATACAAACTCTGGTATACCGGTTTGGATGGGACACGAAGTGGAGTCGGTATTCTCGTAGCTAATGAGATCTTAAAGCAAGTAGTAGAAGTAAGGCGGTGCAATGATAGGATTATGCTAGTTGGAGTTGTGGTGGGGGAAGAGGTCGTCTCGATCATTAGTGCGTATGGACCGCAAGTTGGGCTTGATGAGCAAGTGAAACGTGAGTTTTGGGATAATTTGGGTGACCTTTTGGAAGCTATCCCTATCGACGAAAAAATTTTTATAGGAGGGGACTTCAACGGTCACATAGGGAAGGAGGCTGTTAACTATAACTCTGTTCATGGCGGTTTTGGTTACGGTGTAAGGAATGAGAGTGGGCAGAACCTTCTTGAGTTCGCGTTTGCCAAGGACCTAGTTATAGCAAACTCGATCTTCAGAAAGAAGGATGAGCACTTGATAACGTACAAGAGTGGCGGGCTTGCTACCCAGATAGACTACTTTTTAGTACGTAGGAGCACCCGGAGCTCGTGCTTGGACTGCAAGGTTGTGCTTGGCACTAAGATGCCAACCCAACATAGGTTATTAGTACTAGATTTCCGTATGAGGAGGAAGATTGTCGAGAGGAAGTCTAAGGGAAAGGATACGATCAGGTGGGGTAGTCTAAAAGGGGATAAAATCGCAACCCTATCAAGCAAGATCAAGACGTTAGGCTACCGTAATATCTCAGGCGATGCAAATCAAATGTGGGAATCTATGGCGACAACTAGGGATGGTCACGGGTCCAAGACCCTGTTGGACCCGCCCCAGACCCGCCCCTTTTTTAAGGGTCTGGGTCTTATTTTTTGAGACCCATCGGATCCGGGTCGGATCTGGATCTAAAAAATATTTGGCGGGTCCGGGTCCGGGTCCAATATCCGGACCCTGGACCCGCCCCTTGGACCCTTATAAACATTAAAATGTCCATTTTTATTTGTCTTCTACGTATGAATTATGCCCTCAACACTTATTTTATTTTGATATAATCATAATATATATAAATAATATATATGCTACTTGTTAAGTGTTAACCCAATTACCCTTATTTCGTGGACTCAAACTAGTATTTATAATAAAATTTAATCGTATATTGGTGACATTATGCGAGTTTAGATGTTAAATTAGTATTAAATATTTGTAAAATACGATAATAACTCTCTTATAAATATACGAAAAATACAATGACTTACAAATGTTTCAAATTCAACAAATCAAATAGACTTACTTTAGACCCACTAAGGACCCATTAAGGACCCTAGACCCATCAGATTCGGAGGGTCCGGGTCTGGGTCTGAAAATTTTGGACCCTTAGGGTCCGGATCCGGGTCTGGATCTCAAAAAATTAAAAGGGTCCGGGTCCGGGTCTAGTTGGACCCGCTCCAGACCCGCCCCATGACCATACCTAGCGACAACCATTCGTATGGTGGCGAAGGAAACGCTAGGGGTGTCGACAGGAAAGGAAAGGGAATACAGGGAATCGTGGTGGTGGAGCGAGGAGGTGCAAGAGAAGATAAGGAACAAAAACAAGAGATTCAAGGAGCTTATTGCCTGTACGGAGGAGGAGGTTAGGGCACAAATGAAAGAGTCGTACAAGGAAGCGAAGCGGGAGGCGAAGAAAGCAGTCGCAAAGGCAAAGAGTCATGCCTTTGAAGCCTTCTACCAAAAGATTGATACCGCAGAGGGGGAGAAATATATTTACAAGTTGGCTAAAGCCAGATCTAGGTAGAGGGAAGACTTGGGAGCAGTGAAGTATATCAAGGATGAGAGTAAACGGGTTCTCATTAGCCAAGAGGACATCAAACTAAGATGGCATCAGTATTTCTCCCAACTACTAAATATGTCAAGGGGTCCTACAAAGGAAACTCGACAGACTTCGGACACACAAAGAACACGGGTTTGTGGGTCATTTGGTGACATAACCAAGGAAGAAGTAAGTGAAGCCCTCAAAAAGATGGGGAGATTTAAGGCAGTTGGACCGGATGATATCCCGATTGAGGTGTGGCGGAGCTTAGGTGAGGAGGGCATTCAATGGCTTACTAATCTCTTTAATGCTATCCTGCGATCTAGTAAGATGCCGGAGGAGTGGAGGTTTAGCACAATTATCCCTTTGTTCAAGAAAAAGGGCGATGCACAGGAATGCGGGAACTATAGGGGTATCAAACTCCTAAGCCACACTATGAAACTGTGGGAAAGAGTTATTGAGAAAAGAATTAGACGGGAGACGGTGATTAGGGAGAACCAGTTTGGTTTCATGCCGGGGAGATCAACTACTGAGGCGATTCATATTTTGAGGAGGCTGATGGAAAAGTATCGGGAGCGAAAGAAGGATTTGCATCTCGTGTTCATCGACCTGGAGAAAGCATATGATAGCATACCACGAAGCATCGTTTGGGATAGCCTCAAGAAAAGAGGTATTTCATCAAGATATATTGAGGTAATACAGGACATGTATGATGGAGTTTTGACCAACATTCAGACACCGGTGGGGCTAACAGAGTCTTTCAGTATTAGAGTGGGCCTACATCAGGGATCAGCACTTAGTCCTTTCCTCTTTGCGGTAATTATGGATGAAATCTCAAAATCCATCTGGGAAACCGTACCATGGTGTATGCTTTTTGCCGATGATATAGTATTGGCTGCAGAAACTAAGGAGGAGGCTAATGGTAAATTGGAGGAATGGAGGGAAGCCTTGGAGGGCAAGGGGATGCGCATAAGTCGCTCGAAGACTGAATACATGCGATGTAACTTTAGTGGGATAGAATCGATAGGGGAGCCAGAGGTGTCCATTAGGGGAGAAGCTTTTGCATGCACGTCCAAGTTCAAATATTTGGGTTCAATAATTCAGAACAATGGGGAGATTGAGGGTGACGTTGCTAACCGTATACAGACAGGTTGGCTCAAGTGGAGAGCAGCGACTGGGGTGCTTTGTGATAAAAGATTTCCTAATAGACTTAAAGGGAAATTCTACCGCGTAGCGATTAGGCCGGCTTTGTTGTACGGAACGGAGTGTTGGCCTGTAAAGAAGGCTTTCGAGCAGAGAATGGATGTAACAGAGATGCGCATGCTGAGATGGATGTGTGGTAAGACAAGGATGGACAGGATTAGAAATCAGGAGTTTAGGGAAAAGTTAGGGGTTGCACCTCTCTCTGCAAAGATGCGGGAGAACAGGCTCAGATGGTTTGGGCATGTGCAGAGAAGCACCCATGACGCCCCAGTGAGAAGGGTCGAACGCATCATAGTGGAGGGCAAGAGAAGCCGGGGAAGACCTAAGAGGACGTGGGAGGAGCAGATTAACAGCGACCTGCTCGAACTACACCTCTCTAAGGACCTGACCAGGGATAGAGCCACATGGCGGCGCCTTATTCACATCCTAGATTACTAGACTAGTTTGATACTGTTCTGTGACTTTTGTCATCGCTTTTCACTTCCTTTTTTACCTATATCGCTTATAGGTTTTTTTTTTTTTTTTTTTTTATTTTTTTTAATCCCTATGCTTGGCTAACGTGGGTGTAAGATGCAGGTTTTCGGTTTTTTGCAGGTCCTATCCTTGAAGACTCCTCTAGAGCCGAAGGACTCTTATGACCGCCCTCTCCTTATGGGTATGAGACGCCGTCGACCTTCCTTCCCCAGACCCTGGCCATAGAGTATCTATGTGCGGGAACACTGGGTATGATGATGATGATGATGATGATGATGCTTTTATTATAATTCTCCAAAAATTAGCCATAGTTGTCTTTTTCAACATCACTGTTTTTCACCATTGATGAACCTTAATTTTAAAAAAAAAATAGAAGAACCGCAATAACTTTTATTACATTCCCCAAATAGTATATATTGTTGTCTTCTTCAACATTAATGTTTTCCACCATTGATGAAGCTTTATTAAAAAAAACAATCTATCATGCATTTTCCCTCTTTTCCTATAATTATTGTCCTAGATCTTGTTATTTCTCTTTCATTAATTCTGCAAGTGGCATCCATATCTCCGGATGCTATTTTAGGTGCTAAATCTGTGGCTTCTGATTATCTTCGAAGCTCCAATAGTTGTATCAAAGGCGTCCATTTGAGGGAATAGCAAAGGTATTCGAATTTCTGAATTAAATTTGGTTTCTTCATGCTCAAAAATGCCAATCTCTTTCTTCATTGGAATGACAGTTAATGATGAAGGAGGTTGTTCATATTCCAAAGCACCTGAATTCCCACGCATACACTCACCTCTCTGACATAGCAGTTAGACGGTGAGAGACCCCCTGTACAAATAAATACTATTAACAGCGTTAGATGGGTAAATGTGTGCGTGATCATATATATTTGGAGAGAGAGGGGATAAGAGAGTAAAATAGATAAAGAGAGAAAGATGACTTACAAAGGAATTAGGGCGTGAAAGATATTACTGGACATCAATACCCATTTATAAGCTTTAAAATGAAAATCGGTAATCATAAGTAGCACTTACTTGAAAGCCCTTTGTTTGCAAATTGGAGGTAAAGGTTGGCCATTTGTAGAATAAACAAATGGTTTGCCCTTCATCTGCAGAGCAACTAAAGGTTTAGAAGCAACTTTTCCTAGTATATTTAAAATACTTAACCAACCGATACAACTATATAAGAGATAAAACACATATGTGACATTATTTTATTGAATCATGTATATTTTGTATTTTTAAATCTTTTTAAAGTTAACATTTTTAAATAATATTTCAAAGTTGAGATTTTTATAAATAATATCCCAAATATGAAATTTTTAGAATTAAAAAACTCATATCTTGAATATCAAATATCAAATATTCCTTTTATTTACTAATTAAATGAGAATTATATTACAAGATAAAGTTTGATGAAATTTTTAAATTTTTTAAATTTTTAAATTTTATTTTTTATTTTAAATTTCCATTTTTTATATAAAAAATACCTACCTATATTTCTCTAATTTCAAACATTATTTTTCAAAATAAAATAAAATTTAATTTCACACATAAATTATTAGGGGTGAATACGGTCCGATTTGGTCTGGTCTGACACTAAAATCAGAAATTTCGGTCTAAAAATTTTCTAGACCGGACCAGACCGTTTAAATCACCAAATCAGACCAGACCAAATCGTTTTACAACAGTCCAGTCTGGTCTACGGTTTTTTATTTTTATGTTTTTTTCCAAATTAATACATGTATTTGTGCAGATATTTTACTCCTGCAATTAATATTAATATATATATAATAATTTGTAATTAATTGTAACATCGATATCATTCTAATATCATTATCATCATACCCAGTGTTTCCGCACATAGATAAATCTATGGTTAGGTTCTGGGAAAGGAAGCTTAACGACGTCTCATAAGTCAAACCCATAAGGAGAGGACAGTTAAAAGAGTCCTTCGGCTCAAAAGGGATCTTCAAAGATAGGAACTTGCAAATTACCGAAAACCTGCATCTTACACCTACGTTAGCCAAGCATAGAAATCAACCAACCGCAAGCTTAATTAGTGACTTACACAACTAAAAGGATACATACAGATAACTAAGAAAACGATACAGGTAAGATCAGATCATTCAAGTAAATATTATATAATATATTCAAAAACAATATATATTCCTATATAGCAACTTAACTTTTTAAATACAAAATTATGAATTTTGACTAAAGTACGGTTTGCGATCCGGTTTGGTATGAAAAATAAAAAAAAATCAAGACCAGATCGTAAACCATAATTTAATTTGTAAAAATCAAAACAGACCATTTAAACTGTAGATCAGATCAAATACTAAAATTACAATTTAGTCCAATTTGATTTACAGTTTAAACCAAACTTTTTTCGGCCCTGTAAATAATCCAACGTCTTCAAACAAGAAACTTAAAAATAAAGTCGGTTCATTTATCATTCCCATCCTCCTCTCTCTCCTACTCCGAGTCTTGGCTGTTTTCACTCCCATACATAATCGTTGAGTTGACTCGGCTGTTAAGATGACGGATCCTCGACGTTTAAACGATCCGTTTCTTCTCCGATACGATGAATCGGAACTCGAAATTGCGTCGGAGTTTCTATCAAATTGGTTACCCTTTCTGTCACGAGACCTTTGTCAGAACTGTACTCATAATCTTTCTCGTCGTATCCGCTCTCTCACTACTCGTCAGTCTTCGATCTTTTTTTCTTTGAATTTGAGTCTTTCTTCGATCTATACGTATTGATGTTTTAAAATTTACAGCTTTTTTGTTTCTATTTTTTGATTAATTGTTTGTGTTTAAATGACATTAATCACTTGGGGTTATATTGTTTTTTATTGAAAGTGATTATCTTTTTAAGTTTCTCGTTTGTTTGTAAATTAGGTATAATCAGAATTGTTTTATGGCTAATTTTTTTTTTTTTTTGGTTTGTCATGTTTTGTAAATTAACTGAAACTTAGGGAGTGTGGTTTTGGGTAAACTTGATCTTATGGAGAAAAATATTGTATGTGGGTTTGTTTTCTTTGAATTTTGTGAAATATTTAGAACTTTGGGTTCTGTTTTTGTTTGCTTGATTTGGTGGTTAATGTTTTGAGTAATCTGATTTATATAAATTTTGATAATTGGGGTTTGTTTGGAATTATTTATAATTTACTTGGTATTATTTAATTAAATTCGTTTGTGTTACGGATTTTTTATTTTTATTTTGGAGTATTAACTATTATCTGTGGTTTTCAGAACATGATAACAAGGAAACTTCCAATTCAGGAGATCATTCGGCAGTTTTGATGCCGGATAAAGAAGATAGTGATTTTGATAAGTGTGATACTCATTCATTGGGGAGTTGGAAAGATGAGGCAGAATCAAATTCATATAGTACCAATGTGTGCTCCGAATCAGTCCTGGATGATGCTTCCCCTAGTGAAGTGTGCAGTAATTCTGCATCTATTGTAGTTGAAACTCCGAAAGTTCGTATGTCGTGGGCCGACATGACTCAAGAGGATGAACTTGAAGGAGATGGAGATGCACTCGGTGAGGTGACCAGAAAGAAAACAGAGTTATCGCGGGATCAAAGAGAGTATTTAAGGTTTATAAATGTTAGAAGGAAGAAGGATTTTATATGCCTTGAGAGAATTGATGGAAAGTTCAAGAATATTCTTCAAGGGCTTGAGCTGCATACAGGTGTATTCAGTGCTGTGGAACAGAAAAGGATTGTTGATTGTGTGTACGATCTCGAAGAAAAGGGAAAGAAAGGGGAGCTGAAAGGTAAGAAGTGCTTGCAGCTCAACTTTTAAAGGTTTTCATGTTATCTGAATATGCTTATGATTCTTGTTCTGTTAATAATAGGGTTTTATTTAGATGAGGGTAATGAGTTGATAGTGCTAATTGACTTTGCCTCTATTGCTTTACTGAGAAATTAAGCTTGTTCTTTCAGCTTTGCTGAAGGATGAATCATAAGATCTGTACTAGTTCTCTGTTGTGGCTTGTGATTAAGAACTTCAATTGACATTTTTCGCCTCTTTTTCACTCAAGTTTCTTAACATATGCTTGGATAACAACTTTGGAGAGAAAAGAATGGAAAGGAAGGGGAATGGAGGGGAGGGAAAGGAAGGGAAGAGAAATGGGAAAGAAGTAATTTTTGTTTGTTTAGGAGGGAAGAGAAGTGTAATATAGGGAGATGAGGGTTTTTACTTCAAATCTTCCCAACTTTAGAAAGATTGATATTTTAACAAAAAACATCCATCTAAGTCTTCCAAATCCCTTCCCTCTCATTATGTTATCCAAACAAGGGATCTCTCATTCCTCCAAATCATTTCCCTTTTTTTTCCTTCATTTCCTTTCATCCAAACATAGTGTAAGTGCTGAGATTATTCATTGTATGGGATGTATGTGTCATTTTGTAGATTCAAGTGCAGTGTGTTTTTTTATTTGTTTTGGGGTGGGAGATGTTCTTTAACTAAAAACATATTTAAAAATTTCCTTCTATGTTTTTAGAATTCAGAAATCATTCTTGAGTTAAAAAAGACGTTTGTCTGAAGATTAGTGAGGTTTCTATGTTTATAGAAGGAAAGCTTATTATTATCTACATCATTGCCGTCCTCTCTCCCTCTTATTTTCTGGCCAATAATTGAATTTTCTGTATTGGAGCCTTTTCTCTGTGTGGCAGTAAAGTTGCAGAGGATAAATCCAATATTCAAAAGATGTTTAGTGTCCATGTGGCAGTATAGTTGCAATGTATTATTGGAAGAGAGTGTAGGAATAATTACTTTGTGACTTTTCTGTGCGCTAATTACAGTGTGTAATGCCTCATGCCTGTAAAGGATATGGAATTGTGGTTTGCTGAATAATTGTTGCAGTGAGAACTTTGGATTTGCATTTTGACTTTCTCTTGAAAAGAATTAGCCTAGGCCGTAAACACTTACTTCGGAGATAACATAAACTTAAATTGTTGCCTGTGTTGCATTCTGCTCCCGGTTTTTATCACATTTGACCATGGATGTTGCTAAATTTGATCATAGAACTTAACTTTTATGTTTGGATAACATTTTAGGAAGGAAAGAAAGATGAGGGGAGGGGAGAGGGCGCAAGGTTGGAGTGTTTTCCTTCCAAAATTTTCCAATGTTAGAAGTTTTCTTTTGTACAAAATGTCAAGGAGCTATCGACACTAATTCCTTTTTCTCCATTTCCAACCTCTTCCCTTTTGGTATGCAAATGAAGGAAATACAATTCCTCCTTTACTCTTCCCATCCTATTGTTCTCCCATACCCTTCTTTGTCTTCAGGAAGAAGTGAAAGGAGTAAAGGATAACAAAAACCTTGCCTTCTTTGAATAGGAACGAAATAAATTAGATGTGGGACTTGTGAGTTCTTAGTTGATATGATTTTATAAAAAAGTATGGCCTCTAATGAGTGTAATCATGATAACGCTAAATTTTGTGCCCTTGCATTTGAGCCTGATGGCTGTATATCTTCTGTGCATACTGCTTGATTATACAAGTCAATACAACAAATCAACAATGCTAAAGCCGAAATCCCTTGGGATTGGGTTTGGCTGTTTCCTGTGGTTATTCACTAAGATCATATTCCTCCCTCACTCTATATAGCGCATGACCATCTGTATGTTTTATGCCTTTCATAAAATCTGTGGAGATTGTTCTAGAGGTGAATGACTATTTCAGCTAATTAGAGTCAAACTTCTTGACTGATGAGAGAGCCCGTTCCGAAATGTGATTTTTGCTCTTCATTATAATGATGCTTTTTCTACTTTGCTTTGTACTTGTGTTTAAATTTAAGATGTGATGCAAAAATGGTTGTTTTTCTCCTATGCTCTTTGGTTTTGGTTTCATATTACATGGGCTAGAGTAAGATGACTCATTATATCACACTTTTCTTATATATGTGAAGCTGCACATGTTGTTTGCTACTATTGGTCAATCGAAAACATTATCTTTGTTACTACTAACAAGGGTACGATTGTGTGCATCTGATCTCCAAACTCCACCCGAGGTGGGACCACTTAATGGCATTGGGTAATGGAATGTTGTATAAGGAAGACTACCTCGGCTTTCTCTGTTGAAACTACTCTTAAGTATCCCTTTTGTTTGCTGTTGCTTCAGAGCGCACTTACACAGCACCCAGGAAGTGGATGAAGGGTAAAGGACGTGTGACTATTCAATTTGGTTGCTGTTATAATTATGCTACTGTAAGTTTTTCTGTCCACTTATACAATATTAATCAGCTCCCTTCTTCGATTCAGATGTTAATTTTTTTTACTTACGGTGGCAGGATAAAAATGGTAACCCACCAGGTATACTTAAGCGTGAAGAAGTGGATCCTCTACCTCCTCTTTTCAAAGTGATAGTCAAGAGGCTGATCAGATGGCACGTTCTTCCGCCAACATGTGTTCCTGATAGCTGCATTGTCAACATCTATGACGCAGGAGACTGCATACCTCCACATATCGATAATCATGATTTTGTTCGGCCGTTCTGCACTATATCTTTCCTCAGTGAGTGCAATATAGTATTTGGAACAGACTTGAAAATCGTGGGCCCTGGAGAATTTACCGGCTCTATGGCAATCCCCTTGCCTGTAGGGTAAGTGCTATGAATTTGCTTCATTTTTTAAATATTTTTCTTGTGATTTTTTTTAGTTGTGTGTGGTTAATTGGTAATAGAAGTTGTTTCTGTCTATAGATCGGTTTTGGTATTAAATGGAAATGGAGCTGATGTTGCTAAACATTGTGTCCCTGCAGTTCCATCGAAGAGGTAAATCGTCTCTGTTTTGTCCATCTTGCCTGCATATTTCTGATGGAATGATGGTTATTTCTGCATATTTTTAAGGAAAAATTAAACTTTCTGCTTATTTCCCCACAATAATACTAACTTTTGATTAACCATGGGTAATACCATTTTAGGGGTGTGTTTCTCTAGAATATCTCTAACATGTTAAAAATTAAATTATTGGAGATTAAATGATATTATTTTAGGAAAAAAAAACGTTGGTGTTATTCATGGTTAATCAAAAATTTGTATTAAATTACGGAAATTAACAAAAGATCGTATTCACGGTAATTTTTCTTATTTTTAAATGTATTAAATATTGCCATCTACTCTGTAAGCTGCTATTCTTATCTTCGTTCTGTCCTTTCTAGGATATCTATTACTTTCCGAAGAATGGATGAATCAAAGCGGCCGGTGCATTATGCTCCCGAACCAGAATTTCTAGGGCTTGAACCCTTGTGTTATGATGAGGAAGGCGCCAAGAAGCCCCCTTCACCAAGAAACATGGGCAGGCAAGGGACACGAGGTGGGTTCAGGTCAGAAAGGAAGAAAGATGAAGAGCCTCGGTATTCAGGCCGGTATCGACCTTCCACGAGGGCTCCAAGAACTAGGGTAAATTTAACAGGGAGTTGACGATTAAAACAATCTCGGCTTTCTCATCGTGAAATGCCTTCAATTTAAATTTTTTTCTCGAGTGTATATACTATACGTGCCTAGCGTTGGCTATTCGTTTGATTATAGAAACACGAGTGCCTAGTGTTGGCTATTCGTTTGATTATAGAAACACGAGTGCCTAGTGTTGGCTATTCGTTTCGTTTAAGTAACGCGACTATTGACGAGGGTATTGGTGGTTCATATCTGTCCGTTGTGGTAGATGAACAATTTGTAGAGTTTTTAACGCGGAAATTAATTGTGATTTTCTGTTTTGTTGGTAATTGAAATTGTTTTTAACAGGGAAATAAATCCTGTACGAAATTTAATATTAGAAGTTCAGATAGCATGAAGAACACCGGCTGCCTAGCGCCTGGATAATGCTATGGGCATGCTTGGATTACTGTAAATATTTAAGAGGAGAAATAAAGTCAAACTAATAAAATAAAAGTAAGTAGAAATGTATTTAAAGTAGTTTTTTTTTTTTTGAATAATACCTGATTCATTAATAAAGAGTCATACGACATCTACATCAGAAATAAAAATTAGCAAGTACATAGCAACTAAAATCAAATATAATTCAAAAATAACAAAACTACGATCGTTGTGTATGAGATATGACAATTCTGAATATCCTCTTCCACATCGCTGTTTGATACAGCCTTTTACGAGGGGTCTTTCGATCTGTTGTAGTCTTGAGATAGAATTGAATTTGGTGTAGTTGATGATAATTGCAATTTTGGTGTCTGCTGCATCATCGCAATAATCTCTACCAATAAATCAACTAATGACCAAAATTCACAACTCCAAACTCTCACAAGGAGAGACTTCAAAACCCAATATATGGGTAGAATCAACCCAATGAATGGGTAGAACAACTCTCTTACAAGAAGAGGCCAAAAATTTATTCTAATCATATTAAAAAAAACTTAAAAGGGAAAATGAATATGCAATAAAAGTAATGATGGAAAAAGAAGATGATTTTTCTTATTACTAGCTTAAATCCCGTGCTAAGCACGGAAAATTTGATTATCATTATTTTTCCTTTTCTTATTAGTTACTATTTTTCAAAATATGCAAGTCAAGCTTTACATTTTCCCATTATTTTCTTACCAAATTAGCTACTCTTTTAGTATATTAGTGAAAATATAAATGATAATTTTTTTATTGCCATTTTTATTCCTATTCAGCATGTATTGTCCAATTTTTATAGAATATATGATATGATAGTATAAAATAACTAAAATATGAAATGTATATATTATAACATAAAGAATAAAGAATGATGCTAATTACCTAATTTAGCTAAATGAAGAAATTTACTAAAAATACCCATTTGTTAATTTGGAGGGAAAATAATTAACGTGAGAGTGACATGTGTCCTTACTGAATAACGGTTTTAGTATATAGTATAGATAGATAGATGGCGGTAATATATTCCTCTATCTTCCCCTAGGATAAATATTTACTCACAAAATTAAACTTTACTAATTTCTCATTTATCAACTTTATTTTCTTACTTTTGGATTTTTTTCACCTTGTAAATATTTATATCAAATTCAAACATGCTCTATAACGAAATACTGACCAAGTGGCACCAATGGCACAACCCAAAGTCCTTTTGAAGCTATGGCCTATGGGCATAAAATCGAGTTTGAATTATTCAATTTTTAGTTTAAACAAGATAATTTGGATATAGATTGGTGATTTTTTTTTTTTTTTTGAATATCAAGGTAAGGCTTAGATTAAGATAATAAATCGGACGTTACAAGATCCAAGAGGGACCTTCGTTAAGCCACACCTCACAGCAAATACTCGCAGAGGCCCACTTAGCTAGACGGTGAGTAGAGGTGTTCATTCGGGTGATCGGGTCGGTTTCGGGCGGGTGTCATTCGGTTCGGTTGTATTTCAGATCGGTTATGTTTCGGCTGTTTGTAATGACGGGTCACACTCGGGTCGGGTCGGTTAGTCACGGTTTGGTTAAAGATCAGTTATTCGAGCTATCGGGTTAGCACCGGTTCGGTGCCGGTTGAAGTTCGGGTCGAGTATTAATCGATGTCGGGTTGTCATCGGTTAATAATTGGTTCGGTTTGTCGGGTATAGATCGGGTTCGGTTTTTTACATAACAAAATTCGGCTACGTATTACTAATTACTATCGATCAAAAACAAAATAGTTAAAATGCAAATCAATTTGTGATCATTATTACTTTTACATGTTTGACCGAAAATTAAAAATATAAAGTTCTATAAATTTTCCTCTAGTACGATTAAAAGTAGTTTAATAAACATTGACGATTGATTATTAGCTCTAAATATATGAAATCATGTATTTATTAGATTAACTAATAAAATGATTAAATATAAGTATATCATACTTCTATCTTTAAAATTGGTTTATATTTAAAGCAATTCGATCTAAAGTTCGTTCGGGTTAAGTCGGTTTTAGCCGGATCGAGTTCGGTTTCGAGCATGATTCGAGTCGGATATGACTCGGGTCGGTCATTTTAAGTTCGGGTAATCTCGGTTAACGGTTAAGTGTCGGTTACAAAACTCGGTTACAGTTCCGGTTCAGCTTTCCCATTTTCGGTTGTCAACCGGCTCGGGTGCAACAGCGGTTCGGGTATTGTCGGTTCGATAAAACTGAAAACTGAAGATATTTTCGGGTCGATTTACTTTCGGTTTCGATTCGGTTTTTCGGGTCGGGTCACTTTTGAACAGCTCTAACGGTGAGCTACATTATTAGCCTCATGATAACAGAAATTAAAAGATTCAGACTCGACACCTGACAAAGCTACATTATTTGAATATCTATTTATTTTTGAATTTACTTTTCCTGTTTTAACTTCGTACTATTTTTAAACTCCTACACTCCCAAAGCTGGATATTTAATTTTGCTTAGTTGGAACTCTTGAATTGGTTAAGTAACCAACTCAACCAAAAACTTAAACTGATGGTTGAGGTCTCAAGATATGTTATATACTCTAACACGCCCCCTCACACAAGAGCCCTTTGGAGTAGAAGTGTGGATGCAACACAGACCCTCCTCATACCTGGTGCTAAATATTCCACTTTTAAATGAGGGGTGGTGAAATTCGAACTTGTGACCTCTTGTTACACTGGCTTTAATACCATTTTAAGGAACCAACTCAAGCAAAAGCTTAAGCTGATGGTTGAGACCTCAAGATATGTTATATACTCAAACAAGTTAGTGAAGGAATAAAGATGATAGGTTGTGAATATTCTCAAATTATAACTTCAATTTTCGGAATCTTGTCGCATTAAATTTTTATAAATTTTTATCCATATTTATTTTATTATTTAGAGTCATACAATAATTTATTATCAGACTTATTTCAAACTCATTTTTAATTTTATTTGAATCTGAAGTGGTAAGCTATTTAAGGAAGAAAAAAACTATAATCACAGTCTCACCTCGTCAAAGTTCTTTTTACTTGATCATTGCTAGTCTCTAATGATGTTATTGATGTTTGTTAATGATGTTCAATTAATTTATTGTGATTAAGTGTTACTTGAGTGTACAAATTAAAAGGTGCATTCATGAGTGAACTCTTAGATGAAATTCTATAAGTTTGTTAATTGGTGATTTAAGTTGGTAACTCCTCTGTTTGGTCGAACAACAAATCAGAATGTGTCCAGTAGTTTTTGTTTCTCCGCTCAACCCAACCGCTCATCCCATCTGTCTCGTTTGACTGGTCGAGACTCGAGCGGGTCTTTTGACAACATAGGATGTTGTTTTTCAACTCTTCAAATGCATGGGGATGTTTCATTGTCATTTATTCGTAGCTTTAATGTACTCAATGTTACTAAGTGTGATCTTTCCTATAAATAAAGAGCTCTTTTGCTCATCCAAAAACATCCACAAAATACACCCCAAGCCATTGCCTAATCTTCATATTTTGAGAGTTTTTTGAACTCCTTTTGATAATATAAGAGATATATACTACACATAGGACGACGTAGCCTAAATTGGATGAACCTTGCTAAGCTTTTGTGTCGTTTTATTGCATTTTATTTCTTACAAACATCGATCTCATTTGATTACTTAATTTATTTCACACAAGAATTTGTACTTTCGATCTTAGTGATATTAGAGGTTGAAACACAATCATTTGATCTATAATATACCATCGTTTTCATAATTAATCTATCAACACTCAATCACTAACAATTATTTTTGTTGATGCCAACTTATCAGAAAACCAATATTTAATTTATCTAGATTAACACAGGATTATGTTTTACTATTTATGTTAGATTGTATCCGATATTTGATCTTGAATGCTACTACATGAAACCCTAATGAATCTTATATATTGTCATTACGATCCCAATTAAATTATTTGTTTTTTTTATTTTCTTAAGTAGTATTTCAAGAATTTTCTTACTCAAAATAATCAAAATAGGTTTATTTAAGCAAATGATTGTTGGTTACAACTATTAACTAGCTTACCTATCTAAAAATATAGTTTTATAAGCCTTCAATTTAGGATTTTACACCAATTGTTAAAGATATTTGAAAAATTTTGGTTGTAGGCAATTGGCTCTTTGTTAGAAAAAAAGCTTGTCAAAAACCAATAAAAACGCTACACATAATAGCTCTGTGCTTTTGATTTAAAAAAGTCAGCTTTTCAAATCGCTTAAACATAATTTACCAAATGAACAATATCCTCCATCCCCAACTAACAATAACTCGTTATAAGAAGATTAAGAAACGGCAATGTCAATACCAAATTAATAACCAACGACCGGAGTATTTACATACTTAAACACACTTTGACATCTAGAATAACCTTAAAATGTGTTAACTCCTCAAATTTAAATCAACATAAATGTATAGCCATAAGAACCTTAAAAAAGGTCTCCTTTACAAGAGAGGGAAGCCCAATGAATATAATCTTAAATGGAAATAGATTCTCCTACCATACAAAGCAGCAAAACATCCATCAAGAGCATAGAACTACTAGACTTCAGGACGAACTCGAAAAATGCTGACATCGAAAACTAACCTCCCATTCTTCCACTCGGCAGGCACAAACACGCAGGCATCGAATTCTTCTAACTCGTTGTCAAGTGCAAAGCGTTTCCAACCCGTTTGAAGTCCTACATTTGAAGGACTTAAACAAAATTTGCACACCCATGTTTTCTCTTTTACTTTAAGGACTATTTCTTGGCCCTTTTTCATTAGGCTTCTGGGTTTCCAATCCTTTGGAATAGTCTGAACATCACAAGGAAGTGCTAATAGAGGTTAAAATGATTGACATTAATGAAGAGTTCTTGTAAATCATAGTAAACGAAGAGAATTTATACCATGAAAAAGCGTTTATCAACACAACACGGTCTCATTATTGCTGTGAAAGAATTTTCGTGTTCATCCTGAGTTTCTTTCGCCTTGTTTAGAACCTGTATTTTTTGTGCTTCGGTTATTTGTCGTGCACTTGATTTTCCACATGCACGAATTTCTCTCGGGCTGGTGCTTCTTCCTGAAAGTTTTGCTATAAAACAAGGAAGTAGAAGCTTGTAACAAGATCCGAAATATCAGACTCATAATTATAGCCTACAGGGTACGGAATTTGGAATTTACAATATGCCAATTCGATTTCAAGTTGGTAGATTCGCATTATAACATTTCCTAAGGCAACAACAACAATGCCAGATTATAAGTTCCAAAAGATTGGAGCGTAGCATTTCCTAAGGGAATTACAAAATTTAAGATCGATTTAGAAAAAAAGGGCAGAAATTGGAGATCAGTATACCCTATGTTACTCGGACTCTTCATTTTTCTTTACGTACCCGTGTCTCCTCAGATATTGGTATGGCACTTAGACACTTCATTTTAGGCGTAAAATTGAATATTTAGACGTATCCCACACTTGGACACGTGCCAGTATCCAACAATAATATCCGAGTTCAAACATAGCTAATACCATAAGTCTCTCTTCTTCATTTCATCAACTAATGACGAAGAACAGATTGAAGGAAATCATAAAATAATAGCACCAATACAGGAATGAATAGAAAAGGTGGATTGTCGGAAACAATCTCATGCGTCAATTTTTTATTTCATGTCGCTGACCCCATTTTTTTATTCAAGCTTTGGCATTATCGTTGTCATCCATCTCTATAATCACATGCAGTGTAACATGATTCGTGTTATGAATTTGTTATTCACTCAAGTTTTTTCAAGAATAGCCAAAACCAACCATAATTGGCTTTTCTTGATTTGCGATTCACGAGGAGATTAGCGAATCATGTGACACTGATCACAAGACTGGAAGCTATTCTACAGTAAATCTCCGTTTCAAGTGTGCAAGGAATGCAAAAGGCATCAGAACAACATTTACAGCAAGAGCTAAAATCAGGCAACAGAAAAGGTATCAACAACATGCACATCCACATATCTTGTAAGGCATACCAGTTTCGTTTTTGCATGAAAAATTAGGCGGCACGTCTCTATTAGTGACAGCTGTCTCCGGGGTGTAGTCTTCTTCCAATAGAATAATCTTATCATCAGAAATCTCGTTGCGTTCAACCTTATGAAGAACTTCAGAAAATATTAAGGGAAGATGGGTATAAGTGAACAAGAACAGACATACCTGTTTTATTAGCACCCCTGCCAGAGTAAAAGCCCTTAGAAAAGGACCCAGAGTACTTTCTGCACCTCTTTCTCTGAGGATAATCTGAATCTTCTGCAAGAAAAGGAGTTACTGGACTAAGGTGAACGGGTTCCGGAACCACTCGAAAAATGCTAACATCCAGTGCAACTCTCCCATTGATAGAAGCGGTGGGTACAAACAAGCATACATCGAATTCTTCTAAGAAGTTTTCAAGAGCAAATCTTTTCCATCCACGTTGGAAGCCTCGATATTTGTCAAACTCAAGTGTGCACACCCATGTTCTGTCTTTCACCTTAAGAATCACTTCTTGGCCCTTCTTGTAAAAAGATTCATGTTTCCAATGTTTTGGAATCGTCTAAAAGCATCAAAAAAGAAAATGAAAATGAAGCTTATAACGATAATGACATGGTTTATTGGCATCGAGGAGTAATAACGTTACCATATAAAAACGCTTATAGACACTAGACGGTCTCATGACAGCAATGAAGGAATCACAGCACAAGGCCAATGCTTCCTTTGCCTTCTCCATAGCCTTTTCTTTCTCTGCTTCAGTTACTAGCCTTCTATTTGATTTGTAGCAAGGTATAATAACTGTATTTTTTCTCTTATGGGTGGTCGTTTGAGCTGAGAATTGCCACAAAAGTACAATTATGAACTTCTAACACCAACAAGGAGAAGGTGGTGCTAATAACAATGGAAGTAGCTATGACTTATCAAGTCTCCCCTTTAGTGAATCTTTCAATGGTAAAATTAGTGCACATTACCAATAAAAATTACAAAAATCAAGTCCACACATATTACAAAGTGAAAACACGCAACAAAAGTGTTGGAAAATAACCCACATGTGATCCTACATCGAAGAATTGAGATGTTGACTAACATATATACTTAATGAAATACTCCTCGTAAAACCAATTGGTTTTAGGGTGGAACCTCATTCGGGTTTATATGCAGCCAACTCTTATCTTATGCGAGTTTTGTTGTGTACAAGCCCAATAACAAATATCATAAGCAGAAATTAGACGTTACCAGTTTTGTAGTTCCTTTTGCTATAGTTAAATGGTACTTCCATAAATCTTGTACGATCCGCGCTTTTTGGAGTAGCGTCATTCTCTTGGGAGTCAGAAGCCTCGTCATGCTCCTCTTCATTGTAACAATCTACACACATCAAGACATTAATAGATACTAATACGTTTACTATGTCTATTAGCAGTTCTATTCGAGAAGTAGCATTTACAAATCGCACCTTTATCAATGCGCCTGCCTCTTAGATTGTAAGCAGAGCCACAGAATCCTTCTTGGTTCCTATCAGTGATTTCCTTAACCAAATTATCCTTGGCCTTTCCCTTGGAGTCGTCACAGTTAACTGTTTTTGGCGGTTGGCCTTTCCTCACAAAATAAGAAGCTTCTTTCTCGCACAAATTTGCTTGATCAAAGACAAAAACGTCAAAGCATTCGTGTCTATTGTACTTAAAAAGTAGCATATCCAACTTATTCAAAGAGTAGGCTTTGGTAAACTCTTTCCATTCATCTCCTTGTAACATAACATCATCCTTACCTTTCTCGAGTTTGACATTCCAGGTTATTGTATTAACTTTGAGGACTGCTTTGTCGGGTAAATGAGTCCTCATACAGTCAGTAAATTTCTTGGGAAGTATCTGATACAGCAAATAAGAAGTTCCTCATTAGGGAAATTAACATGGAAGATTGAATTGGCCAAATTAATAGTAAGTGAAATGATTCCATTTCATCACTGAAATTTAGAATAATAACTATTGAGTTGGCTAGTGAGCTGACCAACAAATTGGAGCTATGTTACTGTAAAAAACGAGAAGGTATCAGAGGAAAAAACGTGCAGTCATACAGCCAAAGGGGGCGTTTGGCAATTGGCCGTTGACTGTTAGTTGTTGGCTTGTTTAACTAGCTAGAAATGTTGGCCGTTTTTGTTGTCTTTTAAGCTAGCTGAAAAACCAGCTGTTTGTTGAGATGTTTGGTGAATTTAGGTAATGGTTGTTAGCTGTTTATTAGAGAAAAAATAGATCAATAAGCCAAAAACCAACAGAAAAAAACTAATTGGAATAGTTTTTTAATTTTTGCTTAAAAGCCATTCTTAAATGCCATTTACCAAACACCTTATTTTGCTGTTTGACCAACCAACAAGTCAAAAGTCAAAAGCAACCAAAAAGTTAAGCCAAAAGCCATAAACCAAACACCCAAAACAACGTTTCTCGTGCTATTTTAGAGCGGCCAATGTCGTCGTATTGTGTCATAGGATCCAACACATAACAGTTTAACACATAAAGTAAGTAAACTAAGAGTGTGGGCGTACCACAGATTTGGAGGGTTTGGACTAGAAATTATTGAGAAAACATTTCATTAAAGTATTTTCAGAAATTAATACAAGCAAAAGCACCAAATAGGCTAACATTTTAAGATACCAGAACCAGGAGGCATTTTAGCAGCAGACAGCAAATAAAATATGCTATAATCAAAGCTCAAAGATATGACAAAAACAACTAGATCCTACTATTCAGGAGGCGTGTGAACAAAACAAGGACAACAAGAAAAAGAAATGCCAAGCTTTCAGTAACCTGAATCACTCCAATGTTTTGATGTCGATTTCGAGCATAGTGTAAAAATGCAGTAACGGTTGTGATTGTGGTAACGGAGCGCTAATGCGGTAACGGGAGTGATGCGGTTATCATATCGTCTAAATATCGGTCGAAACCATAAGATATCCCTTAATCCATCCCAAAACGCGGTTTTTGTACACCTTTACAATGTGGGAAATATCGGTTCGTTTGTTTTGAAAACCTTTACAACACGGCTGATGCGATGCGATGCGGCCTTGTTTTTATTCTATCATTTTGAGAGATTTAGAGGTATAGCTTGAGCTAGAAACTAAGCTCAAACACCCTATCACAGATGATACATACTCTCATCTCACAGATGATGTGTATTTGAAACTTGAAAGTTTTAAAGATCAATGAGTACACCATATCATTAATAAATCATAAATACCCCACATTTGTCAATTGTCATAGTTTTTTCTTACTATTGTTATAATTGTACACAGTATTTAGTACAGACTAATGAAAAGGAAATTGGTCATTATTGAGGTAATTGGGATGAATTCATAATTGGTCACATTACATCCTGTTTATTGCTCTATCAAAATTAGGATTAAAGGATTGTAATGTATAGCATTGTTTAAGGCATACCAACCACCTTCGGCTCTGATACCATATTAGGCCATAACAATTCATTAAATAATCACCCTATAGACCCACTAGTGTGGTCACACCCACGAAACACCCTAGGCTCGGGCCGACAAACCCACGTGTGATAAGTGTGGACTTGCATACACACTTGATGAGATTTACCCTTTCTAAAACCATATAGTTATAAGTGGAATAGCCAATCAAACTTATATGTTAACCGTCTCTAATTCTTCAATGTGGATCACATCTGACCATGCGAGTTATTTTTTCAAAATACCATGATACTTTTTTTTGGTTTGGGTCTGTAAAAAGAACTCAAAAGATAATCCAGAGAGATAAGAGGGAAAGGAATAAAACCGTAGTGAAAATCAGATCTATGTCACAAAGGTGAAAACGAAAACATTCAATAACAAGGTTAACCCATTATTCTCACCTACGTTAACTACTATCTTCCCAATAGCCTCATAATAAGTTGATTTATTAATCGTCTCACAAATTTTAAAAAAATAGAGTATGACCGACGTTATTGGAATATATAACATATCTTGAGGCCTCAACCATCAGCTAAAACATTAAAATAATGCAAAACAAAACAAAGTATTCATCAACAACTGAACTTTATGTTGGTAATTATGTCATGATAATTCCGTAAAACCCTCTAAAGAAAAGGACAAAATATACTAAAAAATATATTAAATTTCTAAACTTTGTAGCTACCAAGAAAAGAACAGGAATTGTTAGTCAAAAACAAACATTTTTTATAAAATTAAAGACTTACCTGGCCATTACGGAAATCATTGCTCAAAACCACAACAAAATGACAAAAATTAAAATTTTCCCAATACATTTGTTCTTCCCAAGCTTCATACTTTTTGGAATCCATAATTCTGGTTCTGGTGCAACTTTTTTTGACAGAGGAAGCAATATTTATAAACCCTAATTTTGTAAATTAAGGATTGAGACCATGAATAATGCTGCTTCAAACTCAAATGGTTGATCATGCAAGTTTTTTTTGGTAAGTTTAGGTGACGCTCAGAAATAAGTAGGACTTCTCAGTTTCTCGCTTCATTAAATTTGTTTCCATAAATGTTTTTTTCATAATTAAGGTTAGGACAAAAAAGAAAAGTATGATTTCTTAGATGATGCTGATACAATATATCGAAATACAGTATTAAAATTTAGTACTTTTGCAAATTACAGTCTTTAATGTTTAATTTTTACAAATTACAATTAATATTAAAGTTTATAGGTTCAGGTCAAAACTACAGAGCTCTGACCCTAAAATTTTGACCGCCAAAATTGTCGGAATTATGTGTTTTGACCTGAGCCGGCAAGTTTGATGCTTTAATGACTATAATTCGTAAAAAATAAACATTAAAACTGCATTCGCAAAAGTGCTTAACTTTAAGATTGCAATATGCAAATTATTTTTTAATAATAGATTTGATGAAAAAAGTGTGGAGTATTAAAAAATATTGAAATAAAAATAGTGGACGAAATATGAAAATCACAACTACTCTAAACAATGTTTTAATAAAATTAGTAAAAAATATACTAGAGTTAAACTATAACATTATAAAAATAATCTTACATTACAATTTTCTTTATACAGCCGAATATACAATTTTCTATAAACTCTAAACAACGTTTTAATAATAGTTGGTTCGTCTATCTAGAGACTAGATGAAGGAGAACCGAATTGAAGATAAAAGGAACAACCAACAAACATAGAACTCAATTGCAACAATATTAATATTAAAATATTAAAATATTAGGGATAAATAAGTTTAATTACAAATAAAATTTATGATATAATTAGAAAAATTATTTATGAAAACAATAAATGAAACAACCTAAAATGATCAATAAAAACAATTTTGAGTAACAGAGAAACTTATTACTTAGGCAAAACCCGATTTTTTGAAAGATTGTTCATTTTTTTAAGTTCTTTCATATAGTAACATTTATTTTTGGGTAGTTGCAAGTTCACACACTTTTTGAAGTTCTTTCTTGAAACGAAAGACCCGTACTCTTTTTTATGGGCATACGTTGTTGTTTACCTTCCTTACCCCAAATTCTAATCATAATTTTCCTATGAACGAAATACAATAGCTACGATTATAAATAAGAATATTTAATTTTGGCTAACAAGTTATAGAAATTTTAAAGTTTTGTTCATTAAATATACTATATTGCCTAAATAGATTTCCCTCTATTCTCTAATATTCTTCGACGGAAATTATTAAATTAAGTTTAGGAGCCATTTTTTGAAAAAAAATTCTTAACATTTACACACGAAAAGTTTGATTTGTACATGAAAATCATGACTTGAATATACCGAAAAAAATTGGGTGTTATCCGCTTGTAATTTGAACACGACCGTTTTAGTTATTCTTTTAATTTATAAAACTTTTTCAGTTGTGCTCATCATTATTTTTAGACGAAACTCGTTATAATTCTAGTCAATTTTTGTTTTTTGAATCAACAATTCTTTGTTGAGCATTTATATTATCAGTATATTGTTTTTATTATTACCTGTGTTCTAAATTTCTATTTTTCGTCTTCATTACTCGAGCTTATTTTGAAATATTGTGGCTTATGTATAAAGAAAATATATAGTCAAACGAGATCTTATTTGAAATGTCTAATGTCATATTTTCATAACATCAACAGTTTTATATATTTTTGATTATGCATAAATCAAGATATAAATGATCAAAATATATAACGCATTAGACTACTTAAATAAGTAAAATGAAGAAGTATAATAAAACAGAGGAAATAAAAATATTTTTATAAACCATTAAAATAAACTACTACTCCTATTTTTTGACACTATTTACTAATTACTTAATTGATTTCAATGTAACATTTGTTGATTTCAAAATTTTAAATTTTTTAATAAAGTATAATTAACAATATTTAAAATTAAAATAGCACATGGATAAGTGTTCAAATTCAAATAGGATATTTAACTAAAATTGTACATCCAACCCAAAACTTGTACAATAATTATACAATAATGATATTTGTGTTAAAACATGAAGAAATATCTTTGACCTGTTGGACTGATTCGACCTAATCCAACCCAAAACTTGTACATCCAATCGTTTTGACGGTTCTAATAAAACAATTTCCAATCCTCTTGCTTGGAAATAATGCATTTATTTTCTTCTTCAAAAATTTCCTTAAATTTGGAAAAAATACGTTTATTTTCTTCTTCAATAATTTCCTTTTGATAGGTAGTTTAGTATATTTTCTTCTACGGTTATTATCAACGAATTATATCTTGCAGTTCCATATTCCTATTCCCAGGACTTCAAATATATACGCTGCACGAACATTCTATTTATTTTTGGGCTACAAAGCAAAAAGGAAAAGGATTTACTAAAACTGAGACGTAAATACGTAATGAATAGTGTAACACCCTACTACTTCTGTTCCTTTTTGTTTCTCCACTTTAAGTTTTTTCACCTAATGAGAGATAAATTTAAATGGATCAATCCCCAACAACAGCCACCAACTTTAGTCATTTTCATTTAAACAGCCGCGAACTTCGTTTATCCCCAACAACAGCCACCAACTTACAAAATGTGACATCGAAACAGCCACTTTACCGGATGACCTGTTAATTGACCCTTGACCATGCCTAATGACCTTTGACTTTACCTTAATTTCACTAATTAAACCTAATTACTCAATTATTCTTAATTAAACCCTTCTTCCCCAACCTTCTTCTAACCCACCTCAATCACCTCCATTTCTCCCCTTCACCACCACCACCACCACCACCACCTCCAATTCTTCACCATAAATGCCCAAAAAAACTCCAACGCTGAAGCAAATTGATTGGTTTGAAGCTGACCCACAAAGCCTAAATCAAAAAATTTAATCATTGAGCCATACTCAATGGGATAAAATGCAGAATTTTCTTCTCAAATGAATGAACAAAATCCACAGAAGAAAAAAAAAACCCAATTGAAAAAAATTGGGTAAAGTCGGCACTTTACCTTTTAAACCGACACTTTTTTTTCCGGTGGTTTTACCTTTTAAAGTTTAATCACACACTTGACCAAATCGAAGTAGAATTCTCGTATTGAAAAAGTTCGAGAGAAGAAAGCCAAGTAAGAAGAGCAGGCGAAGAACAATTGGTAGAATAAATGATGTTGTTAAAGTTTCTGCCATTGATGACAATAGTTTGAAGTATAGAAAGTGCAAGATTCAGGTTTTGATGACGGAGACTAAGGATCGTTGCTCTGAATGCTTCAAATAGAGTGAGGAATAAGTGGTTTGCAGCTACTTTTGAGAGAAGAGTAGTGTCTTTATCAAGGTTTATCAATGACGGGGATTTTGCTTCTTCGTCTTTCATGGTTAATGAAGATGAATTTGCAGATGAAGAAGGATGAAAGAGAAGAAGAAAGCGGGAGATTGTCGTGTACTGTTATTAAGATTGGGAGCGCTGGAAGAGAGTCGTTATTAAGATTGTCGTCTTTCATGTTCTTTCTTTCTGGGTTTTAATGGTGTTGGTGGTGGTGGTGGTGAAGGGGAGAAATGAAGGTGATTGAGGTGGGTTAGGGAAAGGTTGGGGAAGAAGGGTTTAATTAGGGATAATTGGGTAATTAGGTTTAATTAGTGAAATTAAGGTAAAGTCAAAGGTCATTAGGCATGGTCAAGGGTCAATTAGCAGGTCATCCGGTAAAGTGGCTGTTTCGATGTCACATTTTGTAAGTTGGTGGCTGTTGTTGGGAATAAACGAAGTTCGCGGCTGTTTAAATGAAAATGACTAAAATTGGTGGCTGTTGTTGGGGATTGATCCAATTTAAATTTGAATATTAACGTATATATTCAAGACAAAATATATTCATGTGGATCATGTTACATTCGTCTTGATGCAAAGAATTTTAATACATAATGTTACAATTTTTTATTATGCGTACTATGAGATATTGGGACTTAACATTTGTTTTATAATACGTGAGAGAGTAAATGAACAAATAAAAAGTAACAGAGGGAGTATTTATGTTTTGTTATTGATATTTGAACTATTCAATAAAAAAAGCAATAGTAGCTCATATGACTTATAAAAAATGTAAATTATATCTAAAATTAATTCAATATAATATCAACTTTGTATATGAAAATAAAAATTTTAAACCTTTAATAATTTAAATTCTGAACGGTAATCCGCTTTATGCTCACTAATCGATGACCACATGACTTTATGTGTCCAAGGGGTATTATGGCATGGGCAGAGGCGGAACTTAGTTGGGGCGGGTAGGGGCTCTACCCCTCCGAGATTTTTGGCAAATTTTTTTTAGTATACAATTATCATTTTGTATTTTTAAAAATTTTAAGCCAACAATTAAAAGCAACACAATTTAAAGGAAGAGAATAAATTTAGTGTAAAAGTTATTATATTGTAAATTGAACTTTCTTTTCTTTATTTGAAAATTTAGTTTAATAAGTGAATAATTCAAATACTGACAATTCATACAATAAAAAAACAATCTACCATGATTTTTTTGCTAATAGTTTAGTAACATACCTTTTATTCAAATAGAAAAGACATATAATGTCAATGATATTATTATATACAATTTTGAAGTGCTAAAAGATTGTTCACTTTACTTTGATTTAAAATTTACGCAATAATTTATGGTTGTATTGATTGGCTATATATTAGCCGCATTTAATTTTTTTTATTAATTTCGCCCCCTTAAAATTTTGTTTAAGTTTCGCCACTGGCCATGAGAACCTCTAGAACTAGTCATTCATTATTTTTTTTGGAAATAGAACTAGTCATTCATTAGTTATGTTCTTTTTCTTGTAATCGTCTCTAAGAATCTTAACCCCTCTTTCTTAGCTCTCTTCTCCAATTGTCTTTGAAACTCCACCATAGCTCTTCATTAATGATTCAAGGAATCTTGTTATATACTGACACTAGAGAGGATGCCAATTGCCATCCATATTGAACGAATCTCATTAAATTAACCGTGTTGATAAATTTATTTTTATTTCCGCAATTAATCACTTTATCAAATTAGCGTTTCTGATCTTAGAATTTTCGAAAATTAATTAAGAAATTAATCACTAATCCAAACACATTATTAATATTTGTTCTAGCTTAATGCAATTAGGACACCTAAAAACTAGTTGTTTATTAGCTTACAACAGTAAAAAACCTTGCAAAATCTCATAATGCATACTATATTTAGCCTATCAATTACATTTTATTCTATCTATAGTAATTTCCTCCTCATAAATAATCAATAAATCACAAGGCAAAATTCCTCTAACCCCATTGTGTTTACATTATGTAATAACACAATCTTTTCATCCCATTTAATTACCAAAATAAAAATATCCCATTTAATTACCAAAATAAAAATAAATCATAAACCTATTAATTTTCATTAATGGGAAGATTAAAACACTTAACAGGGACAAAAGCTTTTAAAGAATTAGCAGAAAATCCATCTTCTACACCAGAAGAAGACGGACAGGCTCCCGATCAACCCCCTGTAACAGGTCTAGAACCTTCTAAGAACAAAACCCAGAAAAAGCCCAAAACAATACGGATCTTAAGATCCATGATCCGTTCCTTTCCCATCGTAACCCCAAAACCCTGCCGATTATCCGAAATCAATTTCCGAACCAACGGAACGGGTAATCGGGTCACCGGCACCTTGTTTGGATACAAGAAAGGGAAAATGAGTTTTGCCCTACAACAAACATCGAAAAATCTACCCAATTTATTGTTGGATCTTCCGATCCAAACCCAAGTTTTTGAAAAGGAAATGAAATCAGGAATGGTAAGAATTGCGCTTGAATGTGAGAAAAGGGATGAAAAGGAGAAAAAAGGGTTGTTAGAAGAGAAAGTTTGGGAAATGTTTTTTAATGGGAAGAAATGTGGGTATGCATTAAAGAGGGAGGCAAATGAAATGGATTTAAGTATAATGGAAGTGTTAAAGGTAATTACAATGGGTGTTGGTGTGTTGCCAAATACTGATTATTATGGTGGGGCTGGGGATGATCCTTATGATGAGTTGGATTATATACGAGCCAATTTTGATCATCATGTTGGATCTAAGGATTCTGAGACTTTGTATATGTTGTGTCCTGAAGGGAATAGTGTTCTTGATCTAACTATATTTTTTGTAAGGTTGTAAAGTGTATGTATTATTAAAATATATGTATGAGTTATGATCTTATTATTTGCATTCTTGATCTTGGTAGGATGGTAGTGTGATGCTATATAATACTACCTCCGATTCAGCCTAAATGTTCCATATCTTTTTTGGCACTATTCACAATTCACTCATGTGAGATCTTGTTTGATTCATCTCAATACAATGATTATTAGTATCAAATTTTTATACTTTTTAATTAAGAATAATTTGAGATATTAAGGGTTAAAATTTAAAATGTTGCCTCGGCAAGTGTGAAAAACTAAATGAGACATTTAGGCTGAATAGGAGGGAGTATATTATAAAACTTCAATCATAAGCTTAAGTTTTTTAGTTCAATTGAATTGGTTCCTTGATATGGTATTAGAAGTCAGCGTGACAAGAGGTTATGTGTTTAAATCTCAAGCACCCCTCATTTATAGTTGTAATTCAACGCTAGGTATAAGAAGGGCACAAAAAGCTCTTGTGTAAGGGGCTTGTTAAAGCATAATATGGGAGGAAGAAATAAAACAATAATACTAAACCATATAAAACAATTATCATTCAATTTAATTACTGATACTAAAATTGTGAAATTCAATATAATTTAAGTGTAAAACTATTTAATAAGGTTTATGATCAAACTAGTCATACTCTAATCACTTTTCTTCTTCACGTAATCTAATTGCACAAATGTGATATTAGGCGTAATAGATAATAATTAAATAATAAATACACATATTTGACGATTATATAACGCATTTCACGAAAAATTTACTAAGATTGATTTTCATTACCTCCATATCGTACAAAAACTAAATGCTGCGTATTACTCCCTCTATGAACTCTGGCACAACTTTCCGTTTGAATTTGTCCCTTTGATTTTGCACACGTTTCATTTTTGGCAATGATGTTACTCTTTTTTTAATCTCATCCACAAACTTATATTCTCTTTATAATTTAAACCATTTATTTTTATGTATTATTTTTTAACCTGATTTCACTTTGTCATTAAATTTCACTCATTTTACTACTCCCTCCTATTCACCACAAGTGTTCCATTTGCTTTATACACTCTATCCAATGCACTTATTCAACCGTTAATTAATATCTCTAATTGTGCATAATTAAAAATTATGAAAAGTTGATATAAATAATCCTTGCCTTGAGACGAATCAAACAAGATCCTACTTGACTATATTTTAACATATAGATTAATAATAAAACGCAAATTAAGAATTAGAGATGAACAGTGCCCAAAAAATAAATGGGACACTCGTGGAGAATATGAGAGAGTATTTTACTACTAAGTAGCTTCCAACTACCACCCTATCCCCAACCAAACATTAAAATAGTTTTTAGCCACCTAACACATCTCCTCAAATGTAGCACTATACTACTACAAGAACATACAATATAATACTAAAGATTTTTAGTACACACATTAACTAACCATTTCCTCCTTACCTTCCTTCCCTTTAAAGTTTAAAGTCCCACCACAATTATTCGACAAACCTTGAAAGCAACCAAACACCCTAATAAAAGTAAGCACGTAGCCAATCTCAATCCCTCAAACTTCTTACCCTTACGTGTACTCCTTCCATTCCTCCAAATTTATCCCTTCCTATTAAATCCTAAACCAAACAAATTATCTCATTCTCTTCATCTAAACCAACCTTGATGATTAGTTCCATGGCTACTGCGCGTGCACGTGCAGTGCAGTGTGAGGCCCAACAGCCACGGCAAGCGCCGAGGCTGAGGCCTGAGTTGCCGAGCAGCAGCACGGATCAGGTGAAGATCGTGCTGCAGCCTCGGCTGTGCACTTTGAGATCGTACGCGTCTGATCGTGGCAGCGGGGTTATAAGGACGACGATCGTAACGAAATCAAAAGATGGATCAGGAGGAGTTGGTGATGGAATTGGTTGTGTTGATGAAGAAGAGTTGTTGTCTCCGTTTTTGGCGAATTTGTTTGAGTATATTGAGAGTAGTAAGAAAAGTCACGATTTTGAGATCATCACTGGTCGTCTTGCTATGGTACTAACTTACTATGCTTTTTTTAAATCTTTTTTTCTTTAACATCATCTTCTTTTGTTTTTTTACCACTTGCTAATAAGCAAAGCCGTCTTGAACAATTTGAGGCACTGTGCAAAATTGATATTTTGCGCCTTAATTATAGTAAATATATTTATTTTATTAATAAATTTTACATATTTCTTTTTTTATTAACTTTTTCATATACCGGAGAAAGAGGACCCTATGCGGTCGATCACCTTGCACACCCTTAAACACGCCTCTGCTAATAAGTCCCTACCAAATTACTACACATATTGTTATACTGTGATAATTCGTCACATTACCGCTCAATTAGCTCACTTGTGTAGACACATCTATGTAGGGACGGTATAAAAATTAAAACATTTTTTGATGAAATTTTTATAAAAGGAACTGTGCAATCGTAAAAATTAAGAAAATTTTCTATAAAAATGAAAATTTTTGAAACCGATATTTTTGAGTTCAGATTAATTATTAAGTGTTGTAAAAATCTTAATAAAATTTTATATGTTGTACATCTTCTTTTGTTTCTAAAGAATGTTACAAACCAGGCAAATATGCTTGCTTGCAGAATGTTGTATGATATGGATGAAACATTATCCATTTTTTATCCAATTAATTATTTTAAATGAAATGAAAATATAACCTCTTTTTATCTAAAAAAATCTATACTCAATATCTTAAAATTTAAATTTTCTTAATTTTTATGAATTGTCGTATATAGAATAGAGAAGAGAGGGAATATAATGAGAGATTGAGATGTTCTCATGGCATCATAAAAACACAAATTCTTGCTATATACCCATAGACGGGTACGTAAATATTGGCCAACTCATTTTGCAAAATAAGTAACTGATTAGTTATTAATCTTATTTTTAAATTTAAAATTAGTTGAGCTGTTGGCAGAGCCGTCTTTGCTATTGACATTCTCATAAGAGATCTTCCAAAAAAAATGAGAGGGCGGCTTCAAGATTGATAGTTATCGTTGATAAGGAATTAGAAAAGCTCAAGAAATATATGATTGCTAATGGACAAAATTTGCATATACCCTTCTGATATAGATTTAGTTACAAGTGGTCCATTAAACACGAAATAGCTGGATATCAATTTGATATTACTAACTGATTTCGGGTAGAACACAAGGTTTTGGGGTTTTCAATTAAGCTGTGTTATTCATTCATAAACATTGTTACAGTTTATATACACCTTAAGCTACCTAAATTAACATATTACACAATATATACTTGCTATAATTAAGTCCTAAATATCCTCGAGAATATCTATAATATCGCCTAAATATACTCGGAATATTACACAGAATATCCTAATATATTCTAACACTCCCCCTCAAGTTGAGTCATCGGATCTTCGATGCCCAACTTGCTTAAGACTTCTTCGAACCACTGTGTCCCGACGGCTTTCGTGAGGATATCTGCAAGTTGATCTTCGGACTTTACATGAGGTAGCTTGATTATTCCCCCTTCGAGCTTTTCCTTTATGAAATGTCTATCCACTTCCACATGCTTTGTTCTGTCATGTTGGACTGGATTTTCAGAAATGTTAATCGCAGCTCGGTTATCACAATATAATTCACAGCTATCTTTTGGGGCAAATCCCAAATCAGTCAACAACTTTCTCAGCCACAGAACTTCTTGAATTCCTTTAGCTACTCCTCGAAACTCAGCCTCTGCGCTAGATAATGCCACGACCTTTTGTTTCTTGCTCCTCCAAGTAACCAAATTCCCTCCTACAAGAGTGAAGTAGCCTGATGTCGATTTCCTGTCATCTCTATCACCTGCCCAATCTGCATCGGTGTATGCTCTGAGATTAAGATGACCATTTTTCTGATAGAGGATTCCCCTTCCTGGATTTCCCTTAAGATATCTCAAGATGCGAACCACTGCTTCCATGTGCTGAGTCTGAGGTTTATGCATGAACCGACTAACAACTCCAACTGCATAGGCAATGTCAGGTCGTGTGTGGGCTAGATATATCAACTTCCCCACTAATCTCTGGTACTGTTCACGATCAGCTAATTCTCCATCTTGTAGCATCTGTAACCCATGGTTCACTACAATCGGTGTCTCAATCGGTTTGCAATCTATCATGCCAGTTTCAGCCAACAAGTCAAGAACATACTTCCTTTGCGATATGAAAATACCCCTGTTTGACCTCAGAACCTCAATACCCAGAAAGTATTTGAGTCTTCCTAGATCCTTCATCTCAAATTCCTGGAACAGCTTTCGTTTCAAGTTCTCGATCTCTGTCTTATCATCTCCAGTAATAATCATATCATCAACATAAATGATCAGACAAGTTATTTTACCTCCCTTCTTCTTCAAGAACAAAGTATGATCAGAATGGCTCTGCTTATACCCAAAACGTCTCATAGCGGAAGTGAATCTCCCAAACCATGCTCTCGGAGATTGCTTTAGCCCATACAGAGCTTTCCGTAGTCTGCATCCTTCTCCTTCTGAAAAATCTGAAGTAAATCCTGGAGGAGCCTCCATGTAAACCTCCTCCTGTAGTTCCCCATGAAGGAACGCATTCTTCACATCGAACTGGTGAAGTGGCCAATCTAGGTTAGCAGCTATACTGAATAAGACCCGAATAGTATCCAGTTTAGCCACTGGTGAGAAAGTCTCAGAGTAATCAATGCCGTAAGTCTGAGTGTACCCTTTTGCAACCAATCTAGCTTTGTACCGTTCAATTGACCCATCAGCTTTATACTTCACTGTGAAGACCCATTTGCAACCAACAACTCTCTTCGAATTCGGAATTCGACATTTATCCCAAGTACCATTCTTCATAAGAGCACTGATTTCTTCTTCCATTGCCTGTTTCCAATGATCTGTCTCAAGAGCCTCCTTAACATTAGCAGGAAGCTTAGTACTATACAAAGCTGCTTTGAAGGCCAAAGCACTCTGTGATAAGTTTGCCCTGTCTCCTGACTCAACTGGGTACCTGGATCTCAAGGACTCATATTCCGGATCGTATCGCCTTGGAGGAACACCTCGTGTAGTACGAGGAGGTAGGACATATGAGGATTTCTCCCCCTCACTAGTAACATTAGGAGAAGAGATCTCCTCAATCGGATCTGCAGCAGTCTCAACATCACAAGCATCAATATGATCAATAATAGCACAATCACCATCCATAGTACTAACCTGATGTTCAGATAGGAGAGCTGGAACAGGCGAAGAGGGTTCATCAACTTGAAGAGGTGGTTCAGCGACGATGTCCACTGGTTCTGTTGGGTCTAAATCAGAAAGAACAGGACTAACCGAACTCATTACCCATTCTAGATCGTCACTACTAGTCTTCTCCCCCTGACATCGAGAATGGTAATAGAACTCATGCTCAAGAAACTCACAATCCATAGTAGTGTGCACCTTACGAGTGTGTGGGTCATAACATCTGTACCCCTTCTGATTACCCCCATAGCCCACAAAGACATACTTCCCCGCTCGAGGCTCCAACTTACTCCGTAACCTCTTTGGTTGGTGGACAAAGACAGAGCATCCAAAGACCTTAGGTGGGAGAGAATGAGATGATGGTAAGAGTGAATGAGATTTGAGGGTGTCAATGGGAGTTTTGTAGGCTAGGCTTTTTGTGGGTAAGCGGTTTGAGAGGTAATTGGCAGTCGCAATTGCTTCTGGCCAAAGGTAGGTAGGGACACGGGATTCAAGCATGATGGCTCGGGTCATCTCAAGTAAGGTTCGGTTCTTTCGTTCTGCCACTCCATTTTGCTGTGGAGTGTCAGGACAAGTGGTTTGGTGAATGAGGCCTTTAGAGGTTAAGAAAGTATGCATATCAGAATTCACATACTCCCTTCCATTGTCAGATCGGAGAATGCGGGGTTGGGCTTTAAACTGGGTACAGATCATATTATAAAACTCAACAAACACAGGAAACACCTCAGATTTCTGTTTCATAAAATATATCCAACTCATGCGGGTGCAATCATCAATGAAAACAACATAATAAGAATAACCATGTATGCCAGCTATGGGTGCAGGACCCCACACATCAGAATGGATAAGCATAAAAGGAACATCAATTTTATTCAAACTACTATGATATGAGTTCTTATGACTTTTCGCAATAATACAAGTCTCACACTTAAAACTAGACTTATTTTTAACTAAATGCGGAAAAAGTTTCTCTAAATACCCCACAGACGGGTGTCCAAGTCGCCTGTGCCAAGTCCAAAGTTGTTCCTCTAATGACCCATGAACCAGATTTGCATCGCCTTTTTGATCCTCCTCTTCGAAGTAGTATAAGCCTCCACGCTCAGTACCACGCCCAATAACTTGCCCTGTCTGAGCATCCTGCACAATACAATAACCAGATCGCATGAGAACAGTACAGTTTAGTTCCTTGGTAAGCTGACTAACAGAGAGTAATTTATGGGATAAAGCAGGAACAAAGAGACAATTTTTCAGCACAATATGACGATTAAAAATAACCGTCCCGGCACCACTAACATTAATTCCATCCCCATTTGCAGTTTTTATAATATTTTTCACGGGTTCATCATGAGTCACAAAATCATTCGGGTCGTATGACATCGTGTCAGTTGCCCCGCAATCAAAAATCCAACCCCCGCGAAAAATAGAAAAAGCAGTACCAACACTTTGGGACACGTGACCCCTTCCTTTATTTAAAGGGTCATGTTCCCTTTGGGAACCAAGAAACCCTACGGTTTCTTTGTGGGCGCCGTTTTGAGAGACTCTCTCTCCTTTTTCTTTGTTACCTGTTGCGACATTCATGGCTGCTCCTTCCTCCTCTCTGTCTCCTTCCTTCTCTGATCCGCCATTAAAGCTCATGCTCATGGCAGCCCTTCCAGTTTTCAGATCTGGGTTGTCTCTTGTGCTTCTCTTTTTCGAATCCGGCCACCACTCCGGGTAACCCACCAACTTAAAGCAATCGGCCTTAGTATGACGAGCACCACCACAATGGGTGCAGCGAAGGTGGCTCCTGTCATCTTTCTTCGGGTATGTCTTTCCTTTTACAGCAAATACTCCTCCGGTGCCCAATGATTCATCTGATGAGGGCCCTCGTTTCATGATACCACGGCGCATTACTTCTCTTCTAATGGCCGCATAAGCTTCTTCCACAGTGGGGAGGGGTTCTTGAATCAGAATGTCCCTCCGGTCTTTGTCATATGATTCATCAATTCCCGCAAGAAATTGATACAATCGGGTCTGATGTATGATTCGATTGTAGATGATAATATCCCCTGGGTCAGTCATGGGATTTGGTTGCCTCCTATCGATCTCTTTCCAAAGGTTGAGTAATTTGCTGTAGTAGGTTTCAATGGAGTCATTCCCCTGTTGGATTTTGTTTGCTCGGACCGTTAGATCGAAAATCTGCAAACCATCCCGTCCACTGCTATATAATGTCTCAATGCCTAACCATAGAGATTTGGCAGTTGGAAAATCAAGGAATTGATTTACCAACGTTTTGTCAATATTCTCCAATATCCACGAAATAACAATCGAGTCATACCGTGTCCATTGGTTGTACTCTGGATCGTCTTTGGCCGGTGGGTCAGCAGTGATGTGTTTGAGCTTCCCACGGCCATTGATGGCCAGTTGCATCAGCCTGGACCACATGGTGTAATTGTGGTTGTCTAATTTTTCGGATATGGTGGGTGTTTGGGTGTTTGTGGGTGGTTCTGGGTGTGTGTTTTGTGGCGGTGGTGGTGGCTGTTGATTTGGTTTGAGTTGCTGGAATAATTCCATTAATTGTTCCATGGTCACAGGCTGACCTACTGTTACTGCTTTATTCTCGTTCTCCATTTCTGGTTTTTTCGAAAAGATTCAAAGGTAAGTTTCGGGTACGTGATGAGACAGCAAAAAACGACTCAGAATCGTTGCTGCTCTGATACCATGATTTCGGGTAGAACACAAGGTTTTGGGGTTTTCAATTAAGCTGTGTTATTCATTCATAAACATTGTTACAGTTTATATACACCTTAAGCTACCTAAATTAACATATTACACAATATATACTTGCTATAATTAAGTCCTAAATATCCTCGAGAATATCTATAATATCGCCTAAATATACTCGGAATATTACACAGAATATCCTAATATATTCTAACACTAACATTTTATTTTAGATAGTATCTTGGTTGTATTCTTTAATTTATTTTTATCTCCAATTTGTATTTACATATTATTAATTTTTTGTCATTTTTAATCCTATATATACAATTTAGTGGTCTCTGTCAATTATGTTTTAATATGAATCTTGTTGTTATGAATTAGTCCTACTTATACAATTGATTTATGAAGTGATGCACAGTTGATTCTTGAAATGACACTTAACACAAATGTTTTTGAATTAGTAATATATAATGATTAATTGTTAGAAATATGAAAGTTAGTGGAATCATGTTGATCCATTATCAGTAATAGTGAGTTAATCGGTTATTTAACTTCTCACATTTGATACTAAATTAATAACTTATTTTAGAAAATGAGTTATTTGCATATTTATTCAAATCTCTTTGTAATTTTTCACAGGGCCGGCCCTAGATATTTTGGGGCCCTGGGCAAAATAGCATATTGAGGCCCTTTTTCTTTCCAATTTATAACTTATATGGACCTTTTACAACCATTAATTTTGCTTTTTTAACATGGGGCCCTGGGCGACGGCCCCTCTTGCCCACCCTTAGGGCCGGCCCTAATTTTTCATTAATACAAGAAAAAAATTTAGTAATTTTATATTTAATTGTTTATCAATCTACCTAGTTCCTTTCTTCAATATAATTTTTCCTATCACATAAATATTTGATGTTTCCTAGATTGTGTTTGCTGCAACAATTGGTGCGGAATTAGCCACGGGAAACTCCGTATTTAAAAAGATGGACATGCAAGGCATTACTGAAGGTGTAGGGGCATGTTTTGCTGCAGTAACATGTGCAGCAGCTTTTGCTTATTCTTCAAGCGCAAGAAAAAAGGTTGGTCGCATTTTCACCATCAGTTGCAACGCCTTTTTCGACGCGCTCATCGATAACATTATCGACGGCTTGTTTTACGACAACGACGAGGATGATCAGGCCGATGACAAAATCCTATGAACAATGCTAGATTACTTAGAAATTAAAGCTTCGCTCTATTTTACACCAAATTTGTAACTTTTAATGTATATAAATTATTACTACATAGAAGTATAAAATTAGGTACTTTAGTGTAATATACTTGTTCTGTTCCTTTGACATTGCAATTTGCAATTATCGACTAAACTAAAACTTAAAGTAATGGATGGGTGATTGAGTTCATGACCTTTAAGTATGTAATACGTTGAGGCATGAAGAATCTCTAGAGCCAACATTAACATTAAGTTGGGTCAAATAGAAATATATATGTATGTGTATAAGATCATTATATTAATAGAGTAGAATATATTAATGTGTATTTTGCGTATAATTTTGCTTATTGTTGAGTTAAGCCCTATGTTTCACCGTAATGGAGGTGATTTCGATCACCTCGTAGCGTATTCTCTAGCTTGCACGTTTGAGAGCGATGTGGTGAATGCAAGGAGGTACGAGAGCATTTGCTTTGGATCACTAAGTGAAGTGATGAATGATGATGAATTGGTGCAGCTTGGTGAAGGCAAGACACAAAGAAATGGAGGAATTCAAGGCTCCTCGACCAGTGGGTTGTATGAGGGTCGATCGAGCCGTAAAACAGAACCTGTCTAGTAGCTTGAAGGACCTCGCTCGACCCGAGCAGTGAGCAGGTCACGAGTTAATTTTGCTTCTGTTTTACATGCAGTTTTTAAGGGGCTTTTAAGCCTTTATCCTAAAATCTTGTTATATGTCTTAGCTATATATAAGGAGTCTTAGAAGAGTGTTAGGGTATTAGAGAGAGCCAAATACAAGGGTTTTACTAGGATTTAACAACAAGAGAGTATACTCCATTGTATTAGGGTATTTTGTGGGAGACTGAAGTAAAGCTTCATTCTTTGGTTTTGGAAGATTGTTCTAAAGCACAAGGTGAGTCATTGATGTAATATTGTTTATGTTAATGATAAGATACTTAGTTTGAGGGGGAGGTATCATTAGATACCTCATATATTGTTGTGTTGTGTCCATTGTTTGTAGTGCTCTGTTTTTGTTGGTTTCTTTACACTTGTTTTGGTTATTGTTTCTTCACCATTTCTTTAGTCCATTCACAATACTTATTTCCTTTCTGTTAAAAGATTAATCTAAAAAATCCGAGTAGAACATCTCTTGGGAAAATCTAAGAAAAATATAATCTAGATATAGTTTTAAAAATGTAAAAAAAATAAAAAAAGTCTAGAATGTAGCTTGTTTGTAACCTTAATATGCTATAGCTATATAAATACTGGCTATTAGCTTAGCTATGACTCAAATAGTAGTTGTAGAAAGATTTTAATAGAGAAAATTACATATAACTCTTTTGTTATTAGTATTACTTTCTCCACATATTAAAAAATCCATTATTTTGTATCTCTTAATTTTCCTATATTTGGTATCAAAGCCACAAGCATACGCAACTAAAAAATTAAAAAATCATAAAATTTTATAAACCTTGTTAAAAGAAAATACCCAATGGCCAATAGCGTTGCAAATTTTCCAATACCAATTTTTGGAGAGAAAATTATAATTTTTGGAAAGTTCATAAAGAAAACTAAGGACAAGTATTAAAGCTAATAGCTTACTAACTACTTTAACTAATAGTCAATCGACCTTGATAAAATAGTTTAGAAGTTTGGCAAATGTTGACTCGATTGGCTACCTTGAGCCCGACTAGTTGAACGGTCTTGGTAGAAAAATTCTAGAACTTAGGTCGATTTTTGACCCACTCGACTCCTCTAAGCTCAAGAGGTCAAGTCTTGAGCTCTCTTTTTTCTCGTATTTTCATTCAATTTTAATCCATGACTCTTCTAATGGTTTCTTATGACTCTTACGGTCCGTTTGGTAGGTGATATTAAAAGGTATTGTCGCTCAATGGATAGAGCATCTGCATGTGGAGCAGAAGGTTTGAGGTTCGAAACCTACTAAGCGCAGGTATCAATTGGGGGTTTCTTGACCGTGCGCATCTATCTTTACTCCCTCTTAGGGGGTACGGGTATGATTTGTTCGCATCTTTCAAAAAAAATAAAATAAACCCCCACTCGAACCCTGCCTTGTGCGGGATACCGGGAATGTCCTTTGATGAGAATGAAAATTAGTGTAATTTTAGTTGAAAAATCTCTTTGCTACCTCAATGGTCATGCTTGTCCAATTCTAATCATCTTATTTCTTCATAAAATTCATTCCGGTGCATTGCCATTGGGAGATGTGGTATTAGGGGTAATGGAAATTTGTACATAAAAAACTTTTTTATGATCAAAGTTTCATCACCATGGGAATGAGATGGAACTTCTGATGAAATTTTACTCTAAAAATCATTTTCATTATCATTATTTAGTACCATTAACCAAACAAAATGTTAGAGTGGTGTGATTCCTTCTTATGATCAATGAGCTGAAATGTGCATAAATCTATGCAAATAGTACTTACAATCAAGTAAAATGCAAAGTATGGCTATAATGGGGAAAATGCACTACAAATAATGACATATAAAGAGTGTCATAGAATTATTTTTACTAGTACCGATCTATGACTCAATTTCGTCTGTTTTACTTTAGCATAATTTCGAATCTTTTCCAAGAATATTGTTAATTTTATAAAAATTTCCCAACTTACATTCAAGGGAAAATTAATTCCCAAAATACCGTCCACGTGGCGAACTTTTTTTTTTTGAAAATCTGCTGCACAAAACCGCTATATAATATAGCGTTTTCCTTTTTCAGGTAAAACGCCACTTCATTTGGCGGTTTACATTGGAAAATATGAGCTAGCAATGTCCAGGGGTAAACCGCTATATGATATAGCGGTTTAGTGGGGGTTTTTTTTCTTTTGCACAGGTTACAAAACCGCTATATCATATAGCGGTTTGCTTTGTGTTGCTTCAAGTAAACCGCTATATCATATAGCGGTTTTCCCCTTGCCCATATGAATTTTTTTTTTGCATTTCAACTCCCATAGATAGCTAATATGACCTGCAATAAACTAATTCAATACTATTTATTCCATAATAAACAACTACAAACCAGCTCGATTCGCATATAATAATTAAGAAAACACGCACATATATTACAACGATCAAAAGTCATACATAAGAAAAGTTCAAAATATATAAAATATTCATACAAACTATTAAACTACAATCCCCGCCCCCTTTTGCTCCGTATACCAGTGGACGAGGATGGTGTAGACTCGTCAGCCTCCGCAATGACGTCAAGAGTAGGTGCTCGTCTCTGACTAGCACGTTGATACGTAATAAGCGTATGCGGAGGCGATGGATTTGGAGGAGTGGACACGGCAGCCGGTGGAACAAAGGGTGACATAGCACCGGATGATGATGGAGATCTGGAAGACCGACCTCGGGATGAGCGCCCGGAACCTCTCGAGGATCGACTACTTGATCCTCCAGATGAGCTACCTCGATGGCCCGAACCTCGAGATGACGGAGTGTGGAATGTGTGATCATCCTCAGTGGTTGGTGGAGTCGGAATAAGGTAATCATACCCCGCCTGATGCAAGACATCGGTCAATGTTGTGTTAATGGAGCTCAAGGTCTGAGTACATAAACGATACCCCACATCAACGGGCGATGTCACGGCTCCATGCATCGTGTCATTGCATAGTACAAGGACTGATCCAATGCGTTCTGCCTGCATGTGAACAATAAAATGTGAAAAGGAACGCATATAATTATTATCAGATTGTGTGATTGTTTAAAGAAGTCGTACCAGTAACGTGGACGTAGGTTGATAATGCGATCCTGGTGGTGCATAAGTGGTGTTAGTGATGCGCAATATGGTGATTTGCCTGTACCAGTTCATGTACACCCCCAAGCTCTGACCCGTGTAGTTCTCTCCTTGAACTAATCGAGCTGCTCGGTCATTCCATGCATCTACATGCGATTTGTGTCGTACGATGTAGTTCTTGTCCCCGGTCCTCCTGTCAATCGCATGTAGTGCCGCTTGGGTGTCACAGGCATCCGGTATTACTTGCTCCAAACCGAATTGTCGCATGACACGATCGGGAAGATGGAATTCGACAACGTCAAAACAAATGAGCGGACAACGTGATCTCCAAATCCCCTGGCCAGATCGACATATGTCTGGCAAAGCCTCCATTTTGGCCGCTGTGTAAGGCTGCCATGTCATCTGTAATACAAATCAATTTACTCGGTAATTTGAACAATTTATTCACAAATAATGCAAATAATAAATCGTAATAACCTGGTCGTCTCTTTGTCGATCTAGTGAGTCTCGGTAGTACACTAGAGTATGGGGTGAGTGGGATCTTGAAAAATATACGCGAAGCCAACTGCGAACAAATGCACATTGTGTTAGTGTCAAAAAATAGTGTAATTTGAAACGATTAAAGGAATTAAGGTTTGTTACCTCACTGCTAGTGGATCCCTTCCACGTCGATGCTGTGATCCCAAGACTGGTTCAATTTCACCTCTGTAATCACCTATGTCATCATCCTCAGCATGTTGCCCATTGGGTCGAATCATCCTAATGACAGGCCTCCCAATATGAATGTGCTCCCACGCCCATATCTGTAACAATAATAAGCAGCCTCCAATATCCTTCGCACCTTTACGTGATGCTCGGCATAAATAACGATACAGATACGCTAGGGTAGCACTTCCCCAACTAAACTCAGCCACCCGATCTATGTCTTGTAGAAGAGGGAGATAAATTAACTGGACTGAATCACCGCTCTTGTCTGGAAACAGGATGCATCCAAACATGTACAAGATATATGCGCGGGCATGTCTCTCCACAGTAATATCATCCGCATCGGGCTCTAACACGCTGAAATGATCCCTGAGCCAAGTCAACTTTAACGAAGAACCAATGATGATCTTGGTCTGTGTGGGATCTTGAGGGTTTTCTGGCAAAATCCCCAACATCTCAAGTACTAAGGCTCGCCAACTTCCTTCTCCATGTCCAATGACCGCTTGTCCTTCAATCGGCAATCCAAGTATAACAGCAGCATCTTGTAAAGTGATGGTTGCCTCGCCTACCGTAAGGTGGAACGTATGTGTTTCCGGTCTCCATCTCTCTACTAAAGCAGTAATAAGAGCTCGATCGACAATGGCAACTCCATGTATCGTTACTTTCTCCCTCAACAATGGCAAAAGCAAGTGGGAACAACTGAGAATTTGCATCTATCGCCATAGCAATCATAAGCGTCCCTTTGTACTTTCCGTATAAATGTGTACCATCTATGGAGAGAAGTGGTCGACAGTAGGGAAAACCCTTAATTGATGGCCCAAAAGCCCAAAATATTCTCTGAAACATGACTCTCGTGGGATCCATTGTTTGTTTGACTTCCCAATGCACCACTGTTCCTCTATTAGATTCAATTAAGGCCTGCAGGTACCTTGGAAGCTCCTCAAAAGACTTATCCCAATCCCCAAACACCTTGGTTATAGCCTTATTTTTTGCCAGCCAAGCCCTCTTATATGTTATAACGAATCCATATTTACTCTTAACAAAATTAACAATTGACTTCACCTTGAAAGCTGGATCAACTCGTATCATATCCACGATGAGATCAGCAACAAATTCAGAAGTAAGGAGGGGATGGTCTTCACTGTAATGTCCTGTGCAATCTTGTTTATGACCCTTATATCGCACAATCTTAAATGATCCAGTGGCAGTCATGATAGCTCGCATCCTCCATTCACAACCTTTCTCCTCCGCATTAGTACATTGCACAACATACTTTGAAGGCTCCGACTCAATTACACGAAAGTTTCTATTGTTAGATATTGCCCATGCCTTTAAATTCTTCTTAAGGTGGTCTAACGAGTTAAACTCTTGCCCTATCCTAAAGTCACCATCTTCAGTCATGGCGTTGTCATTATTCCAAGTCATCCATGCATCAATCAATCTTTGATCAACCTCATCAATTCTAAGCCAGTCTTAAGATGGAGCACCTTCTCTAATCGCTGCATCTAGAGCTTCTCTTTTTTCATCATCCTCATCCGAATCGGAATCAATATTACCATTCTCCTGATCTAAAGAATCAACCTCGTTGGCGTTACGCCTACCCAAGTGAGTCGTGGAGAAGGTGTTCATTGCACCACAATCAATGGCACGTGAATGAGTTGGAGAAGTAAACTCATCTAAATGCTCATCAACATAATTTGGGTTTGTTAACATTTCTGTGAATGTATCATGGCGTACACTAGGACCTGATTCTGGAATTTCCATACTACACATGGGCTCCGTCACATTACCTAATTTAGGAACCAACTCAACATACACCTCCATTGCCGTTCCAAGGGCTTGGGAAGCCGCGTAAGCAAGGGCACTTATGCTTTCATCATTCCTAACCGGAACTAACACATTTTTCCCCGTCACAGGATATTTCATCACCATTTTCAATTCATAAGAGTTACGATCACAACCAATAACGGCATACACTTTGGTAAGAAACACCTCAAAGTTGGTATGTTGACAATGGATAAACATGATTGAATTTAATCCACCATTATACACAACATCGACTTCCTTATGACTAATTTCCCCACCCCAATACACTACAACAGGAAAGTGATCCATTTCTGCATATACAAGCATGTTACTAACTTTATTTGAAGTATACAAGCATATATAAGTGAAATATCAATGCCCAACACATTAAATTAAACTAACTTACAATTATATATAAGTGAAATATCAATGCCCAACACTAATTAACTTACTTGAAGTATAAAAAAACTAATAACATAACTATGTGCTAATCACATTAAATTAAACTAACAAATTCATGAAATTTTCATAGAAGCATTTCAACAAACACCTAATATGCATACAAAATAAATATTGAAACTTAACTCTATGGATGTAAAAACTAAGCTTAACCAATGAAATTAGACAATGCTACAAGTATTTACTTCATCACAATCAATTACAACAACAATCATAACAAATAAAATCAAATTCCAAAATTGAAAATAAAATTAGGGTTCATTTTTTACCTTTAATACTTGATGCAATGAAGAATTAATCAATTCCAAAGCTTCAATGTAGTTGATTTCAAGCACTTAGTGATAAGAATAATGTAATTGAGAATCTAATATTATAGTTAAATGGGTTTTTTTTTTTAATTTTCGGCTGCAAGGTTGTGAGGTGCTCGAAGATGTGGAGAAAAATGTCGAAAAAATGAGGCTGGCAGGTTTTATATTCAGACCAAAACCGCCATATGATTTGGCGGTTTGGTATTCAGCATTTTTTTTTTTTTTTTAATGTAACTCGCCATCTCATTTAGCGTTTTATATGAACATTCAACATAAAACCGCTATTTCATTTAGCGGTTATGCAAAAAAAAAGGAAAAAAAAATTAAACCTGCTGATTGTCCTACGTGGACGGTAGTCAGGGAAATAAAGTTTCCCTTAATGTAAAGTGGGAAATAATTTTAGAAAATGCATTAATTAGGGAAAAGATTCCATAATTTCTTGTATATCTCTACCATTAATTGTTTTTTTTTTTCATGTATCTTCTTTGTTTTTTGTCTTCCAAGTATTCATTTAGGTCATTGGGTTGATTTCGGGTCAGGTGTTTCGGATCGGTTCAAAATCGGATTTTGTGTTCACATTGGTTTTTACATAATTGTAGATTCATTTTTAAGTCGGGTTAAATTGAGTTCGGTTACAAAGTCGGTTGTCTATCGGATCATCGCGTCTGTTTTAAACAACTCAGTTCCACAAATTTGTATATCTTATTCTTTTCTAGTAATTGTGCTAAAGTATGTTGTAGCTTAAAATCAAAGTAATTTTATTACAATTTTACTTTAAAATTGTAAATGAAAAAGTCTCAATTAAAAATATGTGATTTTATAAAGCTTGGAAATGATGAATGAAAATCCATGCGCGCTTTGTGTTAAAATTGACTTGCCTCTATCAAATATATTTGCATGAACTAAAATAATTTGACGGATTTGGATTAGTAGTTAGTTGTGTGTATATTCGTCATCTTAAACACCATTTAAGATCACAAAGTGTGAAGTAATACAAATCATCTAAACTCTTCATTCCCTCTTTCTTCCTTAACTTAACTTCTCTCTCCGGTAAACTGGGTTGAAAATTCCCTAATTCCTATTTTCTTCTCTGCCGAAGTATCTTCGCTCCATTTCTCCAATCCTTTAAGCTTTATTCATCTTTCGGTGTATCCGAGGTTAGTTCTTTCTCGAATTTTTGCTGATATTGATTATTTTTTGGTTTGATTTTCAGTTATTTCATTCATTTTGGTCTTATATAGAATGATTTAGGTTCTATCTTGTGGATTTTGATTTTGATTTTGCTTTACTGGTTGTTGAATTAACTCGAATTATATGCTGAATTTTTCCGCTTACCGGATTGCGATTAGTGTCGTTTTACTAAGTAAGAGTGTTCATTGTGATTTGGTGTATCATCTTATGGTGATTAATTCTTCCACAGTTATTATGATTTAGCGTATCGTGTTTACGAAGTTAAATTTGTGATTTCGATGTACTTATGGATATCATTGTTCAATTTTGCGTTACCTAATCAGCTAACCTTTGTGAATTGCCTACCAAAACAAGCAAATGTTAGCAATTTGGGGCTGATTTTGAGTATTTTGGACAATTACTATTTCATGGAATGAATTAGGGAGCGAATTAGGTAGCACTGATTCAACTGAGTTGTACTACTTTTTTGTTTGTCATTTTGGGAGAAATGTTGCAATTAGAAAAGAACGAAGGAAGTATAATCTAACCTGTCTTACACTCGTGACTTTACATGCTTTCGACTTGTACCATAACATGTCTTCCACACGCACCTTTCAGGAGTGTATGAAGCTGCAGTGAGTACTTTTAATTGAGAAGTGATGCCTTCTCTTCAGCTTTTGCAATTAACGGAGCATGGTCGCAGTTTTCTTCCTTCAAGAAGGTACCAAGAACTATGTTCTGTCTTCCAAATTATTTATTTGTCTATAATATTGATAATGCTTTCTCATATGCGCTGACGCTTTAACATAATCCAAGAAGGTTTTTGAGCTGTCATTTAGCTCATTATTCAAGTTTTTTGGATGGAAAAGTGATTTCGTTAGCTTTGGAAATTCATTCCATAAGTGGGAGCATGTTATGGATATTGAGATTCAAAATGCACCTTGACTAGCTTGTTTATTTTGTTTTCTGCTTCTTGGAATTCTTCAATTAAGTTCTTAAATCTTGCCCCAGTCATATCTTTGTATCATTACTTCCCTGTGCATGTTCAAATCCATATTGCTCCATTTCAAAGCTGTATCTCTCCTACAGGAAAGCTTTGCTGCTAGCTTCTGGCATCTTAGTAGCAGGTGGGACTGCTGCATATATGCAATCAAGATTTAGCCGTAAGCAGCATGGTTCTTTTGGGAATTTCAACGGGTCTTGTAGCTCAACCGAGGGTTCTGAAAATGAAAATTCAAATTCTACTGTATATAATGGAAAGAGACAAAAGAAAACTCCATTGAGATCTCTCCAAGTCTTAGCAGCCATTCTTTTGTCACAAATCGGTAGGAGGGGTACTTGTGACCTACTAGCTTTAGTGTCTGTAGTGGTAAGTTTTCTTTATTGGTTTTTAGAATTTGATATTCTTGTATAGTTGAGGAGCTTATGCATTAAGGAAACATTTTCTTATAACAAAAGCTTTATTTTTGGGGTTGTTGAGCCCCTTTAAGTTGCAAATTTTGTGAAGTTATTTTTTCGATATGTTTTGCCTAATGAATCACCTATTTTAATTTTTAATTTTTAATTTTTTTTTTATTTTTTTAGTGGGTGGACTAAGAGAAGGGGAGGGCTATGTGGGAATCGAACCTAGGGCCTTACTTGGGAAAGTGGTACTTGCTCTTCAACCGAGGCCAGACCTAATTCTCAATGAATCACTTATTGTGTTCCCATAAATTGCTTAATTGATGGGGAGGGGATATCATATGTTATTATACAACTGGTGCTTCTTTGATCAGCCCTAATTTATTATATTGGCTGTCAGGATGTAGTAACGAAAGATCACGAAGAGGTGGAATGTTCATTGTAACTTCATATTTGGACATGATTGTAATCAGCTATACTAAGAGGTGAATCAGTTATGCCTCAGTTGAAATTTGAAATTGGTGTAATGACATGAAGATATGATGTCCCGTATTTTGACGGGGGCCAAAGGTTTATAGTTCATTTGTTTTAGATTACAATGGACTATATTAAAATGCTCACTAAATAATGTGCACTTCTTAAAAGTAGTTAATGATGTTTGTGGCCAAGGGTCAATTAGAAAATACCTATTCGTTTTCATTAACAAGGTAAGGCGTACATTTGAGTTCTCCAAACCTCACTTGGGTGAAGCTACTTGATAGCATTGGGGTCAATTTGATTTAGCGAAGTTTGAATATTTTATTTTGGTGCAGTGAGTTGATTTCTTGAGATTCTTATTTTATTAAGGTGTAGAGCATTGATGTAGATGAATTGAAGAGACTTTGATTTGTGGTTCAAGTGGTCATTTTACACAAGTCCATCGATGAGCAAACACTTAAAAGGCTTGTAACTCTTTTAAATGAACTCTTGATGGAGTCAACTGTGGGACACTAAAGTAAAAATCATAGCTATTGTTGGAGCACCAAGATAAAATAATGAAACCACTTTGTACCATTGTGGAACTATATGCCAAATATTATGGTCTGAAAGTGAAAATTTCCAATTTAGCATTTTATAATAGCTAGATGGAGCTTATAATTTCCTCAAGTTATTCTATGTTCACATGCTTTGAGGATTGAAGAATGATTGGAAAACTTTGCTTCATAAATATATGTATCGAACGTTTGCTATTGGTTTTATTTCTTGGCTTTGTTGATCTTTTTTTTGCTTTTTTGGTTCATCATTTACAATTTGGTTTGATTGATGCTTCTTGTTATCAAATAATTTGTCAACTGCTTTGATTTCCTTTTTTCAGATGTTGAGGACTGTCATAAGCAATAGATTGGCAAAAGTGCAAGGTTTTCTATTTCGAGCCGCTTTTCTTCGTCGTGTACCATCCTTTTTGAGGTTGATAATTGAAAATGTGCTTTTATGTTTTCTTTTATCAACCTTGCATTCAACATCAAAATACATAACTGGGAAGCTAAGTTTGCAGTTCAGAAAAATATTGACAAAGCTTATCCATACGCATTATTTTGAGGTATACACCCTGTATGTTTTATTTCTTGTGAATTATTTTTCTTAGGACAAATTGCATGTATTTAGCTGAACTTTTTCCAATAACAGATTAGATGGTCAAACAATATTGTATTCTTAGGGACGGACTTTGAACTTAGTTTGACAATACATCTAGAAAATGGGGCTACGTGAACAACCACGTCTTGTTAAAATTGGTAAAAGCTTGTTGCATGAAAACTATGTTCAAAGTTCATCCCAGCGAACCCAATACTTGAATTTCTAATATATTAAAGTTTGACTTGTTACATGCAATTTTGCATTATTCTTGTTGTAATGTTATCTGCACTTTGTAGTTATCTCTGTTCTAGGATTAATATTGCATTCAAGGTTCTAAAACCACGACTTTATTACTTCATTTAGCATTCTTAGTCTTTTTTCTTTCTACTTATAGTGAGATTGCGCTTTTGATTTTACATTTGCTCTTATAAAATTACATCGTTTGGATGTTTTAGGAATGTTGATCATTTCCAGACTCACTTTTAATGATCTCGATGTGCATCCTTTTTCATTGTGGTCCTCTAGAAATCTCAAAAGTTAATGGTTTTTCATATACATAAATGGTAAAAGACAAGTGACTTATGTGCTTGATAGTTGTAGTGAACTAATGTTTGTTTTTCCTAATGATGATCTATACTTGTAGATAGAGGCATGTAGACATCATTTTATTGCTAGCCACTGGTTCTTTCGTGTTTTAATTCTTGTATGAAGGATTTACTTATTTATGTAGTCAAGTTCTTGTGGCTAGTACTAGTGATTAGTATCAGGAGGACATTGGTTCTTTCGTGTTTTAATGGTTTTTTAAGTTTATTATTTAGGTAAACATCAACAAGGTTGAACACAGACTTGTTATTTTAATTGTTATGCTTTGTGTTTGGATAAATTGTTTAAACTGTTATTCCTATGAGGTTCTTCTGCTACTCTACTATTGGTCCTCATTTGCTTTAAACTAGAAAATGAACTAGTGTTTGTTTCTACTTTTAACATTTTTAATGCATAAATTGTGTGCGAATCTGCTCTTAAGGATTTATGTTTGTACAGAATATGGCATACTACAAAATATCACATGTCGATGGCCGGGTAACTAATCCAGAACAAAGGATTGCTAGTGATGTTCCGAAGTTCTGTTCCGAGTTAAGTGACCTTGTACAGGAGGATCTTACTGCAGTTACTGATGGCATACTGTATACTTGGCGCCTTTGTTCGTATGCCAGTCCAAAATATATTTTATGGATATTGGTATCTTCCCTTAGTCCTTAAATATTTGTTTGAAGCACATTTTTTTGGCGTTATACTTAGCTCTAAAGCCTGGAGAGGGAAACTACTAGTTTTTGATGATATACCTTGCATGTGCTGCAGGCTTATGTGTTAGGAGCTGGAACAATGATTAGAAATTTTTCTCCTGCATTTGGAAAGTTAATGTCTAAAGAACAACAACTGGAAGGGGAATATAGACAACTTCACTCTCGATTAAGGACACATTCAGAAAGCATAGCTTTTTATGGGGGAGAAGCTAGAGAAGAGTTTCATCTTAAACAAAAGTTTAAGACATTAGTAAAGCATTTGGGAGTTGTTCTTCATGATCATTGGTGGTTTGGGATGATCCAAGACTTTTTGCTGAAGTATCTTGGTGCCACTGTAGCTGTGGTTTTGATAATTGAACCTTTTTTTTCGGGCAGCTTAAGGCCTGATAACTCAACACTAGGACGCGCTGAGATGTTAAGCAATATTAGATATCACACTAGTGTTATTGTTTCACTTTTTCAATCTTTGGGTACGCTGTCTATCAGCTCAAGACGACTAAATCGTCTTAGGTAATTCTAGATTTGCTATATTTTTAAGATTGTTCTTTTGTGTTTCATGCTTATTAAGAATGGATTGTGTTGTGGTCTTGTTGGGTAGTTCTTCAGTTTTTTTCTTTAGTGTTTTCTGACTTTTCTTTTGTTTGTTATCATGGTCGTTTTATAACTTTTTACGTTCGTCTTAGCACCTGGATTATTCTATTGGAACCGACCTATTTTACGTATGAAATGTAGCTTTCTTAACCGCTTTCTATTCATTTTTCAAGTTTAATCTTGCTGAAAGGCTCTCTTTAAATGTTGTTTATGATCATATGTAATGAAAGAAAAAAAAGAGGAATGTACTCTTACTAATGATTCATCTATCTTGCTCCATTAGTTGTGCAAGGAATGTCTCTGACTTGTATAGATTCAATTTTACGACTTGTCCTTATGCTTTATTTTCTGGTAAATTCTCCAAGCTGAACAACCTTTTCACAATACATCAGTAGAGTTCTCCCTTGTTTCGTGTCTGTTAAGGGAAGGGGTAATTTTTTTACAGCTTGGTATATCTTGTTGAAGTAAAACTTTCCTTGTCACACGTGCATTACATAATACATAGTACAATAATATAGTTTTTCCATGGTCACGGTCGTAATACATATTTAGTAGTTAATGCGGATGATTTCACGACTATCTTTACCTATATTTCAGTCATGGTAAGCTCAATAACCTTTGTGGTGGTGCGAGCAATGTTTAGCAGTTAGCACTATCATGTGTGGCCTTAGACTTCATAACCTTGCACGGTAGCCACTTGGGGCCGTTAGGTTAATGGAATGATGTTGAAGTACATGTAGACGGAGTGTGTCTTGTTAAAAGAGTATGTTTCTTTCTAAAATGCATGTGCAGGATCTTGGTCCATGATTTTGATTGTTTCAGGATTTCAAATTAAAACTTATGATTTATTTCCCTTTGAGGTGTTTCTTTCTTGTTTAATAATATGTTGATTCGCTGAATTGCAGTGGTTATGCTGATCGTATTCACGAGTTGATTGCTGTATCTCGAGAGCTTAGTTTTCGAGATGGCTCTTCACAAAGGAATGGAAGTAAAAGCTGTTTTATTGAGGCCAAATACATCGAATTTTCTGGCGTTAAGGTGCGTTTGTTTTCTGCTATTTTACTTGATATAATTTCTGTTGGGTTTCCTTTCCTAGATGTACAACAATATTGTGTCATTACAGGTTGTTACCCCATCTAACAATGTGCTAGTGAAAGACCTAACGCTCAAAGTTGAACCAGGGTCTAATCTTTTGATTACAGGTAAGAATTTCAATGTTGTGATTTGTGATGCCTCTAGAATCTTAGTTCTTTTTTCGTTGATGGATTCCCAGTTACAATTGTGATTTTTGGCATTTTGTCATTGTTAGTTTGTTCATGTGTAGTTCCATGCACTTGAAATTGTGATCTACTTCTGGTCAATGCAATGTGTTGTGAATTGTGATACTCCTTGGTTTTTTTTGGATCCACCGTACCTGGCAAAGTCATTGTGCAGATCCTCTTGTCTTATGCACGAATTATATTATCTTATCTTGCACATGCGCTCATACATTTATGTTTTTTTGTCTAAGACTTCGCTTGGAATCTTAGACAACCTTTGTTTCTCCTTAACAACTTTTCTGTACCAATGTCAACCATAGTGCAAAAATCTGGTATTTAACAGTCGCGCACTAATTGTGAAACTTTTGCGGTCGATGTGTATGTTTAACGGTTGTCTCGAGTAATATTTCTGTTGCAGAAAGCTCAAAAACCTTTACAATATAGTCACTATATGCCTATATGGTGATGTGGATGATATTTTGCATATGATGTCGACATAAGAAGAATAAAAAGTAAGTATGGAGTTTGTTGTAGCTATCAAATCGTCACTACATGCTGCTTTGAGCTATTAGATATGTTTAAAGAGGAAAGAGGGTTTCAATGTACAAAGAAATTTCATTGGGGAAATAGAGATTAAGGATAAAACTGGTCACGACATGCTGCTATGGGCCATTAGTTATAATAGATTGGCCTTACCAATAGTATGTAGAAGATTCTTGAAAAGGTATTGGGAAAAGATTAAGCACTGTCATCATGGAGGCGGTTTCTATGGAACAAATTGCTTTCGTGGAAGGGTAACAAACTCATGATGCCATGTTGGTGGCCTCAGAAATGGTAGAGGATAGTAGGAGCGGAGGGGGTAAAGGTGTCTTATTCAAATTGGAGTTTGAAAAGCCTTCTTTAAAGGCTGGGTTGGGTTGGATAAGGGCCTTTAAACATAATATAGGCTTTAAATGGGTCGGGCTTTCAAAGCCCGGCCCGACCCATTTTTATTCCTAAAAATTTTATTAATCCCCATTTATCAATCTATAACAATTAAATTATCATTTATAATAATTAAATTGAAAAATATTAATAATCTCCATTGACATTGTCATTTATAATACTCCCTCTGTCCTCTTTGATTTGCATCAAAGAGAAAGTGAGTAAATTTTATGAAAGTGGTAATAAATGAAGAGAGAGAATGAATTGTGTGGATGAAATTAAAAGAAAGTTAAAATTTATGAATGAGGTTAAAAAAAAAGTGGTAGGCCATTATCCAAAAATAGAAATGATGCAAATTAAGTGGGACGGACCAAAATGGAAAATGCTGCAAATTCAATGGGACATGGGGAGTATTTAAATATACATTAATTATGTTATTTATAGAGACCTGTTTCCAACCCTTACTGGGCCCTTTTATAGCCCAATTCATTTTAATTTTAGCAGAGCTAGTTTTCGGCCCGACCCTCACAGAGTTCTAAAAACAGGCCGGATAAGGACTCAAAATGGGGGCTCGGCCTATTGAACACCCCTAGTGTCTTAGAACTTCAACTAATATTGTAGAAGGTTTTTGGACCTCTATTCATAGATTCAAGGAGAGAAAAAGGAGGAAGTCAAGAGGTAAAGCCTTAAAGCTGAAAAAGTAAGTTTAAATATCATGGAATAAAAACTCGCCCATTAAGCTATATAACAGTTATGTAACCTGTTGGAGAGTTGTTGCGACGTTGAATCCCGGTGCATGAGTTTTCACGGTCAAAATACCGCGTTAGTTGTCTCGTATTGTGTAACGTCCAATACTGTTACGTTATTTGCTGCAAAGAGGTTATTGCAAAACCTCTTCTAACATCTTCCTAAATTGTAAAAAAAGTTAATAACATATCGTTAAATTTTCATTAATACCCATCAACAATAATTACTCAAATTTTTAATTGTTAAACAAATAATTAACTAATAAGTTAAATAAATTATCCACTAAAAGTACCTGATATAGTGCCATTATAATTATGGGCATATTATTGCATGATAATAGTAGTACACTAACAAAAATGCAATTATAAGTTCAAAACTCTCCTCATGTTTTTTTTTTTTCAAAAATTCACACTGCATGGCGCGATTCGCTGTATTATTCTATTATAGCCATTTTCCTCGACATGACAACTTCTTCCGCAAACGCATCCGAGACCGTGTTTTATTTCCATGTTATATATAAAAGTTTGAAGCAATAAAATCAATTTCATTTGCTTTTTTTTTTCTTAATATTAATTTTGCATTTTATACATAATGTTTCTTGTATTTAGTCGTCCGGAGTCACTCTAGGTTGGAGTCCATGTTCCCTAGTCACTTTAGGTCGCGTTCTACCTTCCAGTTCCTGTCAGACGTACTGAAACAAAAAATCACGTTTCTGGTAACAACGTTAAAAGCGACACTGTATTGGATGCCATAAGCTGTAAATCTATCGATGTTGGTCTCTCGTGTCTCAGCTTTCTCTCATGTCTTAGTGAAAGGAGAAATCTGATTTCGATGCTGGGTTAGGTTTGAATATTGAACCTCAAGCCTCATGTTACTTTAGCCAGAAGATTAATTCTTCAGAAGTATTGTTTTAATGCATATGTTATTAAAACACTACTTTGGCTTTCAGTTGTTCGAAGAGCTCATCACGATTATTACGAGGTTCGCCTTGGGTAATCATGAGGACTTGAAACCTAACTATTGGTTTCCCGTCCTGTTGCTTGCCCATCCTGTTGGTTGCCGATCGACTAACACAATAATCTGAAAAACTAGCAGTAGAAATAGACGAACAAAATTAACATTTGTTTGCAATCTGAATTCATGTTCTGTTAAATTCCTCCCCCAAAAAATAATCTGAACATGATCATTAAACTAAAACTTAAGTTTTACATGAAAAATCAATTTGGTCAGCCTTTAGAAATAAGTTTACAAATCTGATCTATTCTTTAATGGCCCTATCAACGTGTTTATTTCTTGGCTCAATATGGAGGCAAGAACCTTTTACATGTGTTGATGGGCACTGACAAGCCTGAAATCCTTCATGTTGTTTGCTTTAACCTCTTTTGGTCTCAAATTGTAGAAGGGTGCATTCTAGCTCTTCTTAAAGACAATTATTATTAAATCAGATAATTATCATCATTTAAACTTAAAAATGTTTTTGCAGCATTGTAAAATATTGAATTTTTTTTTTTGTTTTTGTTTACATCTCATGTTTTTTTGTTTTCTTTGAAGGTCCCAACGGTAGTGGAAAAAGCTCACTTTTCCGGGTTTTAGGTGGGCTTTGGCCCCTAGTGGCTGGACAGATAGCTAAGCCTGGAGTTGGTTCTGACCTCAATAAAGAGATTTTCTACGTGCCGCAACGACCATACACAGCTGTGGGTACTCTTCGAGACCAGTTGATTTATCCTCTAACCGCTAATCAAGAGATCGAATCTCTGACACATGATGGAATGATAGAGCTGTTAAAAAATGTAGGTTTTTTTTATTTTTTATTTGTTCTATTTATTTATTTTTTGCCACTGTTTAGATGCTGTGTTGTGTAGAACAACTTCTTTTTCTGTTAGTTTATTTACTGAAATGTTTCTCCTGTGCAACTTTTTGTTTGTGGCTTTTTTTGTTTGTTATTTTAGGTTGATCTTGAATATCTGCTTGATCGTTATCCTCCGGAGACAGAGGTCAATTGGGGTGAGGAACTTTCTCTGGGTGAGCAACAACGACTAGGAATGGCAAGATTGTTCTATCATAAGCCCAAGTTTGCAATTCTTGATGAGTGTACCAGTGCTGTGACCACTGATATGGAAGAGCGTTTTTGTGCTAAAGTCCGGGCTATGGGAACTTCCTGCATCACTATATCTCATCGTCCCGCGTTAGTTGCATTTCATGATGTTGTGTTGTCCTTGGATGGAGAAGGAGGATGGAGTCTTCACTACAAAAGGTTGAATTCTGGCATGGTATTTTAGTATTCTAATAATTGATAGACACAAAATCTTCCTTAATTAAAGAACTTTCTATTTCACAGTGATGATGAGTTGGCTGATGACGAGAACGCGAAGAATGTTACTAAGCCTTTAGAGTCTAACCGCCAAAATGATGCAATGACTGTACAACAAGCATTTGCAACCGTTAAGAAGGTTTTTGACGAAATTCTTTGTTCCTGCTGTATATCTTTCCCCCAATATGTACATCAGATATTCATTTCTCTTGCGAATCTTTTCAATAAGAATTATATGTTTTACCTTGCAGAGCTCTACGTTCTCTAGATCAAGCTCTGAATTATACATCTCAGAGATGATGAAAGCATCACCTACTTCAGATCGAGCTGTAACTTTACCCCTTGTTCCACAACTTCAAATAACTCCAAGGACAATGCCTTTGAGAGTTGCAAAAATGTTAAGGATTTTGGTTAGTTGTCCATCCTTTTATACAGTAGTTTATTTTTGAAATTGTCCCTTTAATGTACCCGTGACTCAAGTTTAATTAAAATATTTTTTGGAACTTTTTCATGTCGTTTGATTTTTCATGTTGGCCATATATGCTCCGATGAATCAATCAGATATCGCAAAAGCTATTATAGTACCGAATATAGGATGGATGCCTATCCTTGTGAGCTGTAAGAGTGAATGCATTGAGTTAGCCCTACTTTGAGTATATGGAAGAAGTAAAGTGTCAATGACTTTTGGAAAAGAAGACGTTTTCATATATATATATATATATATATATATATATATATATATATATATATATATATATATAGGGTCAAGTTCCAGTGAGAACCAAGCTTATATGAGAATCGTGAGAACCAATCTCTCAAATAAAAATGTATTACTTTTTCACAGAAAAGATGTTACTTTTGGACAAAAATATGTTACTTTTGTTTTTAAAACAATCTGTTACTTAGAAGCAAAAAAGTGTTACTTTCAGAAAAAAATATAAATACAAAGTAACACATTTTTGTCGGAAAGTAACACCTTTTTATGTTAAAAGTAACACCTTTTTGTGAGTTTTTTTTCAGAATTTTTTTCTAAAAGTAACACATTTTTGCCTAAAAGTATCATCTTTTTTATTAAAAAAAAGTAACACATTTTTGCCTAATAGTAACATGTTTTTAGTAAAAAAGTAACACATTTTTGTCAGGCAGATTGGTTCTCACGGTTCTCATATAAGGATGGTTCTCACTGGAACTTCTTCCTATATATATATATATATATATATATATATATATACATATATATATATGTATGTATGTATAGGGTCAAGATCCAGTGAGAACCAAGCTTATATAAGAACCCTGAGAACCAAACTCCCTTATAAAAATGTGTTATTTTGGACAAAAAATGTTACTTTTGTTTTAAAATAAGCTAGTACTTTTTAGCATAAAAAGTGTTACTTTCAGGATAAAATATTTTTTTAAAAAGACAAAAATATTAAAAAGTAACACGTTTTTTCCGAAAAGTAACACATTTTTATGTAAAAAATAATACCTTTTTATGAGTTTTTTTTCAGAATTTTTCTCCTTAAAGTAACACTTTTATGCCTAATAGTATCATAAAAACAATAACACGTTTTTGCCTAAAAGTAACACATTTTTAGTAAAAAGTAACTTTTTTGTAAGGTAGATTGGTTTTCACGGTTCTCCTATAAGGATGGTTCTCACTGGTACTTCTTCCTATATATATATATATATATATATATATATATATATATATATGTATATATATAATATGTTTTTTTGAAAGTAACATTTTTTTTGCTAAAAAGTACCAGCTTTTTTTTAAACAAAAATAATATTTTTTTTGTTCAAAAGTAACACATTTTTACTAGGGAGATTGGTTCTCACGGTTCTCATATAAGTTTGGTTCTCACTGGAATTTCCATATATATATATATATATATATATATATATATATATATATATATATATATATATATATATATATATATATATATATATATATATATATATATATATAGATCCTGCTACTATGTATCTCCTATTTTCTATTATGTGGTCCTTTTTGTGAAAATGTAGTTGTGTGATTAATCTTTATTTTTCTAATGTGCACTCTAGTGTAGCATAAGTTTGATTTGAGGTGATGTTATCCTTTTCTAGGTACCTACTGTGCTTGATAAGCAGGGAGCACAATTACTTGCAGTTGTATTCTTGGTTTTCTCTAGAACATGGGTTTCAGATCGTATTGCGTCTTTGAATGGTAAGTGGTGTTTTTTTATCCAGGTAAATAATTTTCTACCAAACCTGTGACTGAGTTGAAAATTTTTCTCCAGGGACTACTGTAAAGTTTGTTCTGGAGCAGGATAAGGCATCCTTTATCCGTCTTATAGGGGTTAGCGTTCTTCAAAGTGGTGCTTCTTCTTTCATCGCTCCTTCTATAAGGTAATATATCCTGTTATTATAAAACATGGTACCACTTTGGCACAATCTAAGTATTGAAATTTCTTTCCTTTGATGTTCTATCGTTTTGCATTCTTAGCTGTGGTTATCTCTAGGAAGTTTCATTTGAAAAACATTTTTACGGTGCTGAAGGATTTTGTTTAATTGATTGATTTTAGATAACTCATGATGGTAACAGATCTAATCAATCAACATCAACTTATATTGTTGAGGCTTCACTTTCTTGATAAAATGACATCATGAAAAGGTTATCTTATTTCTGATTGATATGTTTGTTGTTATCGGGGTGTGCACTGGTCCAAATCATAACCGGATTGCTGAAATTATTAAGACTGGACCTGGATTTTTCCCGGTCGGTCCAGGTTTAGACAAGCTTCATCTTTTAAAATTAAAATCAATGCTCAAAAAAATAAAACAGTATTAGATGGTTGTACATGTAGTAGCAACATATTAAGTACTATAATATTGCTATTAATTATAACAGTTGTGACAGAATTGTTTTTCTATTAGTATAAACGAATATTAGAAACGATCTACTGATAGAATCACTAGTAGGGTTTTTCCATTACAAGAAGTCAACGACAGTAAAATTAGATTTTTGCTCTTGCAAAACTGAAGAAATACTATGATAAGTTGAAAGTCTATGCAGCCCCTAAGTGATGAATTAGATTTTTCCTCTTAATATTTTACAAATACTTACAGTCCTTATTTATCTTCCACTAACTTTATTTTAATACTTTAAAATTCTTTATGGTCCCCATAAGTTTCTCACTAACTTTATAAAAATATTTTTTTATTATTTGTGGTCCCCATTTTATTCCCACTAATTTTATTTTAATATTTTTAATGTTTACAGTCCCCACTTTTTCTCCATCAAAATTTTTATTCAATAAAATACTATATCCTTTATCTAAAAGATTCTATTTTTTAATTCCTATGAACATTCCTTATGGGAACTTCATTAAGGAACAAAGAGAGTAATTTGTAAGATTTGGCAAATGGTTCGATCCGATTAAGTTTGTGCTCATTATTTATCAGTTACCGAAATATACAATAACCATTTGCTCCTTAATAACATGATCATCATTATGTTACTAATATTATAGCTATATATTCATTTCATTTCAAAAAATATTATAGCTATATTAATATTAGTAATAGTAAATATTATTAAAATCTTCAAAAAAAAAAAAATTATTAAAGACAATGAATATTTTTTTGGAAATATTATTAAAGACAATGAAATATTAGTAATACATAATCATCACATTTTTCTCATAAACATCTAATACATAAAATCCTAACAACGTCCTAGAGCAATGGACATTGAGAATTACGTGTTGAAGCGTACAAATCTTGACTACCATAGTAACCCTATTACTTTACAATATCTTTGTCTACTATAAATCAATTAACTCAAATTAATACCCGTTATAAGATATATACCTTCAAATATTTAGTATATAAATTAACCTTTATAATTGATAAAGCTTTACCCTTTAATTTCAAAAAAATTTATAATATTTTGGTACAACACAATAGTGCCTGGACCTTAATCTAAAAAGATTAGGGTTGGCTACATGAACAAATATATCAGTTCGAATGGTCATACATATGAATTCTTCTCCATTGATACTAAATTTCTACCTTCTCAATTTTTAAGTCTAGATCTTTCATATCTTTTTCCACTCTGATTCGTCTTCCTCGCTCATTTTTTAAGTCTTCCGAGCTCTAATTTTCTATTTTTCTTATCGGCTCTCTAATACGTTGTCTTTGCACATGCTCAAACCATCTTTATTGATGTTCTTTCATCTTTTCCTCAATATTTGCAACTCCTTAACCCTTTCTTTTGTCAACGTTTCCAATTCTACATGTGAAGGTATGCCTTCTCATCCACTGACGCATTTCCATTCCCACTACTCCCATCTTTCTACTATAATCCTTTGTAAAAGCTCAACATCCTGATCCCATATACAAATTAGCGAAAAAGCCAAGAGGTACCGTCATGGGTAAGGGATTCCATATACAAATTAGAATTTCTCTTCTACATATCATTAAGATAACAATGTTCAAAAAGACCATGCTTCATTGGCCACAGTGAAGATAAAAATTTTACTTTCTTCCAAATTACCTCTATTGGTAAAAATTGATCATCAAAACTTTACTTCAAAAATGTGAAAGAAGAATGTCGACTTATAAATTTTTTGAAAGAAGAAGTAAAAAAATAAAATAGAACAAAAGGATGAAAAATATTCAAAAACTGACACGAGGAAAAAGTGAAGAGAAGATAAAATGATCTTTATGTACCATGTTTTTTGTTGAAGTAAATAATTTGATAAAACCAATTATAATAAAATAAAGAAATGGACAAATGAAGTCGAGGAAAAGTATAAAGGATTAGAATAGTTTCATTATTCTTTGTGCTTCTAATTAAGTGATGAGTAGTTTCTGATCTTGATATTTGGTCATATTTCAGGCACTTAACTGCTAGGTTAGCACTTGGATGGAGAATTCGTTTGACTCAACATTTACTCAAAAATTACTTGAGAAAAATTGCTTTCTACAAGGTATTAGAATTTCAGAGCAACTGTGTTTTGAGTAATATAAACCATTACCAACTTGAGCTGTTTTGTTTGTCTTATGAATTTATCTTTCTTGGACACAAATAAAATATCAAAATTTGTTGCAATACAAGCACATTATATTTGATTGAGAGTGTGAGACTTTTGGCCAATATGTCAAAAATGGTCATTGATGTGTTCTTTCTGCATTTCTAACATTTTTTTCAATATGTTCCCTTCCCTTTTTAGGTTTTTCACATGTCAAACAAGAGCATAGATGCTGATCAGAGACTAACTCATGATTTAGAGAAGTTAACTACAGATTTATCAGGGCTGGTTACTGGAATGGTGAAGCCAACTGTGGACATCCTGTGGTAAGTACTAAGATAAACTACCTAGAGATATGATCTTATTCGAGATACTGTTTGATCTCTTTCTTTATGTTAACGTTGATTCAATTTTTTCTTCAAGGTTCACTTGGAGAATGAAGCTATTAACCGGTCGAAGAGGTGTTGCTATCTTATATACATATATGTTGCTTGGACTTGGATTTTTGAGGAGTGTTACTCCTGAGTTTGGTGATCTTGCAAGTCAACAACAAACACTTGAGGGAACTTTCAGGTTGTTATTTGTTATATTTTTGATTGTTTGTCTACCTCATATTAGTATTGCTTTACATATCTCTCACCTTTCTATTTAATCAGGTTTATGCATGAGAGGTTGCGCACTCATGCCGAATCTGTTGCTTTCTTTGGAGGCGGTGCACGGGAAAAGGCGGTGGGTAACTCCACTTTTAGTTTCCTTTAATCTTTTTGCTCCCTTTCTCAAGGGAAATGGACCCACTCTTTTTTGAGTTGGATTACTAGAATGGTTCTGTTATGATTTTTACATGGATTCAGAGCAAAAGGGCTAAAGCTATTTTCCCTTCTATTCTAATCAAATATCCCATTTGATAATGCACCAATTTTACGATAAAGGAGAGGGACCACATGGGAGGAGTGAGTGAGAGAAAAAAAATGATTATTTGATGGCAATAGTGCAAATTGGATCCCATGAGGGCATAAGTAATGGAAAAAGGTTACCATATAAAGAAATAGGATATTTGATGTGAATATGCTAAAACGAGAAATAAGACATTTGATTAGAATAGGACGGAATAACTAGTTTTTAATAGGCTCAAGCCCTTATTTTCTTTTTTCTTTGCCCTTTTTTAGGTGATGCACATATTTAATCTTTGTTTTAGAAAATTGGCTAGGAATATTTGGAGGAGAATGTGTATTAACTTGTAGATTATTATTATGTCAAAAAATATAATCATTGTCTTTATTTCTCGAGTCTTCATTTTACCTTAAGTATCGTGTTAAACTCTTGATCGTCCGACATAGATGTGGCATTTGGAAACTTCAATTCATAATATTGAATTCACTTTGCAGAGTAGCCAAGTCAGACACTTGGACACGTACCCAAGTCGGGCATGAGTATAAGAATTAGGGTAACATTGATCATACTTATCAAGGATCCCTTATGTTCATGTTGATTAGCACATTTCATATGCTAGGATTATTACTTTGTCATTAGCAACAATAACATTATTGGCAAAGCTGTGCCTGTAATCATAAAAGATTGGTTCCACTACATGAATCGACCAATACCTGTCCTAGTTGTCATCCACTTGAATTCTCCTTTTCCATTAATTTGATTTTTTACAATCTTAACTTGTATAAGTGTGAAATCCATAATACACTCTCTTTTTTCACTTAACCTCTACTTGTCTAGTCAAACCTTCCATTCATTTCCATTCAATTGATTCCCCATTGTAGGAACTTATGACTTCGAAATATCTTTATTGCATACAACGTTAACTCTTTTAATCCTACATTTTTTCGCGCACACTTCTACTGCATCCTTAGTTGTTTGTTCATCCATATAGCACCAACTCTATTTTGCTTTCTATCTTCCTTGAACACCACTACTTATGTATTCGCCTTTTCCCCTACTATCTTTTTGGCCTTTCTTAAACCCACATTTTCTCATTTAGTCATAAAATATTGAACTTTTTCATTTCCATTATATCCTCGAACTCCAAATACCTACCTGTCAAGCTACCAATGTTGATTCCAAACATAACTATTAATACACGTCGCTAACCTATGTTCCCTAGGTCATTGGTCACCAGACATGAGCTATGTGGTTTGTTGCTTCAGGGTGATGACCTTGTATACGTAACCTGCCTAACTGATTTGAAAACACACTCAAGTTTTGCGGAGCAACCAATGACATAGCAACCTCCGCATGCTTCCCATATGATCAGTCCTAAAGTAGGAGATTTCTTCACAAGAATCGTTTTTTGGTTCATGTTCATGGAATGCGATTTGGTTTAACTCGACAAAACCCTCATCTTGGCTTGGGACCCACAAATGGGCGAAGACCTCTCGGAGTTTTGTTATTGAAAAGCAAAAGTATATGGTAGTTCTTTTTCTCTTGATTCCAAAGTCAACTTCACAATTTCTAATTTAGGGTGTTGGTGTCTCAGAATAAACTTTACATTTTCTTTCTCTTTGATATGACTATATCTTAATCCATCATCTTTTTCTCACATTATTGGTACTCTCTGTTACTTTCTCTCTCTCTCTCTCTCTCAGCCTGTCACTGTTACACTCCTAATTTTTATTTAAATATAGGATACAAGAAGCTTTATTCTTTTCTATTAGATCATAAATATATTTGCTGTAGAGTAGTAGTTTGGGAGATAAGGCTTGAGCACTACAAGTTAAACAAATGACTAACAAAGAAACTAATTACACAAGCACTCCGGAGCCATAGACTTTTGGATTAGAATTTCACTTAAACTAAATGTGCAACCTAAAATATAAATCGTACGTACGACAGAGCCATCACATGTGGATTTGTGGAGTAGGAAGGAAAAGGTGGAAGGACATAATGGGTATTGAAATGAATGATGCCCCAATCAGAGTATGGAACTTCTGATGAGGTCAGGGTGAAGTTGTGATGGATTAAGCTGAAAATAAGATGCTTAAGCCACTATACTGTAACAGGATACTTCTAAGGATCTTGAGGCTTGAACATTCTATCCTTGGATACCCTAAATATCTCTTGTGACTATATACTTTTCTATAGAGTTAAACCTAGTGGTCTTAAAAATGGGGCTCATTTACTCCGGGGGGGGGGGGGGGGGGGGGGGGGGGGGGGTTCAAAACTTGTCCAAATCCTGCTTGTCTCTCCCTAGTCCTAAGCCTCACTTGAACCTCATCGAGGATCTTTTGTGATTAGCGCGCCTCATTGTTGGATTTTAGAGGGCTATTTAACTTGGGTGAGAGAATAGATAGGGGGGTGGGGGTTCAAAACTTGTCCAAATCCTGCTTGTCTCTCCCAAGTCCTAAGCCTCACTTGAACCTCATCGAGGATCTTTTGTGATTAGTGCGCCTCATTGATGAATTTTAGAGGGTTATTTAACTTGGGTGAGAGAATAGATAGCTTAGCGGGAAAGCTAGAGAGAGGAAAAAATTGATGTTGTTTGCCATATTGAGGGAGCATTATTCTTGATAGTTACGTCTTTTACATTGAAAATTGGATTTACGAATTTACTAGTATGTTGGTTGTAAAAATATGCTCTTCTTAGGAAAAAAATTATCAGTTATAGTTGCTATGATGAGGAGGCTTGCAGTGCTCTAGACATTGCATAGCGCTGGTGCTATGACACTTTTTTATCATAATTTTTTGAAAAACAAAACACAACAGCGTCAAAACCTTAATTTCATAATACTAATACTAATCACTATTTGATACAAAAATATGAAAAACTTGACTATATCATCGGATAAACTAATTCAAAGCTTTTGTGAGTGTTCTTCAGCTCAGCTTAAAATATACTTCATGCCAATTTTGTGACATTTCTTTTGGGCATGCCAAATAATAAAATAGATGTGTGTGTGCAAATGGCCTTGTATGTTCATGTGGTTGTAGAGTATTTTGTGATGGAGTTGGCCATTTAAGGGTCATATATTCATTTGATTAGATAAACTTTGCCTATGAAAAAGGAATATGTTGCAAACTTGAAACTGTAAAATGATGCAGTGCAGTTTTAGAACCTTACACATGATTGTAATAATATTGAATACCAGTTACGAATGGATGTTGCATTGGGAATTCAGATCGAAATGGCATATCAACTTTCATCCGTTTGAATTTTAGTTCAATAAATCCTCTAGTGAGGCAGGAGTAGGATAACATAGTCGTACTATATGCTTAGAATCTTTGATTTGCCTCTCTTTTGAGTAATTTTCATTGATTTTTTGACATCATTAGCCCTTGTCTTTGATGTAGTATTGTAGTGGTATGCTTCTGACTGCACAATCGAAATTAATTAGAGTTGAGTGATACCCAAAATAAGATAATTGAAATTTAACATGATCAAACTCAAACTATCTCGCAAAATAATGACTGGGATTGGTGGAATTTTTTCAATAGGTGAATTAGAATTGACTTATAATTGAACCAAATTGAATATGTGATAATTCCTTATTATGACTTGAATAAATCAATTTAAAAGAAGTGGTATTTAACTATGTGACAACAAATCTGTAAATAAACCTCATAAAGAGGAGAAATTTGTTGTTCCCTACCTTGCTTCACCTTAATTGTTCTTTGTACAAGTAAAACTTATGTAGAATGACTCCCTTTTCCCGCTTATGTACACGCTATCATCTTTTTATGTTTATGTTATACAACCTCATTTAAGTGACTAGTAAGCATAGTACAAAATATAGGCTAAAACAATCACGAAACCATTCACATTGACCACAAGAGCCATTTGCGACTTTCTACTACCCGTGTTATTAGCAATATGCCAAATAGTCACATATTTTTTTAGGCTGATTCATGGTGTATATCCTTGGTTTATGTCCTGTGCATTTTTAATATTATGATATTAGGCCTTTGCAAAGTTGAGGTAACATTTGTGTTTCTTGCGCTATTAGTGGCTGAAAGTTTTTAGTAATTATTTATTATGCTGGTGATGATTGCAGATGGTTGAAGCAAAATTTGAGAAACTCCTAAACCACTCATTGTTTCTTATAAAGAAGAAGTGGCTATATGGTATACTTGACGATTTTGTCACCAAGCAGCTTCCGCATAATGTCACATGGGGACTGAGCTTATTATATGCCATGGAACATAAGGGAGACCGGTCTTTGACTTCCACTCAAGGTGATGGCATAGGAATTAATAGCATATTAGCTTTGTGGATTAATTCAACTTTATTACTACAAGTTTGTTGTTATGTCTTATTATTGCAAACTTTGTGTTACAACACACCTACTTTGATAATATAACCTCTGATGTGCTGTAAAATATTATTGTGAAAGAATTTGTCGTTTTCACTTCTCAAAGATTTGTCAAATTCTATGGAACTTGAGATTTACTTTCTGAATTTTTTTCTTCAGGCGATCTTGCTCATGCATTACGCTTCTTGGCATCAGTTGTCTCACAAAGCTTTTTAGCTTTTGGTGACATTCTTGAGCTGCATAAGAAATTCGTTGAGCTTTCTGGTGGTATCAATCGGATTCTTGAACTGGAAGAGTTCTTAGATGCTGCTCAATCCGGTAACTAATACCAAGTTGTTTTTTTAACTATCTACACTCTATAATGTTCCAATTATTCAAAGCACCACAAATTTTATTTTGTGCTGTTTCGAATCAAGGGTTTGTAGGAAACATCCTCTTTGTTGTTACAAGAGTAATGTTTTGAACATCTAAACCTCACCCCCCCCCCCCCCTCTAAAAAAAAACTAATAATGTTGAATTCCGACCAGGAGCCACTTGGTGGTATTGGGTGTAATGAAAAATTATATGTAGCTATTTCATCATGTTTGAAAGTCAGTATTAAATGGTGGGAATTGCAATGGAAAGTTAATGTAATTTTGTTAGTAATATCTCTTGACAAGTTTAATGGTCATGCTTGTTCTCCTTCAATAATCGCACTTTCTTCACGCAATTCATTCAAATGCATTAACATTTGAAATTTGGTTTTAGGTGGTAATGGAAAATTGTGACAAAAATTTTTTTATCATCAAAGTTCCATTAACGAGGGAATGACATGATATATATCATGAAAATTTATACTACAAATCATTCTCATTACCACCATTTATTACCAAAAACCAAACGGGCCGTAAATTTACATTGAACTTGATCCTCTAAAGTTGTGTGTTGTGTGTGCGAATATTCTCTATTAATATTAGATTATAATATTTTGTGATTGTGGACACCAAAGCAATCTAGATACATATGCATTTGCAAGTCTCTTAATACCATAGATACGTTGTACAAAACAAATCGATGTGAAAGGTCAAACATTTTCTTTCTCCAATTCAAATTACTTGCAATATTTGCATGGTAATACTATTCATCAAAAATTTTGTTTACGTAGTTCTATTTACGCATAAGAAATAATTGTCATGTGGAATCTTGTTTGATTCGTCTTAAAGTCTAGTTTTTAAATATGTAAGTTTCATATTTTTATCGAGCGTAAATAAAGATATTTAGTATCAAATTATGCCTTAAATAACGCGTAAGAAGAAATGTTTCAAGTAATTTGGAATGGAGAAAGTATGTTTTAAGTAGGTCTGAATTGGTGTCTAAAGTAAACATTATATTACTCCAATACCTTTAGTAGGCTCTTGCTTAGACAGTATTTTGGGGATCAAAGTAGACAGTCTTACCTTTATAAAAATACAGACATTTCCGATTGATACATTTATTTGAACATCATTTGCAACTTCAGATATATAAGAAGTGCACATGATTTTGATGAGTCATTTTATCTGTAGTTCCTTATAATCCGAAAACCAAAAAATGTAATTGCCAAAAAATGTCTTTGCCAACATCATTGTCCCCGATGCACTATAAGAATCATTATCCGTTCCCATCCCACATCCCGTACCATATTGTAATCCAAGAAACAATGAAAAACATCGAGAAACGGAGAAGCATGTTTTGATATGCAGAGCATTTCTGATAGGTGATTGCTTTCTTATGTAATTATCTTGTCCAGGTTTTGAGGTTTGGTTAACCCAAACTTGTTTAAGAGAAGAATTGAACACTCGTGTTGGATTAGATGCATAATAGATGTCTTTGCTTCTGCCTTTCTCTTTTTACACAAATAATGGTTGCTGATTCCTTCCTGAAAATGTAGTTTCCTTGATACATATGATGTCTACCTTTTTACCCTCCTATGAATAATTCTTCGATTGAAACTCTTCTAGAGAAGAGAGGAAAAAACCTTACATGGTTGTGTATTCGGTGAGAAAAAATCTCTTGACAACTAATGAGTTTGTTAATTATGCTCATGCAGATCACTTTTCTCAAGATTCTTTGGCTTCTGAAGGAAATAAAACTCTCTGTGAAGACATTATTTCCTTTTCTGATGTTGACATAATCACTCCGTCCCAGAAATTGTTGGCAAGACGATTGACATGTGAAATTGTACCAGGAAAAAGTCTTCTTGTTACTGGTTAGTTGATCAAGTTGTACTTTCTCACCACTTATCTAATTCTTGTTAATATTTAATAATTTTCCTTTTTTAGGTCCGAATGGAAGTGGAAAAAGTTCAGTGTTCAGAGTCCTTCGGGGTATTTGGCCTATTGTTAGTGGAAGACTTATCAAACCAAGGCAGCTTTATGAAAAAGGAACTGAATACGATTGTGGTATTTTTGTTGTTCCACAACGACCATATACATGTCTGGGAACCCTGAGGGATCAGGTTATATATCCTTTGTCACTTGAGGAAGCACAGTTAAGTGTAATACGAAGAGATGGAGGTATGCTCTTTTTTTGTTTGCTAGACAGATGTTTGATGATCTTGATACCTTTTTTTGTTTGCTTTTGCTACTTAATTTTGGGGCAACATTTTTATCCCTTCCTATGCTTGAATAAGTTGATTTGGTTCAATCCTTGAGCTCACTATCTTGGTTGGGAAGTGCTGCTGGTGCTGCATCACTTTCAAATTTAGAGCTGAACAATATATGTTTTCCAATCTTGTAATAATGTGGCTTTTTTGTAAATCTTCAATTTTAAAGAGTTGCTTCTTTGGTTCTAGCATCTTACAATTTTTTTGTTTGCAACATGCTTTATAAATGCCTCAAGGAGCTTGCTTATGTTGATTTCAGGTCATCATACTTGCACTTCCTCAGATTTATTGGATATGCAAGTGAAGGCCATACTAGAAAATGTTAAGCTGGTTTATCTCTTAGAGAGGGAAGGTGGATTGGGCGCTACTCTAAACTGGGAAGATGTGCTCTCTCTAGGAGAACAGCAGAGGATAGGGATGGTGAATTCTACTTCTAAAAACAAGTTTGAACTATTAGCACTTTATGAAATATTAATTTTTCACAATTTTGCTTACATGTCATTTTTTTTGTCTGATGAAGGCACGGTTATTCTTTCACAAGCCTAAATTTGCTGTCCTTGATGAGTGCACCAAGTACGTAATAATGAGTTTGATCCTTTTCTCCCCATAATTGTTGACCTCATCTTCACACACAAAGTTGACTGTATCATTGTATATCTAAGTTGCTGAAAATGTATTGGCTTCCTGATTGACAGTGCCACAAGCATTGATGTGGAGGAGCACCTGTATATGCTCGCTAATGAACTAGGCATAACTGCTATCACTTCATCCCAGGCAAGCAGTTTCTCCTATCTTCGTTTGGCATGAATCAAAAATTTTCTTCTTGCACATGGTCTGTACTGTCAGCTGCTTGAGAAAGCATTTTACTTTGAAATTTCAACATCTAAGGAGGATACTAATTTTTTGTTTTATACTTGTGCTGTAACCTTTCTATCTGAATACACTACACTCACTGTTCCCTTTTTTTTTCCTTTAGTTGCTGGTAGACTTAATTTACCGGTGAAATATTAAACTGTAGCTGTGAATTAATTTGACCAAAGGTTATCATAAATAACCTCTTTGTTATCTCAGCTTCTCTGGGTAAAGCTGCCTATATCACACTCCCTTCAAAAAGAAAAATCCATTGCCTGGGCCTTGGTCCTGGGTATTAGAAGATGCGGTTATTTCCTTTCTGTTTTCTTGATTTTCTTGATTTCATAAGTTAGATTATCACTACTCGTACTCGTTGAAAAAATTTACGTTCACTAATTCCTTATTGAGACCGTCTCACCATTAGACGTCCTTAATGAGGTCAGCCCAAACTAAAAAAAAACTGCTGCTTTGTACAATTCAAATTTCATTGTTTTTTTCTTTTTTTTTTTGTTTCTCTCTAATGGGCTGCTTGTATAAATTCACCTCACGGTGAGACGGTCTCATACAAGACTTGCTGATTTACGTTTATCTTGTTTTAAAATGGGTAAGGATTGCCATGATTAAATTTAAGATTTGATCCCGATCATGGTGACAATATTGGGAACCATTCTGGTGGTCAATGGTGTGCTCTACTAATTTGGCAGTGGTTATCTCAAAAACCTGTACAATGGAATGTGATGGAGACTCCATGATTTAGATTTATTATGCATATTCTTTTAGATGTTGTCTACCTTTTCTTGGGTTTTTTTTGGGAGGGGTGCTGGTGGTGTTTGGGAGCTTTTGTGTTCAAGGGCTAATATCTTTAGGTGAAGGGTAAGTGCATTTGAGCCCATACTGCAATTCGAAAGTCTGGGGAGAGTCCTTGTTATTAGAATTTGAAAGTGCTGTATTAAAATCAGCATTTTATCCGACTATGAATTGTGCATTTCTTTAGTGGATGTGTGGTTGTACTGATAATCACCTATATTTGACTGTATTTTCTTATTACAGCGTCCTGCTTTGATTCGGTTCCATGCATTGGAATTACGATTGATTGATGGAGAGGGTAGCTGGGAACTTCGCAAAATTAATCAATGACTCAGCAATTGAGATACAAAGGTCGATGCACGCAGATCAATAATATAGAAAAATAATTGGTATATTTCATATTTTAGGGAGTAGCTGTGCTCTGAGCATTATTTTGGCCCTGAAGCGTGAACCTCGCCCTCGAAACATAAGGGTAGAAACTGCTTGTGGGGAACCAGAATCAATAAGACTGTGTACATAAAGAAATGCAAACACATGCAATACATAGGCTTATATTCATGTACAGGCTATGAAACAATCCAAGTTGATTTTTCTTGTATAACGAATCTATATAATCAGTTAACCTACCCGTTCTTAGTCGAAGTAACTAACAAATCACTCATGTGTAGTGTAATAGTGTTGTTCAAGCATTTTCTAGGAGTATCTTCTTCCTGTTATGCTCGATGCTCGGCTGTAGCAACTGTGACATACGGAGCAGCAGGATCAAAACTTTTTAAAGGTTATTCCAATTATGTCTACACAACGTTATTATCATTTTGGAACTTACAGATGCTGCATAGAGTTTAAGAAGTTTTGTTTCCGGTATTGCACTACTTTTGACATTGTCGTAAATCTATGAGATCTCATAGCCTCGATACTTTATCATGTACTAGTATATGTTCCCATGTAATGCACAGATATAGTTTGTAAATTTTTATTTAAACTGGTATATGAAGCCGTTTAATGCACAAGCGTAAAGTCAATACCCTTGAAAAGTTGAGGTATTCAAACTTGACAGCCATAATTATGTACCAATATCATTTGTTAAGTCATAAAATATCACCATCTTTAGTGTTTGGAATCTACGTCTTCCTGGACACAGCCCCCGATATAAGATCTTGTAGTATATTATGCGCAACTATGCATGCCTTGCTACTACAACTATAAGATCACGTTATTATTTTTTTTATTTGAGGTAGAATCATGTGTTAACTCAATGATTGAAGTGTTTTTTTTTTCTCATGAGAGTATCATCTCTCATCTTCTACAGGAAATATCAATTCGCTTTCCTTCATCGTTTGAAGGATTCCCTTTACTCCTGAATAAAAAAAAAAAAGTCAACAGCGTTTACTAGTACCTAGGGGCGAAACTACATCGAGCAGGGGGAGGCTTAGTCCCCTTGCAGAATACGATCGTTTGTATTTTTAGCTTTGGCTTCTTTACTAATGTATAATATAGTTTAAGGAGTGCAAAAGGCCAAATAACAAAAATTACTATAACTTAATGGCTGGAGTGATACATTTTTAACCTAAAGTCAAGAGATTATAACTTTATATTCATCCTTTTTAGTGTGTGTATTTATATTTTTGTTATCTTAATTTTAATAGCAGTTTTATTGGAGACTTACTAGGTGAAATAAGAGTCGAAAAACACTTGATTTTTTTCCAAAAGGGAAAATCATCGAGAAGTTTCAACTTCATTCGTTAAATATATAGTTTTTCTTTATTTAAGTTAATTTAAGTCTATATAAAGTTAAATACTACATAATTTATCTAAGTTTTATATAGTTAATAATTTATCAGTATATCGACTATTTGGCCCCCTAATACAAAATTTTGGGTTCGCCCCTTAATCCTTGTTCAAGAAGTGTACTAGTTCAATCTTCACTAGTTAAAGACTACTCTTTGTTCACCCCGACCCCACAGAATCAGATCAAATTGTGCAGTGCAGTCAAATGCACCTGATTATAAGGCAGCAGCTACGCTCTAAGAAACCAGAATAATGTAACATGGAACTCCTCAAGGTCTTTAGTCAACTCCATTTTTATTTGTCAACATATTTAACAAAGCGTTTTATTAAAGATAATGATATTATATTACCAATAAGATCATAGGTTTGATTTTATTTTGGCCTATATAATACACTAGTTTCATCCCCAACTCTTGTATCCCTTATCAAACTAACCATTTTATTAATTTTCTTGTATTTTTCAATGAAAGAAGCCTTAAACAAACATTATCTTATCCTCATAATATGGGTTATAACAAACACCTTTTTTCCTATCCTAGCAAAATCATGTAATGCCATAGATAAACAAGCATTGCTCGATTTTAAGCGCCGAATTTCATACGACCCTTCAAACCTACTCCTAAATACGTGGGTCCCAAATACCGATTGTTGTACATCGTGGGATCATGTCGAATGTGATGTTTCCACCAAACGAGTCATTCGGGTCTCTGTTTCTGGCCCTTCCATGTATGAATATTCATACGATCCTACGATTTATATGGAAGGTACACTCTCCCCTTTTCTAGGAAACCTTTCATCTCTTAAAATCCTTGAGATTAGTAGCCTTGGAGGGATTAGTGGCCCTATTCCACCTCAATTAGGCCGATTATCAAATTTAACCTATCTATCACTATCCCATAATACCCTTAATGGTTCTATACCCAATTCACTTGGTAACCTCCATAAGCTTGAATATCTCTTATTAGGGTATAATACCCTCAATGGAAATATACCCTACTCTATTTTTAGATCCTTAAAATTACTTAAAGTACTAAATTTAGAAATGAATAGCTTAATGGGCTCAATCCCATCTTCCATTCTAAACTTGGTATCACTAGAAGAACTCAATCTTAACCTAAATTCTCTTTCGGGTAACATCCCATCTGTAATCGGTAAATTAAAACGTCTTGAAAGTATAGATTTATCGAGAAATCTTATCGTAGGGAACATCCCCGAGTCCATTGGGGAGTTGCCCCATTTACTAGCATTAGTTCTAAGTAATAACAACCTAACCGGAACCATACCCAAGTCTATTGGTAAACTGTCCCAATTACAAGATTTATACTTAGATTACAACCAATTAACCGGAAAAATACCAGATTCTATAAGTGAACTCTTTCAACTAAAGAATTTATACCTCTCATATAACAATCTCAATGGAAACATACCAAAATCCATAGGTGAACTTTCCCAATTGGAAAATTTATACTTAGACCATAATAGACTTATTGGGTCTATTCCTTCCACAATTAGGTACCTTGTTTCATTAAGATATATGCATTTAGGTAACAATAAATTGACGGGTATTTTACCCTTTTCGATAGGTGATCTCAATCGAATCCAAACAATTATTTTAGAAAACAATAATATTACAGGAAAGTTGCCACCGTCTATAGGAAAGCTTGGTGCATTGTACAATTTGATTCTGTCAAATAACAAACTTGTAGGGCATATTCCTTCAAGTTTTGGTAATCTTTACAGTCTTTCAACTTTGGATTTGTCTAGAAATCAACTTTCTGGAAAAGTCCCTACCTCTATAGGGAACATGACAAACTTAAGGGTACTTAACATATCTTATAATAGATTTCACTCGAAAATTCCACAAGAGATTCAGAAACTTTCTCAACTTTCCGACCTTGATCTTCACTCGAACAACTTTTCAGGTTCCTTAGGGATACTTTTTGGTCGATCAGACGGTGGAATATACGGTTTTGGCTTCTATACAACCCTCGACGTGTCTAATAATAAGTTCACGGGTCCAATTGACAAAAATATAGGCTATAAGCCCAGTATGCAATACATTTATTCATTGATCTTGTCTAACAACCCATTAGGAGGATCCATTCCCAAGTCGATTGGGAACCTGACCCAACTAGAGGTCTTAGAAATGGAGGGTTGTAAGCTTTCAGGAAGAATTCCTCAGGAACTTGCAAATGCAGGGCAAATCAGTACACTTTTGCTATCCAGGAATAGGCTGAGTGGAAGCATTCCAAGAAATTTGTTGAGTTCTATGTATCTTCAAAATTTTAATGTGTCATACAATGAGTTAAGTGGGGAAATTCCACCCCATCAGAATCTTATTCCTGCTTCTGCGTTTGCACATAATCTTGGCTTGTGTGGTGCACCACTTCGTCCTTGTAAGCGTTTGTAATGTGTAATTGTGTCAGCTACTCTTGTGAGAGACTGTCTCTCAGTGAAATGACATCAAAATAAGGAGTCTGTATGCTAATAATTGGATTAATTGAGCTATTTTAATCCATAAATAAAGAACGTCTTATGGTGATACCGTATCACACAGTAAGGAGATAGAATTCTAGGAATGATGTTTTGTCTTTGTCTCGTTGTAAGCTTGTGTTTTATCAACTAGGTTTTAATATGTAATATGTGGAAAGAAGTTTTTAGTTTATACTCCCTCCCAATCATTTTATATTTTATATGTTCTATTTTCTTATTTGGCAAATTCATATCAACTGTCTCATTTCTTTTTTTGTCTATCTTTTTTTATCTAAATACCCCCACTTTTATTACTCCCAATACCCAACTACCACCTTTACAATTAATTTAATCAACTAAAATACCCAACTACCCCCACTTTTACTACTCCCAATATCCAACTATCACCTTTACAAATATTCAAAAAAAAAAACTATCACCTTTACAATTAATTTAATCAATTAAAATAACCAACTATCACCTTTTTAATGGACCCCACACCACCCTTAATAACCGCGAAAACTCAAATGGGGCATCTAAAATGTATCGGAGGGAGTAGAATGTAAAATCCTACAATAACATCGTAATTTTTTTTTTTGAAGATAACATTGTAATTTTAATAACAATGAGTGATACTTTATTGTTCATTTTGAAAATCTTCATGATCCTGAGCTAGAGACCATTTTTGCATTAACTAGTGGAATCACTAAGGCCTATGTCCTAAAAAATTTGTTACATCTATTTAGTATATATATCATGTCATATTCTATTTTTGGCTATAGCCCACATTTTCACTATAAGTCTTATCAACATATTTAACACTAACTTTTAAGTTATAATTTGAACCAAACATTTATTCCAACTCTCGGTGAAGCATACAGTAAAAATATGCTGCTTCGCATCACATCGGCAGCGTTGTAAAGATTTTCAAAATAAGAGAATTGATATTCGGCGTGTTGTAAAGGTTAAAAAACGCACTTTAGGTCGTATCAAGGGATATCTTATGAATTTGACTGATATTAAGCGTTACAATAACCGCATCACTCTCGTTACTATGGGTGTACAAAAAAACCCGGTTTTGCGAAATCTGACTTGGACTATCCGGTATGGAAAACCGGATAAATAACATGATTTGTCCAAACCGGGTATTTTGGACCGGATACCCGGATTATAAACCGGTTATTCTGGTCGAATCAGGGTATCAAAGTGAAACCGGGTACCCGGTATCCAATTTTTAGTTTTTTTTTTCAAATTATGCTTGCCATTCCAGACCAGCAAAAACACTTTATTCTCTCTTTCATATGGCAGGCAGCTTCTGATTTTTAAAAATTTTTATACGTGATTAATTTAAAAAATAAAAATGTGATAGATGTTATTTGATTACATTAATTTCAATTCCAACTTAAAAATAAAGGCAAAGTTTGACACATTGGATGGTAAGGCAGTCGAGAATGGTAGGCTTATTACTATTTGAAGTTTAGATAATTTTTCATAATTTTTAATAAACAGTTTTGTTTCATTGATAATTTCTTATGTTTTAACTAATTGTTGTATTTTAACTTCTAAACTCAACTTTTGTTATACAGTTATCCTTTGGACCTTTTCCGGGTATCCGAAATAAGAAAAAAACACATGATTTAGAAAATAAACAAAACCAGGTATCCGAATTCCGGATACCCGTTTTAAATCGGGTCGGAACTAGGTAACAATTTTAGGTACTCGAAAAAGCGGATACCCGGATTTCAGGATTCGAGTCGACCCGGTACCCGATTTTGAACACCCCTACTCGTTACCGCATCACCGTTATGTTACTGCAATCGCAATTGTTACTGCATTCTTACACTATGTCGTTGAGGGTTTTCCCCCTATTACTCAGCTTTGTTTCACTCAGTAATCAGCTTATCTCTATTTTCAAATATTTATACCTTGAGCATAAAAGAATTCTTGCTATTCCTTTCACAATTGGCTACTTTCTTACAATATATGCATTTTAGTAACAATAAATTAATCTGAATTTCCTTTACAAGAATAAGAACAAAAAATTTTCGTTTAATTCTTAAACTAAATGGAATCGAAGGTGCGAATGATAATACTAAGGCACGCAACAACATTCAGAAAACAAGTAAATAATTTTCTCTATTTAATTTAATTTATTGTGTATCAATAATTATTTTACTACAAAAAATGGTACAGTTGAAAGAACTCCATCGTCTGTAAGTAAATCAAGAAATAATCGTGGCAATGTTTGGAGTAAATCAACATCAATAAAAGCCAGATAATCGAAAATAATAGTAGATCAGCGTTTTGATTTTTTCTGGTTAGTGATGAATGTCGTTGCCGATCATCAGTCCCCGGAAAACACCCTCGACTCTGATACCATGATAAGATTAATAACAAAGTATAATGATTTGGTTTAGTTTTTAGTATCAACTAAATAATCCCTGTGCGATGCACGGCTTTATTAAATTTACTGACATATCATTTAAGAAATTAAAATTTTAAGATAAATTTTACATTATAGTTGTAGCTCATTTCGCTCTAAATAGTTATATATATAGTTGTAGCTCTAAATAGTTGTATATATTACATAAATTGTTTGATTTGTACCATACCTTGCATTGTGCGTAGATGATTGTGAAAATTTAGTTATAGATTTAACATAAATATTTATGTTAAATTTTTGAAAAAAATTTGTTTGTCATAAAAAATATAAGTGGTAGTCACAACCTAAATCATATTAGACTTATGCATTGCATTTCAGTGACCAATATCGTTAGTATAAATAAAAAATCCTCATAAAAGTATATTATCTTTTAACCAACTTTTTTTTTTTGAAGAAATCTTTTAACCAACTTAAAATATCCAATACACTTAAATAATACTCATTTAATAAATAAAATTGATAAGATTTTATAAATAATTGAAAAAATGAAACAAAATACAACATGGATAACATTTTAGTCATACTTAGAAAGTAATTAATTCAAAAATATTAATTAGTGATGATATCATCATTGAGTTTTGGAGGAAAATTTTTTATTGAGGTTTTGACACGTAAGCAATATTAATTAGTGATGATGTCAGCGTGTTTTGTTTTGGTAATGGTTATAGATTCATTCGGTTCATTCTCATATATCGATTAAAAAGAGCAAATGCCCCTATAAAGATATGAATATTACAAATATCTTAATTTCCTAAATACTTAAAATAGTATTGTAGAATAAAACCAAAGATATTCTACTAATTATTCTCTAAATATTATTTATATTCTACACAGAATCGAATTTTGTTTTGAATTTTAAAATTTTCAATATGTATTAACATTCCAAAATATATCAAAATATTTTTTTGATTGCAATTTAAAAAAAATATTAAATAAAAGGAAAAAAACATCAAAAAGTACCTAATAAATTATTTTTTTCAAAAAGTACCTTATAAAATAAAATTTTCCAAAAAATACCTAACAAAAATTTATTTTTTTCAAAGGAGTACCAACTAACGGCTGGGGTTAACTTTTCCATTATTTTTTTGCCCATTTGTAAAAAGTACATAATAATGGAAAAAAACACATTGACTGCGGTTTTTTAGGGGTATAGGCTGCGGTTTTGTCTCGCAGCCTTAGTCGTAGCAGCTAATAAGAAAAACCAATTGGCTGCGGTCTTAAAAACCGCAGCCAATAGTCGTTTTTCAAAATCAAAAAAGTACACGGGAAAACAAAAATGTAATCGATTAATTCTTTACTAGATAGATTTCCGTGTTAATCACGGTTTATTTATAGTCACGGTTTTTATTATATATATTTAGTGACGTTGAGGTTTATGTGCAAAAAGTACACGGGAAAACAAAAAGAAATACAAAGACTATTAACAACGGGCAAAAAAAACAAAATATAGAACATTTAAAATGAAATATATGTCTATGGATATAATTAGAGATGAAATTAAAAAATACAAACACAATCAACCACTCCCCCAACAACAAAAAAATGCAAAATCAATTATAAAACAAAAAAATAATGCAGGATGAGTGAGGCAAAATGTAACTGATTAATTCTTTACTAGATAAATTTTCGTGTTAAGCACGGTTTATTTATAGTTACGGTGATATAAAATAAAAAATATAAAATATTATAATCGAAATAAGTAATAGGTTTGGAGAAAAAAAGAATTTTTTATTGTAGTGACACGTGTTATAATCTTTAAAATATAATATGATTATATAACTTTTTTTTCTTTTTATTTTTATGATTATATAACTTTTAAATCATTTTTAAAACAGAATATGATTATATAACTCTTAAATCATTGTTTTATAGCAATGGTACAGTGCTCGCTCGGTAATTTAAAAAATAAAAAATAAAAAAATATTATAACAAAATAAAAATAAATAAATCAAATAAATAATAAAATTATTAATAAAACTTATTTAGTTAACAACTTCTATTGCTTTAGTATATAGTACTGTTGGATAGATAAATAAATAAATGATAAATTAATGAAATTAAAAATAAAAAATTATTCATAATAAAATTTAAGTAGTAAAATTGGGGGAAACTTTTATTGTTTAAGTGACATGTGTTCAAGTCTTTTATTGATTTATTATATAGTATAGTATGATAGAATACTTGATGTTGTAAGTGATTAATCTTAATTTCTATAATATTATCTGTAACTTGTAATATAATTAGGGAGCTAGATAGATAGAGTCTTATATCTTTTCGTCAAGAATTGCAAGAAAATGTAACTATATTTAGAGTTAAATCAATTTCACTCTCATCTAATTCTGATTACACTTGCAATGTGTTGGTGTTATCTTTAGCATTGTTGTCAATTGATAATCTTGGATTATCTTTTTGTATAGCCGACCTAATCGATCGCGATAAACGCTGATTTGCCTTTGTTTTCGATTATCTTGTTATTGTTGCTGTTGATTTACTCTAACCATTGCCATGATTATTTTTTGATTTACGTACAGACGATGAAGTTCTTCCAACTGTACCTTTTTTGTATTAAAATAATTATTCATACACAATAAATTAAATAGAGATTATTATTTACATGTTTCCTGAATATTGTTGCGTGCCTTAGCATTATCATTCGCAACTTTGCTTCATTTGGCTTAGGAATTAAAAAAAAATTTTTTGTCCTTGTTCTTGTAAAGGAATAGATTCAAGAATTCTTTTATGTTCAAGGTATAAATATTTCAAAATAGGAATAAGGTGATTATTAAGTGAAATAAAGCTGAATAATATATTGAGCGTTTTTTAAGAGTTATGGGGAAAGCACTTAACGACATAGAGTAAAAATGTGGTTATAATTGCGAATTGCGATTGTGGTAGCATAATGGTGATTTTTTTTTTTGAACACAAGTTATTATTAATTATGTGGTAGTTTTTTAGCATAATTTTGAATGAAAAATTTAGAGAATACATATCTCCTATAATCTTTGTAGATAGTGGGTATTATTTTATTAAGAAATGTGAAATCTTTGTAGATAGTGGATATTAGTTTATTAGAAAGGTGGAATCTTTGTAGATAGTGAGTATTATTTTATTAAAATAGTGGTGTGAATTAATAATTGTATTAGTATTATGAGAGCGAAATGAGGGTTAAATGAGAGACAAAGATAGTATATGAAAGATAAAACTTTCCAAAATAGGAAATTATTCTAAATAGGACAAACTTATGAAACTGCCCGTTATAGTAATATGGATAAACTTAAAAGAACAGAGGGAGTAATTATTTACAACTATATTCTTTTAATAAAGGCACTATTCTAGAATGTTTTATCTATTTTATAAGAAATTAATATTATATTACTTTTATACTGATAGCATGTATTTGCATTTCCATTTAAAATTTATATTTATATATATTTTTATACTAACAAATTCATGTATTGTACGAGTTTTTATACTAGTTCTACATGAACACAATTGATGTTCTATCCTCAATAACATCTCCAGCAAGATAATCTTACAGAAAATGCTCAATGTAATCCAGCAACAAACTCTGTGATAAAACAAACAAAATCAAACCAAAACAAACCAAGCCTTCATCAAAGAACATACCAAATCTTCATCTAAAACGAAACTAAATAACAAAACGAATTGAACAAAAACTAAGAGATCCTCATAAAAAAAATTGTTAAAATAAAGAGTCGAAATAAAAAAACTAAATCAAGAACTAAAATCAAGAACCGACGAAAACCGAAATCAAGAAAACATAAAGACAAAATCAAAAAAGAAGATGAACATACCTGAGGGATGAGACAAAGATGACGAGAAGGGCGACAACCACCGACGAAGAGAATATAGATTTCATGTTTATGGAACAAGATAAAAAAAAAATTGAATGAATGAAAGAAGAGGGAGGGGGAAGAAGAAGAGAAGATCATTAATATTATTATTGTCTATGTTGTTCTTATGAACTAATACAAAATAAAAGCTATTTATATCCTCTAAGCTACATACATGATTAACTAACTAGAGTTTCGTTAACTAACAATCTAAATCTAGTTATAATGGCTAAACCATAAACTCGAACACCCCCCAAACTGGAATGGGTAGAACAACCATGACAGTTTGAAACAGAGCTGAGTGAAGGTGATGATGCTGAGCATGAGCTATCAACGAATCAGAAACTAACAATGTAGTGTTGTAGACTGCTGAACTGGTCCAAGTGACTTGCACAAAACTCTTATCAAACCGAAATCCTTCACCAAATTCGAAAAATTGCCATGTTAAAATAGACCACCAACCAATTCAATGGCATCAAACTAAGTCCATTAATACACCAACAAAGAAGAATGAATGATAAAAGAGAAAATGTGTTTAGGAGAGAAAATGAATGAAAATGAAGAATTTGTTTAGAATTTTGTAAAACAGATGAAATCACAAAGGTTCGAAAATTGACCTCTTTGGGTCTGAAAATGGCCACTTGGGTCGTCCTTAAAAATAAGCCTCAATTGGTTTCAATGAAAATTGATCACACAGTTCACAAAACTGACCTCTATGGGTCTTGAAAACGACCATCTATTAGGTCTGAATAACTTATCACAATGGATCATCAAACAAAGACCTCTATAGGCAAAATCAACAAAATGACCAACTATGGGCCTTAAAACAAAGCCTCTATGGGCAAAATGACCAACTATGGGTCTGAAAATCAAAGCCTCTATGGGCAAATCAAAGCCACTATAGGCAAATACGACCAACAAAGAGTCAAACTTGATCACTGAGGATCATTAAAGAAAGCCTCAAAGGGAAAAGAAATGACCTTCTTGGTCACAAAATTGAGAAATGTATCAATTCGAACAAAGAAGAAGACAATAGTATATTAAACAAACGCAAGAACATGAACCGATAATCTTCAAGAAATATCCATAAAACCACAAAGAAACGCCAAAAAATACTCAAATTTAGAAGATTAAACACTCTTAACTTGGGCAATACCATGTGAATCCGTAAGAATCACACCAATCTTCTTTTAGCCGTCAGATAGTTAAAGATGGTAAAACCAAAGAACCTAAGCTCAAAAGGTTATAATGTCCCTGAAAAGTCTTCACAAAATCTTCCAAACTTATCATCAAAATCAGAGGAGCCATTAGAAACAAGAGCAGGAAATTGAGGAATAGTCATCTTATTTTTACCAGATTTCGTAGAATTTAGTTAACTAACAATCTAAATCTAGTTATAATGGCTAAACCATAAACTCCAACAAAGAAGGAAAATGAGATGAAAAGAACGAAATCAAAATAAGCAAAGCTTTTGTGATTAGTGATTAAGGAAGAAAAGGAAGATGAAGATGAAAGGGAAAAACAGTGGCTTAGGCTCTAAGTAACTCTACGGAAGGAAGAGCAGTTTGAAATTTGATAGTGAAAAAGGATGAGACACGGCGCCTCAAACTTTGAAAGACAAAGCCCAAAAAAAAAAATATTTTACAAAATGGGTTGGTCCATATTTACTTGTATATGCTATAGACCGTCTATAGCAAGAATTTGTGAAAAAATAAATGCATTTGTTAAACGGGTCACTCACAGGGTACCCGATTTATCTTAAAATTGGCCTATGACCCGACCCGGTTAAGGCAGGTCGGGTATCCAACCCGGACGTTGCAAATTTATTTTAAAACTGACCCGTCATTTATATTGCGAGCCAGCAGGTCGCCGGGTCGGGTCCGGTTTTTTTAACACCCCTACTAATATATCAGCTTCAGCATTTCGTCCGTCTCACTTTAATTGCAGCATTTCTATTTTTGGACTATGGTCCACCACTTTCTTTTAATCTCATCCATATATTTTAACTCTCTTTTAATTTCATCCACACAATTCATTCTTTCTCTTTATTTATTACCAATTTCTTAATTATCACCATTTTTCTCTTTGCTACTATCTCATAGGGACGGAGGGAGTAAAACTTTCAACATCTAAAAGTTGTTGAATGTAGATGAAATTGTCTGTTGTTGTGTATATTTGTACAGTAGAGAGAGAATGAAGTTTAGAGAGAGATAGAGAAAGGAAGAAGAAAACAATTTATAGTTTTATTGGTTACTGGTTATTATAGTTGGTAAAGAAGCCATGGAAAGAGTAATGAAGAAAGAAGAAAGGGAAAAGAGAGGAAGAAAAAGAAGAAACTAACTATAGTTAGGTTAATTTCAAAAAGTTAACAGATTTTTAACGGATAAAAGTTAAAAAGGTCACGGTTGTCATTAACGCAAAAAGGTTGAGGTACTATTGGAATTAAAAAAACCTTGTGGGCACTATTGAAAATAACTCATATCTCAGGGGTACCATTGATAATTTCCCAATTTTATATTGATTATAATTTATATATAGAAGTATATTAAAGATTTAAAGATTATTTACTAAAACATCATCAATATTTTTTTTAAAAAAAGTTGTCACTCTACATTGCATGGGTAAATTAAATAAATTATTGAGAGAATCGTATCTTATCTCACTTAAATTTAAAATTCACATGAACCTCACCTTCCCTCACAATACCCTAATAATAAAATAATTAATTATTAAAAACACACAGCTAGCCACTTGATCAATTCAATATTCCAACTTCAAATTGTCAACGTTCATCGTTTACACTCTACAATTAATGCAAAATATTATCAAATCTTACTCATTAAGTTCAATTCATCCTAATATTATTATACTCCACTATTTACGCAATTCAGCGTGTTATTTTGATCATTGGTATATTAAATTATGCATATCTAAAAGTTATAAACAGTTAATATTATAAAAGTATGCGATTAGACAATTAAAACAAAATCCAACTTAGACAATATTTTTTTCCTACACGTTAGCCGCAATATATAAAATAAGTTTGAACAATAAATAATATCAATAACTGTAATGTAGCAAATATTTTTCAAAGCGGAGGAAGTATTATTATTAGATTAGATCACAATTCACATATATAATCACCAGTTTTGAATACCAAGTTCATTCACATACACCCAACTCACCTTATTATCAATCATACATCCATTTCTTGTTTCTCCAAATTATCTCCATCATGCTACTACTACCCTATAAATTCCCTTCTTTTACTCTCATTTTCTTCATAATATTCATAGTCGCCCCGATAATTATAGTACAATCATGCCATGACATTGATAAGGAGGCACTGCTCGATTTCAAGCATAGAATCACCCAAGACTCTGCCCAACTTACGCGCAGTTGGGTGCCTAACACCAACTGCTGCACGGCCTGGCAAGGCGTGCAGTGTAATCCTACTACCGGTAGAGTTGTTAGCATTATTTTAACCGGCAGATTTGACGACTCCAACGGACCCTTCATAGCAGGTACACTCTCCCCTTTTTTAGGTAACCTTACCTATCTTAAGGTCCTTGACCTTAGATTCCTAGGTGGGTTAAGTGGTACAATCCCATCTCAATTAGGACAACTATCCCATTTAACTCGACTTTATCTTAGTTTAAACCAATTTTCGGGTTCAATCCCATCTCAACTAGGACAATTGTCCCAATTGACCCACCTTTATCTAAGCTATAATAGCCTAAATGGGCCAATACCCATTTCATTTGGGAACCTTCAAAAGCTAAAACATCTAGCCCTTGACCATAATTCCTTGTCCGGTACCTTACCGAGTTCTCTCTTTCAATCATTGAGATCATCTTGTAAGACATTGGAATTACAATGGAATAACTTTTATGGTAGAATCCCATCTTCAATAACAAATATGATCTCACTTAATGTGCTTAATCTTCAAGGAAATTACTTCTTGGGTAGGATCCCAACTAGTATTGGCAAATTAAAGAGCCTTACAAGCTTGGATTTATCTGAAAATAGTCTTGGAGGAAGTATACCAAATTCAATAGGGCAACTATCCCAATTGAAAATGTTATACCTTGATCATAATAAATTCAATAGAAACATCCCAAAAACCATAGGAAAACTCACTAAATTGCAAGAACTTTACCTTAACTATAATAAACTCAATGGAACTATACCTTATTCTTTAGGACACCTCTCCCAATTAAAGGTCATGTACCTTGATCACAATAGACTAAGTGGACCTATTCCTTCTACCATTGGTGGGTTAATTTCTTTGATAGATATTAACTTGAGTCACAATAGATTAACCGGTGTCCTACCCAAATCTATTGGGAATCTTTCACGACTTCAACTCATAAACCTAGAGAACAATAAAATTACCGGGAATTTGCCACCAACGATGGGATATCTCAAAAATTTGGTCGAAATATTCGCTAGAAATAATCGGTTTCTAGGAAGAATCCCCTCGAGTTTTGGTAATCTTGATCGCCTTTCGACTTTAGATTTGTCTAACAATAAGCTCGTGGGTCCACTTCCGCCTCAACTTGCTAACCTAAACATGTTACAAACACTTGATTTGTCCTATAATCCTCTTGGACTATCAAAACTACCCAATTGGATCCTTACATTAGACAATGTCACATCTTTAAACTTAGCCAACACAATTATAAAAGGGGAGTTACCCAAACAAATATCTTCACAATCTTCAATTCGTGACCTTAATTTATCAAATAATCACCTAATTGGGAAACTACCCTTATGGTTTAGGTCTATGATGAGCAGTTTAAGTACCCTTGATCTACACTCAAACAATCTATCAGGCCCTTTAAGTACACTTTTTGATAATAATAATAAAGGGTCATATTACCTTATTGATGTGTCTAACAATAACTTTAATGGTTCAATTGACGATAATATAGGCAATAAGCCTGCTATGAGTTTCGTATCGTCGTTAATCTTATCGGATAATCCATTAGGAGGGTCCATACCCGAATCAATAGGGAATATGACCCAATTGACTGAATTGAAATTGGTAAATAATGATCTTACTGGAATGATTCCCCAAGAACTTGGGAATGCTAGATCATTGAATACAATCTTGTTATCAAGGAATAGTTTGAGTGGGAGTATACCAAAAAAAGTGTTGAATTTGGAGAATCTTGCTGTTTTTGATGTATCAAGGAATAAATTAAGTGGGGAAATTCCGGTTCATAAGGCTAATATATCAGCTTCAGCATTTTTGCATAATCCTGGGCTTTGTGGGGTTCCACTTCCTCCTTGTAAGGTGTAAGAAATTGTTATGTGTAGTGTGATACTATGAGCTAAATCTTTTTACTCTCGTTTTACGGTTGTTCTAGGTAACGTTACAAGAACGAGATATTGTTTTTAGATCTCGGTTTGGAATTCGACAAATTTGGAAATTCTGTTATTTCTGGGTATTATTTATAACCCATTAATATTTGTTATTCTGTATCTTTTTTTCCTCACATTAATAATATATGTTCTTCCTGTTCGATGAATGTAGTTACCATATTGTAAATCAACCATGTAAACTTTGTGTAATTGCTATTATTAAAATGTCTAGTTTTGTATTTGTTTTCATTAAAACGTGTATGTTAACTTACATATACTTATGTGTTCCTTTGAGCTTACTACTGAAATTGACAGTTGAAAATATGTCACTTTTAGTTTCAATAGTGAACTCAAATGGATGAAAGAGTATGTTTTTTTCGTTTTCGTTTTCGTTTTCTGTTTCGTTTCGTTTACTCCTTATTTGTAGTGAATAAAATCCTTCCGGAATGCTAAGAGATCCTTATTAGTTTCATTTTTGTATTTCTTTCTTATTATGGACTATCGGACTATGGTAATTGAATGAAGGGTTTATGGTTCATTTGGAGTACATTTCTAGCGCTATATATGAACAGCAATAACAAAAGATCTAATTGTAAATCAACCATTTTCGTTTGGTGGTAGTGGGTGTATCAAGCAACGAAATAAAAAGGCAAATTGGTAAATTATGTCTAATACATAGTATAGAGGTGTTAAAACTCAACCCGTCTCGTTGGACCCGTTTAAATCGAACTGTGTTTGGCTCCGTTCAAATCGAACTGTGTTTGGCATGTGTTTGAAGTTTGAACCAAGAAAATATCATAGAAACTCACACCCATCCCGAACGTAAGTTAATCCAAAATGAAAACGAACCGATTAATTTTTTTCAAAATATCCAAACTCAAATCGAATTGACATTAATTAATTCAACAACTAAAATGTAACTAAAGTTAACTCAAATTGAATTTGAACCGAGTCAATCATTACCAAAAATAACTGATTATGTTCAATAGTCGGGTGATCAAACTCGATTATAACTGTATGAGATAAATTTGAACTTGCATGTTGAAGGAACTAATAAACAAGAGTTCAACAATAATACTAACGTCAACATTAGAAAGACACTAATTGCTAGCAATTTTTTAAAATTGCAACAAATTTTTATTTCAATTAAATTTAGATAAAACGAATGTAATACATTATACATCGAATAAGCTCAACATTGCATATATAATTTAAATTTGGAAGAATCAATAGTTTAGTCAATCTTAAGTCTTAACTCCTAATTGAATTTTATCTTATAGTAACCCAAACACATCTAACCCATCATATATCCGATTCAATCCAATATCAACCTGTCCGAATCTTAACTGAACTCATTTCATGATTGATGTCGCCGACCCTAAATCAATAACAACACAATCCTAAATCGATATCAACTTGACTCGATTAGTATGTTAATAATATCTAAATCAAACATGTCTCGAATTGAATCGAAAGTGAACTGAGTGAGAACATTAACTAACTTGGAAACTAATTTTAATTTGTGTGAAATCGATCCGAACATCTATTTGGACCTTTAGTAATACATACTCCCTCCATGCCTATTAATAATGCTTTCATTTATTGTTTAAAACAGTTCTATTTGTTATTTTCCTACGAAATATTTTTATGTTTACCACTTTTTTGTACATAATTAGTAATACTCCCTAACTTGTAGTATTTGTTAATATTTATGGTCCTCACATATTTTCAGTAATTTTATTTTACTATTTTAATTATGCTTATAGTCCCTGTATGTTTCACCAACTTTTTTTTTAACATTTTTAAATATTTGTGATCTTCATATTTTTTTTACTAACTTTATTTTATAGAAATCTATTTGCTTTAACGTTTTTATTCCTCAGTTTTCCTCTATTAATTTTATTCATCAATAAAATAATACTTTCAACATTTAAAAGATTCTACTTTTTGTATTCAAATTAACATTTCTTATGAAAACTTACATCAAATAGAAAAGCTCATATAGCGCTACGCCTACTCTAAACCTTAACACATAGACCTCTAGTCTTTCATCCTAGTTCTAACTCTAAACCCTCAAAAGACATAATCTCTATTAGTCTCTTAACCAATGCCATTTATTCCCTCTAAACCCTAAACACTCACTCAAACCCTCATCTCCCTCAACCTAACGTGTATTCAAACTAGGCCTATGCAATAGGCCGGATACAGGTTAGGTTAGGCACTAGTATAATTCGGGTTGGATCGGGCTTTGCAAAATAGAAAACTGGTTTTAAACGGGATTGGGCCCATAAGGCCCGACCCGACCCGTTTATGTTTTACCTTTAAAAAATTTCAAACTAATTATTTACTGTGAACTTGTTTTTGCAAGACAATACTATTTATTAAAGAAATTTATACTAAAAGCATTAAAATAGACAGAGTTTATGTAATGATATTACAATAGAATCATCTTTTTTTCCCATTTTCTAATAGTTTTAACAAAATAATCAAAACTCAACTTTCCAATTACATCAACTTAAACCCAAACCAATGCTTCTGTTTTCATAATATAAAAGAAACCCAAAAAAATAGAAAAATCGCAAGATACACAAATACTACTAATAATAATAATAATAATAACAATAATAATAATAATAATAATAATAATAATAATAATAATAATATAATAATAATAATAATAATAATAATAATAATAATAATAATAATAATAACATGAAATTAATTGAGAATATTACCCGGCCCGTATAGTTAATATAGTAAATCGAGAAGCAGTGAAGTATCAAAATTGAAGACAGCAAGTAGTGAGATTAAATAAATTGAAGAGAGCAAGTATCAACGTTACAATATATTGAAGTAAATACAAGAGCCCGTTTACAATCCTTTTTATAATCCTTATCCAACACTTATATTTTATTTTTTACAAAGTTAGTTTTCAGCCCAATCCTTTTAAGACCCCCCACATTTACAACCTGTATTATAGAAGGTCGGATTAGGGACTTTAATGGAAATCTAGCTCATTGCACAAGCCTAATTCGAAGTGTTGATCATGTATCACTTGATTTGTTATACTCAATGCTATAACACATTTATTTGAGTTTTCAAAACCACTTTTATTAGTAGGTTCATGTCAATTTGAGTTTTTTGAAACTCCCTAGTTCCATGTATATGCGTCTCTACTTGCATGATTTTTCTCTTTTAGTCAAGATAAGATAATTATTTTGTTATTGCCAATATGACTTAGGTGACACAAATTACTATAACTTGGAGTCATGTCGGTTTTAATGATTATCTTTCGATTTGCACAACCAATCTTTTAGGTCTATTATTGAGGTCCGTTAAATATCATATAATATCGATTCAACAAGATCGATATAAATTACTTTTCCAATTTGTTCTTGTTGAGAATAATGATGGATAATATTTCTTCTTATTTTTTCCGCATCATCATAGATATTTTGTATCTATTATTTGCATCCATTTGATTCAGCTAGCACAAAATTATATTATGTTGTGGTTGATGGGACTTGCTATAGCGACTGGAAAAGGTCCATCATGATAGGTTTAGATGGTAAAAATGAGAAATGTTTCGTGGACGTTTTGTTGCCTGAACCCGAAGATGTTTCTAAGATAAAAAGCATGAAAGAAATATAATAATATGGTTGTAGCCTTATAGGATGGATAATATCCTTGAAAGACACATTGTAAAGAGTATCATGTACATAAAAATTGCAAGATGTATTGGAAGGATCTTGAGGGAAGATTTAAAACTCCTTCATTGCATATGTACAAGCTTGTAGAAAGGCTTCTCAACAACACACAAGAGCCAAGAATGACCATAGTAGAATTTCTCACAAAGGTAATTAAAGTCTCTAAGGGATGAAATTGATGATTAGAGAACTTTACCCTTTTACAATTGCCATCCTACAACTAACTTTGTAAAAATCTAGCAAGATTAAAGATTAATGACATTCCTTAATTATGAAACTTGATCCTCAATATAACCAAGTGAGAACTAATCTCCTTAAGAGAAAAGACATTGCTGAAGTAAGTTGAAGTTTATAGAATGCATTTGTTCCTAAATTTCCTTTGAATCTCATATGTTTAGAAAATGATACTTATATTGTCTTTTCTAAGGAATAAAAATATTTGCCTTCTCCAAGAGAAATCAACAAAGAAATGTTTACTCCTCAATAATCTCTTACATGAACTTTATTACACAAACGACAAAGTTGATAATAGTGCTTTCTCTAAGAAAAGAGTTGATTATGTCTTGGAACCTTGGCATGATAGTAATTTTACTATACCTAAAGCTAACTTAGTCATTACCCAAGATAAGATAATTTGTAAAACTTTGATATTTATGCCTAGGACATATGTTTTTCACAAACATATAGACACAAAAGACTATAAAAGGTAGCTTTATATGTACTATTTGTCCAGCTTCTAGACAAACTAGACTACCTTTTCAAAATAGCTATATTAAATTTACCATGAATTTCAATCATATTTAGATTAGTATATAGGGACTATATTCTTCACACTAATATAATTAACAATAAAATAAATAAAACCCAAAATTTTATAAAAAAAAATAGATATATTAAAGAGAAAATAGAAAAAAAAAATTTAGAGAGGCAAACACTAAGAACCACAAACCATTTCGTCGTCTAGTGTGATTGTGCGACCGTCGTAAAACGTGTGAGTAATCTCATTTCTACAATTTTAGTCTTCATTGTTTCGTTTCGTAAACAACATAAACAGTACACAAAAATCTCCCAGAAAAACTCGACAAACGTAAATGGCTTCTTCGATCAATCTTCGATGTTCTTCAACCCCCTTATATTTTCCCAACAAATTCAACCTTAATGTCAATTATTCACCTTTCTCGATTTCTTTTCCATCAAATTTTAAACGCCTTACTCGTCTCTCAATTCGATCATCTTCCGCTTCTGGTATTTTTTTTTTTTTGCCTTTTTTGATTTTATTTTTATCCGGATTAAATGTTTGTTTTTCATCTATTTTGTCTTGACGAAAGCAATTTTTCGGTCAGAAAATGAAAAATTGTAATTTGTTTGTAATATTGGTTAATGTTCGGTACCTTTTGGTTGTTTTATGAATTCTCTTTGCTTGAGGTTTGTTGTATACTTGATTTGAGCTTGTATCGATTAGAAACAGTACTTAGTTAGTTGCTTATGGATTTTCCTTTACTGATGAGTTTTGAGGTTTTTTCGTTTGAACACTATGATTAATGGTTAATTTGGGATGTCATGATATTGATTAAGCTTCTAATTCGATCTTGTTTGTATTAGTAATGTAAAGGATCTGGGTAGATGTTAAGTTTGGGGGTTTATGGTTCCCGAACAATTTGAAGACTTAAGTCATGTGTTCACTCCATCTTCTATTTACTAAATTAGATTGATTTTTTTTGGCGAATTTAACATTTCATTATGCCAATTAGTGGTGATATAAAAGCGGTGTACAAACCAGTAGCTGTATGTATATATAGGGGAACTCTAGTCTATGTAGGCTTGGAACTTAAGGAGTGGAATGGGAGGTAAGAGAAATCTAAAGTTGGGCGTTTTGTGGGAAAGGTGGAAGCTTTTTGGCTTAAAGGTTAGCGATGGATGAAGGAAGGTGTATGGATGATGACTGACGAAGGGAAGAGGATTTGGGAAATCGGTTGATCGGGCTTAGGGTTTCTTGGAGGCTTTTGGCATGGAAGAATGGTTCCAAGATTGAACCTTTATGTGATTTATAGATGAGGGACGTAGGTTGGAGGAGTTAAGGATTTTGTAAAAAAAAATGGGTTTAGGATCCAAAAACAAGTTGTGAATACATGGATGATTTGGGTTGAATGTTATGGAGGATGGTGGTAAAGTGGGACTTGGATGATTTATGGGATGCGGAAATTGGCGTATAGATGGAAGTAAATATGAAAAAATGATGAAATTGTGAATTGAGGATAGAACAATAAATGTAAGTTCAGTTTCAATACAAAAACACTATGTATGAAATTAAACTCAAGTACTCGAGAACACAGTAAAACTTGCTTAGAGTTTGATAAGCATGAGCGACTTTCACTCCCCAATCCCGCAAAGAGTTTAAGAGTCAAACGAGATTAAAAATGCTCTCAAGCTTATGATCATAAACTTCACTATCTTTCTCTATTTCATCGAATAAACATTTATAGTACATTGAATGATCATTTTCTAGGATAAAACGGAATATCACCTTTGGGCTAAGGATTGAGGGCTAGACAAAATCCTTGTTAGGCGTAACTAGTTTTCTCCTCGCTTCGAGCCTTTAGACTTGATCTCAAACTTAAGCTTGTACTCTTTTACTCTTGTTGATGTTTTTCGTCTTATTCGGTCTTTTTCTTCCCACCCCATCCTTTTCCATCATCAAGACAAGGTACTTTCCAAGTATAGAAAGTTTCAATTACTACAACTTTCTATGTCCAATAAAACAAACTCAAAACAAAGTTTTAAACATCAGTTTCGGATACTTAGATAAAATCTAATGAACGTCAAATACATCAACCTCGGTGCTCTTGTGAATGTGGATCTTCGATCTTTCGAACAGTTGAACAAAATCGAAGTTGGGGTGATTAAATCGCTATCTAGTGGCTCCCATCTAGGCGTATTTTGGACTCGTATGTGCACAATGTTATCCTTAATGATGATAATAAAGCGGTCGTTTTCATATAACACTTGGTGGAAATTAGCATCTTCAACATCACAAAAATAAGAAGCTCACATGATTTAATGAGTCTTTAATGTAGTCCATTATAATCTGAAACCAAAGAACTATAGATCTTTGGCCTTTTGTTGAATTGAACTTAGTTATGTTATTTGTTTCTTGTTCTAACTATTGGTTTTATATAACTTGACTTTTCATGGTGTAAATTCTGTCGAAGTGAACTTATTTTGTAGAAGTAAACTTTTTTTACTAAATATTATAGTTTAGAATAAGTGAGTTGTACAAGGTCTTGGTACATATCAAGAAATCTAATTAGTAATGTTTAGACCTTTTTGGGTTCTTGAATCTTGGATTTATGTTTACGTCTATGGAGAACCCTCTTTATAGTAAAGAGGGAAAAAGTTCTTTGGCTGCAGTCTTTCTATTACTAAGAATGTTCTTTGGTTGCTATCTTTCCATTACTAATCACTGGTCTGTCATGATTTGTTTTCTTTAGTCTTAAATACTCAAGTGTGTTTGCCGTAACAGCCGTTGACCTCAATCTTGAGAAAGGAGAGTATATTAAATTGTTGTTTCTACATGCTTGAAGCTATTACCATAGGAGTGAGGCATGGAAACCATAAAGTGCAGTGGGGCATCTTTGATGGAGATAGTATCATGATTAGACCCCCCTCCTCCCTTGGAACTTCTGAGTCTGTATATTTCTTCTTGGTTGACTATCTTATTTTTGTTTTTTCCTCTGCGACTAGTTGTGGAGTTATCCTAGGACTCAATAGTTGTTTTTTCCTCTAGTTCTGTCAACTTTGTAGATATGTTGAGCACTTGAACTATATACGACGAACTGAATTGTGGCGTTGAGTGATAATCCCTATTTTTTTGCGGTTTGAGGACTAACCTTGATCGACCAGAAAAATTCTTTACTTAGGTGACATTGTGATTATCATAATCAGGGAATATCTTTGATGGGAATTCGTGAAGCTATTTATAGAAGGTTATAGCGATTAGCCTTTACGAATGGAAGTCTTGTTGCTGAAAAGCATCTAGATCGGGAGGTTAAAGTTTAAGACATGTATAGTTGTATTTGGGAACGCCCCTTGTTCTGGGAGCCAAAAATTTATAACTATTTGGTTTCGAATTATAATGGACTATCTCATTCAATCATGTGCACTTATATATGTGAAGTTTTACAAGACGTTTGCTACCATGGGTCAATCGAAAATAAATTTTTTGTTAGTTTTATTGCTTACAAGGGTAAGTTTGCATACGTCCAACCCCCATACCCTACCCTAGGTGGGAGTCACTTAATGACATTGGGGTATTGGATTGTTGTTATTGATGGTTGTATTTTTGGAATCTAATTCGGTGTGGCATTTTAGTAATTAGTTCTTTAGGCATTACAGGATATATATTTTATTAGAAAATCATTCGTGAAAACAAACTAATACTACAAATCTAGTACGAACTGATCTCGGTACCTAAATTTAGTACTATCGTAGATTTCACCCCATCATTATTAAAATGATGCACTTGATATAACTAGTATAAGCATGTTTCAGTGTATCATAATCCTTAGTTACGAGGGCTGATGGCTTGTGCAAAGGGTCTTATTCCTAACATGGTCTAAATCTCAAGTTTACTAGATGAAGTTTATTTTCGTGGAACAAATTGTATCTCAAAGAATTTCCTAAGGAAATAAGAGTAAACAAAACTCAGGTTTTCTGTTCTTTTGACCGTCAATTGTCGTAATAGTTCACATGGTAAATGGTATATTCATTGGCTACTAAAATTGAGTGATTGAATTCTGATCTTTTTTTTTGGGTCATCTTTAAATTTCTTATTTTTATAATGTTCCATTCAGTTACAGCACCAGCTGCTGAGGGATTGGCGCCTGCAATATCCCTCACTGACAATGCATTGAAGCATTTGAAAAGAATCAGGTCTGATCGTAATGAGGATCTGTGCTTAAGAGTTGGCGTTAAACAAGGAGGATGCTCTGGCATGTCTTACACAATGGATTTTGAAAGCAAAGAGAACACAAAGGAAGATGACTCTGTGATCGAGGTCAATGGATTTACTATTGGTGAGTGGTTTAGACTCTAATATGCCTCGACATTCAATCCATATACACAAATTGCTCTTTCACATTTTCGCTTCTCTTATAAGCATTGTTCGATGTTTATGCATTTGGTGATAACATACTGCACTTGTCCTTCATTTGTAGTTTGCGATCCGAAGAGCCTCCTATTTATATATGGAATGCAGCTTGACTATAGTGATGCACTCATCGGTGGAGGTTTTTCCTTCCAAAACCCGAATGCATCAAAGACATGTAGCTGTGGAAAATCGTTTGCTGCACAGGCTTGATAATCTACGGACTAAAATATAAGCGGTGTGATAGTGTGGATCTGATTCTTTGGATCATGGAACGTTAATTCTGTATATGTTCAGACATGGAAATTTTGGGACTTGAAGCAAACGTCCCTTATGGAATTGTACAACTGAACTTGTAGTTTCAATCTATACCTTTAAAACAATAATGGAAGTTTAGATAAAGCTAAAATATTTTCACTTTAGTTGAATGAAAAGTATTTTAGGATAATACTTTGTCCATTTGATTTTACTTTTTTTTTATTTGTCCATTTATTTTATTGTATTTTATTTTGATCTTAGTCTCACATATCACATTAGCTCTCCTTATTGTACATATTAATTCTTTCACCTCATTTTACTCGCTTATTTTCTCATAATAAATAATTATTAATTTTGATCATTGTATCAAATTCAAAAGGATCGAAGGAGTTACGATCCTGGTTTTCTTTGTAAAATGATCTTCCACAGAATTAACAATTATTAAAAGCAACACAATTTCAACTCGGTTATTGACGTCCTGAAATGAGATTAGTCCATCGCCTCGAGGAAAAGCTAAGATTAATCAATGTCGTCTAGTGCATGATTGTAGACGTAGTAATATGACATTAGCCAGGAACGTCAAAGAAATAGAGTGATTCTCGTAGCCAAGTAGATTTCTCCGTTAACCAAGGGATGAAAAGAGAAATGAAGCTATTAGCTAAACTTATCAATCCACATGGTAGTCTGGGACAATCCTTATAGATGCGCAAACCAATATACATATCGAGAACGGGTTTTTTTCACAAGACACCAAAAAAACTTAAAATCAAAAAGATTGATGTTTAAGAAGAACAAGACCTAAATCGATACAAATATATGGGTTATAATAATCAGTACTTTTATCATTTCATATGCTCAAAAGCGAGCATGATCAACAGATGTAATCATATGAAATAGCATTCAGTCGAAATGTATTTCGATTAACTGGTGAATTTCCTAGCCTAACAAAATCCAATTTATTTCAAAACAAAATAGGAGAAGTGAAGATGGCAATCCTGTCCACGAGTTCAACTACAGCCTTAGCTCTCTCCAATGAGTGTTCGTCCAGTAGATAGTTAAAAATCCACAAGTGTTCAACAACTAAATCAGATGAAGTTTCGAATGTCCAATGACTTGGCATCAGCCATTTGCTCATCCTTAAATTCCTCCCTGAATATGCAAGATAAAGCTTAGTCAACTACAATGGACTGATGCAGCAAAAATTTGTAATAATGAAGCATCACAATATACAAAGCTATAGCAATTGCCAATATACAAAGCATCACAATATACGAAGCCTGGCAATTGGCAATTTGATTCAATAAAAATGCTATTTATATTATAGGTATACTCCTCAGTCCCACTCAATACGCCCCATTTTTCATTCACGAATTTTTAAACGAGTCAGTCTTAAGGTGAGACCATATCTATCGGGTTGACCCATGTACATTTAGTGTCTTAAAGTGCTCACTTACAATTTTAAAGAAATCAATTAGAAAAATGTGCTAATTAAATGGGTTTGTCTCATAGTGAGATAGTCTCATACAAGACGAGTTGTTTTTCATTGTAGATTGTGTTAATAAATTAGCTCATTTCTACTTTTGGATATGATCCCACCACTTTTACTCTCAATATTCTTTATCTTATTTCTAAATACTCCACTACTATAACCCATTATACCAAATTTCTTGGTTTACGTGCAGCCAAATGGGGCTAAATGGCACAGAGGAGTAAATCTTTACGGTATCAAAGATAGAAAAACCAACTTCAATCAGCTCAATGATTAAGCATTTTGAAAAAAATTTCAAAAAAGTCTTGTGCCAACAACAGAATTACTCCAAGAAATCCTTCTATAAGAATCACACTCAACGCCATGAATATGCCAACACATTACATTAGTTCACAACTTCACCAGTTGTCAACAAAAAATGCTGCACAAGAGCAGCCCGGTGAAGCAGGGAAGTTAAAACTAGCTGATACTTTCATATTCAAAATTTAAAAACATTTGACTTAAATTATAATAATCTGGGATCAGTGAGATGTGCTCATAGATTCTGGATGTAAGGGAATGAACTGAAAGTTAAGGTCAGGATAACATTTTTGTTAGGCATAAGTCATAACTACAATAGAATCAGAAGATAAAACGGAAAAGGCATGGATTTCAGGGAGCAGTAAGCTTCCTCTTTTCACTCATGAGTCATGATTGTGTTTCATGCATCTAAAACGCAAGGGACAAATACATGTACAATGGTTAACTTCAATTTTTTCCTAGCAAATAAAAATAAGCAGAAGACACAATAATATAAATAAACCATATATCAAATCATAGCAATAAAAAGGAGTTCCTAAAGAAGGTTATAGATTAAGATGACAAAAAAAGATTCAGATGACAAAAAACGTACTTCTTTGCTTGAGTTTCCATTGCCTCCACAGCTTCCTTCTTCAACTCTTCTAGCTGTGCCTTTGCGATTTTAAGTTCCAGCTGCTCCTCATATTTGGGCAAATCATTTTTGTTTATCCCTAGTCTATTTTAAAAATACAAATTTGATAAATATAAGGGACAATTTGTCTAAAAGTAAATGAACCAAGAATGCATTGCTCAAATAAGTATAAAGAAACAGGGTTTTGCTAGATCCTTTTCAAAACCATAATCATACACACAAAAGAGTAGAGATTCTGGTTTTTTGGTAAAAAAAACAAATTATACAATCAACGCATCCATATATTTCATTTTCGGAATGATAGATGGTCCGCAAAGTTATTCATAAGAACACAGTTCCCCGTTCAACTTTCAAAATCCTTCTTGTACAATTAATCACATTCTTTAGAGTGCATGAGTAGTCTTCCATGAGGAAAAATCAAGGAATAATTGTAAAGGATGAAATTTCAACTTTGGTGTAATCAGAAAGATCGGCCATGGTAGATGAGATCATCAACGAAAAAAGACTTGACAACACATTTCTAAATTAATCGCGGCACGACTTAGAGGTGGTCAAAGCAAGTACAAATTAAAATGTTGCAATAATTATCAAAATCTTACAATAAATTGAAGTGCAACTTACTTCTTGTTGATCTTATCAAACTCCGCCATCAAACGACTCATTCCTTTGTCATCATTCCTCAATAGAGGCTTCTTGATTTCTACTTCAATTTTATCCAAAGCTTCAAACATCATGGCCTCAGCACCAAGTTCATCAGTAAGGCCTCTCCTGCACATCATTATGACAGATGAATTAATGCCAAATATAGAAGTTTGTTGTTAGGCATGGACAAGATTGCCCACACAATTAAAAGGGCTACTTGAACTGAAAAGGGGGTAATTCCAGTAAAAAAGATTTCTAAAATATAGTTTCATACTTAAGTCGAATCTCCTTCAAAGTCAAAAGATAAGTACGAGCATCAGGAATACCCGCAGTACGGGTTTGGATAGTATATTGAATCCTCTGAGACTCCGAGAAGAGATCAGCCCTGCGATATAAAATGGCTCAAAAAAGTGAATAATGAAAGCTTTAGCCATTATGTAAACAGATACATCAACATCATCATGAGATCATGACACTCCAATATTATGCAAATTGCAAAGAGACACAGAACATGACAAGTAGGAGGAAATGAAAGAAAAGGCTAAGGAATTTAGAAACATCAACAACACTTCTTTCCTTACTAATGGAATAAACATACTGAAAAAGAAGAAATACAAGGATAATAGACGATACAAATATCCATACACTATATATTTTCACCTCTGTCAAAAACAAGATTACAAAACTCTCCAAGGCAGTACCCTTTCTATAGCTCAGACCTACAAGTTGAGAACAGGCTATTCCCCTCTAACAACAAAAGCCTCGTTCTGCACCTATGCTATTTTAAACCATAATTTCGAAATCACATTGGTTCAAATTCTATTTATCTTTCAGTACATACCGAAACAGCTCCTCGTTGCATATTTTTTCATGTATAGAAAATAGGAAGTTCCATAAGATGCCGTCATTATCAATGGACACCTCGTAAATACAAAAACTTCGTAAAAAGTGTCTTTAAAATAACACACCTACAGCTCAAATCTTAACCCATATGCCACCTATACAGATACAAATCGTTGCATTGGCTATTGCCAATGCCATTACCAAAATGTACGTATTAGAATACTTTAAAAAGCCTAGCTTGAAGGAAATTCTTACTAAAGAAATAAAGAAAAGGCCTAATTAAAGAAGATTATGAAATATTAAAAGGAATAATGTAAAGAGGACAAAGTCACAAAGATATACTTTTCTCTTACAGTCTTCATGACATTAGCATATTGTTGAACAGCAGCAGGATCATCTGGGTCTATGGTGATCTTCTCCTGGCGTAGTATGCCAAGAGCTGTCTCAAACTTCTTCTTAACTTCCAAAAAAATGCCCTTCAGCATCTCTTTTCAGTCAACCATCATAATATCATGGAGAAGAAGACAAGAAAATCATCATTATAGAGGAAGTAGAATCTTTAAATTTTATAAGATACCAGACTGATCAAGGGATATGAACCGGTACATGAAAAACAGAAAACACAAGACTGACCATCTCCCTTAAGACCCTTCGGAGCTGATTCTTTAGCAAAGTGACGAACAGGAATCACATGGTCCTTTGGTATAATGCTGTGAACAGTATACAGCTGTAGAAAATATACCATTTCTAATCAAAAAAAGGGATTCCAATTACACAATTCGAAGAGTACAACAATAATATAAACAAGCTCAAAATGCAAGTAAACAACTTGCAAGAAAGCAAGCAAACAAGTATCTCATAACCTTAAAATGCTATTAAACAAACAAATAACTCCAAGCTAATTAGACTGGATGATGCAAAATCAAACTCCCAAACAAATATCCATTTGAGATCAATATCTAGACAAATGAACAGAGAATATTAAAAGCTGTTGGCAGTTTAACTTCAGCAGATGCATCCTGATTACTATTTGGTTAATAAATCAAATAGGGAAACACTGGAGCTGTTAGAGACTCGATAATAAATTCTCTCAATAATAATGCCATTCTACATAAAACCAAAACCAAAGGTATATGGTTGGTTTTGGAGACTTTTCTCAATAATAACGCCATTTTGCATAAAACCAAAACCGAAAGTATATGGTTGGTTTTGGAGACAGCTCCTATTTTCCCCATTTACCAATGGATGGAAAGGAGTTTTCCGTCATTTTGAAAGCATTTTCCTCCCGGAGAGAAGGATACTAAGTTTCCCATGAAATCAAACAAAGAAAAATCAAATACCATTTTCATTTTCCATTGCAAAATATTTTTCAGGGAAACTATTTTTAAGTAAAATGTTTATCAAACCAAACACCCTTTATTCCCTGATATTGGGATTATAATAAGACATTCAGCAGAAAATAAGGCATTGAAAACAAACATAAATGACCAAGCAGAAAACAATATTAAGACCTGATTTTTAAGTCCCTCTCCGCAACTATTTGGAACCAAAATAAACTTCTAATTACACCATACGTAAGAAAACCCCACAACAAATGTACATTTCTTAAGGCGAGCTGAATAGCCGAACAATAAACTTCCGAAAGACGTTGCCACAACAAAGAACCAAATGCATTGGATCAAGAATGCCAAAACAACTCAATCTACCAGTTGTTCAATAACACAAATCCAGTAACAATGAAATTGAGCACCATCCTCAAGACACCAATTCGAAAATTAAGAGTACAAACATATTCTTAAATCTAAATCGAAAATTTTCTTCTGAGTCAACGACAAAAAGATCAAATGAAAATCGAAAAACATTTAGATATATTCAAATCGAATTGAGGTCTTTAAAATTAAGAGTATTGGAACTCATATGAGAAATGAGGGAGATACCTGCTTGGATTTGGAGACGATACGAGAAGCGAACGCCATGATCGCGAAGAAGTGAGTATGGAGTTGCAAAAGGTTAGGGTTTGTTCAGGGCCGTCTCGTTCATTTTTGGGCCCCAGAGCAAAAGATAAAAATGGGCCCCTAAAAGCTTAAGACATAAAACATAATATAATGCAACTTTTGTTTTTATTGTTAATATTTAATCTACTTTACAAAAAAAACACTAAAAACTCATATTATTTAGCAAAAAATGTAAGTTATATATAAATTTAATTCAAATTAATATCACTTATATACATAAAAATAAGTTTTTTGGGCTCTAAAAAACACGGGGCCCTGGGCGGTTGACCGCTTTGCACTTGCCATTCGACGGCCCTGGGTTTGTTTGAGATGGTTTGATGTTTCGAACAAATCGCGGATGAGAGAGGAGAGAAAAATAGTCGATAGCGATTGATTGATGTACAAAATACCAATAAATTTAAGTTGTTTGCCCGCTACATTTGATTAGACTTGGAATTTTCATTTTTAGAGCATGTTTGTATTGAGTGTAAATATTTAAGGGGTGAATAAAGTCAAATTAATGAAATAAAAGTAAAAAAGATACATTTAAAGTAGTTAAGATAGTTGTGAAGAAGGTAAAATGAGCATGAAATAAAAATAATGAAGAAAAAAGAAGATGATTCCCCCAATTATGGAGGTAATGCATTCCCCCACCCTCCACTAGGATAAATATTTACCCTACAAAATTGAGAGTTTCCTTCATTTTTCATTATTTTTCAACCATTCTTCTACCTCTACAACAATTAAATTTCACTAATTTATCATTTCTCAACTTTATTTTCTTACTTTGACTTTTTTTACTTCCTTAAATATTTACACCCAATACAAGCGTGTCCTAATTAATCTAACTTAAAATTAATCTGAAATACGATATTTGGTGGGTTATAATTTAAAACTTTTAATTGGTGAATTGAAAATGACCTAATTTGAAAAAGTCGAAAATATTGGGTCAAATTCTAATGAAATTCAAATCTGATCATTTTAATCCATTTTCAATTCCACGTCAACAATTTAGTTCTTTATTAGCATTTTTAATTCTATATCATCATTTTTAATTGGGATCCTTCATAAAATAATTTTAGTTATTATATAGATTATGAAAAAAAAAATTGATAAGGAAACAAACTAAAAGTCAGCGAGTTGTTGGGTTAACCCAAACCCAATATAACCCGATCTAACATTAATAAGACCTTAAATCATCCTGACCTAATAATGCTTTTCGATCAAAAATGACTTGACCCAAAACTCTTCCAATGCTATTAAACGGGTAACATTTGGATATTTTATAATCACTTTTTTACTAAAAAATTAATTATAAAGATTTAATATCAAGTAAATATCAAAATAAGCTTCTATTTGTATGATTCTAAGGTGAGAGCTTATTTGACGTAACTAACAACGAACAAGGTAGAAGTTGGTCCTATAATATCGACAAAAGTCAACATGTCTGTTTATTGTGAAAAACAAAGAACTAAACAAACAAAGTCGACTCTTCATTTTTCGTTGTTAATAATAATGAACAAAGACATGTTGCCTATTATTGATTTGCTCTCAAGCAGTGGCTTAAAATTCATTAGTTTTTCTTCTCCTTCATTTTTTAATCATTCTTCAATATCAACTTAAAACAACGCGAGTTGAAAATCCGACCACGTATCCTGTTTAGGATTGAGTAAGGAGACATGTATTTTGGAAATTGCTTTGTACAAAGCTTATATTTAAATTTTTATTAAAAAACCTTATTAAATTCAAAAGTTGCGCTACATCTGATATTTTTTAGATTAAAGGGGAAAAAAATACCAGAATCACAAAAAAAAAAAAAACCAATGCATGCCACAAGTTATAAATATGCAACTATGCAAGTCGATTACACAAGACTAAAACAAAGGGCAGTAATCATATCATATCCCCTATATAAGCTACTTTCTAAACAAAATTTTGTACAAATCACTTGGGACAAAACATTGTAATCGTTAGCAGCACATCAAGGACTGAAGCAATTGCGTGACTACTAACACAACACGTCATCACCCCAATGCCAAGTGATTTGTACTTTGAAGGAATTTCGACAGCCGTGTGTACCCTTTGCAAATAATTCAACGAGAGGGAACTTTCCCATGTTTTCGTTCTAGCAAAGGCATCCACATACTTAATTAGTCATCACCAATGAGGCAATGCTGGGTATAAATACGCAAACTACTGTCTCGTATAGACTTCTCCCCTCTTCCGCCACTTATGATTTCCTCTTTTTGCTAGATTTGTTGCCACGCTCGTCTTTACTCCTTTTCTTTTCATTCTTACTGCCACTGACCTTGCTCTGCTTTTCTGGCTTACCTTTGCTGGATTTTACACTGATTAAGCCACTAGCGGATAACTTCACACCACCACTCTTAAGTGCTTTCTCGGAATCAGCCTCAACAGCAAACTGTTGAAGCAACTCAGGATCCAACAATGCCTCAGACTTGGCCTTCATGTCCTCCTGATAAAGCTTATAGTTTCAGCAAAACAGTACAATTTGCAAAACAAAGAGTTAACGAGAGAGAGCCGTATTCAGCCTACCTTCACCTGGTTCGCTGCATTTTCTAAATCCTCATCCACTGTTATATCGTGTGGTTTCAATGCAATCTGCGAATGTAAAAAAGAGAAAAGTTCACCACATCTAGTTGGTATGAAGAAATTGTTCGGGAAATAGTAATTGACATATCTTGCTAGAAATGTCAGAGTTAGAGTTCAAAATTCAAGCCTCCAGTACACATATCAAAACTACTCATAGATAAGCATACAAACACAAGGAAGGTATATGTGAAAGAGTAAAATTGGGGCAAACAGTGATCATATCACAGCTAACTACTTCAATTTTGGCATTCCCTCAGACTTACTTCTTTTAGACGAGGTAGGGTTGATTCAATGTCCTTGGAAGCAATACCATATAGGTATTTGTGGAATTTTTTCATCACTTTAATGAACAATGACAATATTTGCTGCCCTTCTAATTTCATCTGCCCCTGAAGAATGAGAAAAAGATACATTATTAAAAGGAATACCAGATGTAGAACATCTAGGCTTTACTTGTAAATCAGAAGCATGATTCAAGGAACGTTCTTCACTTCAAGATCATCAACAGTCTCATTATTTATGGCAGAAATAATCAAATATCAGCAAACAATAGCAATAGCTTATAAGGAACCATGAATCCATAATCATTAGCATTAAAATCCTAATAGAAAATTGAGATATCAATACGTAACACTTTTTGCAGGTGGAAATACATGAATTATGATGCATCTGTTTCTAAATCATCATAATATTCGTAGCAAAAACCAATAGATTGAACCTCAGTATAAGAGATGTCCTGATTCTGCAAGCCAATGCAGAGCAAAACTGATGCTTGAGCCAATGATATTGAGACTGGGATCCTCTCTTCGAAGTACAAATGAGAAAGGATAGGAATAATGTCGCTGATCTGCAGAAAGCAATAAGAGAGAATGATTCCAAGAACAACCTAATTTGGCACATCAATATTAAACATACAATGCAGCAGCAGATTCTCTAAAGGCACCAGTTCAAAAAATGTTGAAAAGTAAGTGCATGATATACAGACTTTGGGAAGTAAAAGAACACCAAAAAGAAAATCACCCAAATAAAATTTAACAAGGGAACATTAACACTTCAATTATTAAACGCTTCTCAAGTGTACATAATTGATGTACATAGCTACCATGCAAATCAACATCGAGTTTAATCCGAATTACGTTCAACCAGTGTGCTCTCAAAGAAAGAAAAGTTCAAGCTCAAGATGAATCAACCACGAATGATCTATAATTCAATCTGTTAGAACTTAGAAGTATTATTTTCTTACGATATCAAGAACAACTTTGGTTTTTGGTTAGTTATTTATAAACAGTTGCTAGCTTAAGTTTGTTGACAGTGTGTTGTATTTTCATCAAGTTGTTAGTTAATAAAAACAAGTAAACAGTCCTAGGAGCTACATTCAAAACCTTGTACACGCCATAAAGGGAAGTTAAAAGAAGTTATCAAGAGAAGCTAGGAGTTCCAAAGCTTCCGTTTGGGCGTGCAATAGAGTAGCTTCTCCCACCAACAAATTCAGAAGTTTAGAACTCAAAAATTAATCTCCCATCTGTACAAAATAGAAAAGGAGTTACGTGTAGTTATTCTTGCAACCACCCATACATGAGGATCGAAGTTAAGGAGTTTATTTGTACATCAACTTGGAGGGAAAAGTGGAGCCTAAACTTCTGTCCAAGCTTCAAGTTAGACGTATGGAGTAATGGAAGTCAAAAGGGAAATTATGAAACTTCCCCATCCAAGGGCTAATAATATTCTACAAATGGAAGGCTTGGATTTATTGTTTCTTCTTTAAATACTCTTGAAATTCTTCATGAAAGAAGTTGAAATGAAATATATTGAGCTTTTGCTTTTTTGTATTTTTTTCTAGTACTTGGATTAAGTATTGGATCAAGGAAAGTTCCTTAGTTTTACATGTGTTTTTGGTGCATGTGTTATATTCTTCTAATGTATCAACTAGATTGTAAAGTCTAGTGCATTATTACCATAAATTGGAAACTTTTCCCGAATACTGTTTTGGAACCTTCATTTCAAAAACCCCATTCCCCAAAACAATTTTCAAGCCCGAAACCTTATATAATATCAAAACCCTTCTTTTCTTTTCTTACCTTTATTGAGTAAAATAAAAATATACCTACATTTCCTATGTTTTCGAAACTCTTAAAGTTTCTAATTTTCGCTTCTCGTATCAGATCGAATTTTGTTTCAAGTACCATGGGTCTACTAAACACTATCTCCCTTGTTCTTCAGTCTTTCGTACTACCTTAATTATTTGGTATTCATCAAGTTAAAAGTTCATTTTTCCACTCTTCGTCAGAAACCACAGGCCACTCTACTTTCATTTTCTATTCTTCTTTCTTCATCAAAAGATAATAAAGCAAAAAGATAATTCTTCCTTTTTGTAATCAAATAAATCAAAACAACAAACTATCATTTTCTTATTCCCTTCTTTTCCTTTTTCCTTCTTAAAAATAATTTTTAAACTTGTATATTTTGGTTTGTACACCATAATCTACAACAATTATTATATACTAACATCAAGCATTCTTGATTCTAAGATTCCTTAATATCGGTATGAACATATTACCCCTACTTTCTAACTTCGATTACCATACATAATAAAATAACTATAATGAGCATCATTTGGTTAATAAGTCATCCTCTATTTTCCAACAGAAAAGTCGCACAACAATGGAATAATAAGCAACAAAACTAAGGTAATCAGAGAAAAGCGACATCTTTAAAACAAAATTAGCTAGTTCAAATATCGGTAGGTTTTTCCTATTAAAGCCTACATTCAAGATAAAGACAACGCAAACAAACTACACAATCTAATATAGTCTTAAGCCTAACAATATTGATCTATGACAGACAATGGCTTCTTGAAATGCAAACCGGACAATAATCTGGCAGTTAGACTTTGAATTGGCTCCCATCAGTCAGTTTGCTTAATCCATAGCGGAATTGTGGCTAAATCTGACTGCTGACTTTCTTCATAAAAGAATTTACCTTATACTCTTCAACTCTTTTAATGCTATCCTATTATGACTACTACAATGAGTTAGCTCATGGCATAAACAATACCGGTAGTAAGTATTAACTCGAGGAAGGGTGTAAAGCTGATCTGCAGGAAAGATTCAAGTTTTATGTCCCAGGACATTAAGCTCTGAAGCTCCTAAATTAAGCCCCACAGGTTTTTCCAGACATTGTTTGGTACCGAGGCTTGAAAAACAAACAATTACAATCATTTTGCTATGGCACATCCCCACAATTAAGCATTTCTCCAATCAATAATGTAAACAAGGTAAATGCTTTCTTAAAAAAAGTAGATGCACAGAAAATACCAGGCGAAAATCAGCAAGATTGTCCGTGTAAGCTTGCAGTCGTTTCATGTCATGAGGTGATATACACTCCTTTACAAACTTCAAAAATCTTTCCAGGTCTGAATCTGCTATTTCAGAGTCTGCAAAATTGATTTTTGGGTCCAAGACACTACAAACAACGTGAGCAAATCAGAAACTATGCCCTCCAGTAAATGCATAAACTGTAGATAGTATCACTAACCTCATGGCAAGCTTGTACTCCATGGAACGAAATGTGGACCCAAGTAGCCTTCTAAACCTTCTTTTAAAATCTAAAGAGTGAAAAGCAACCATGTGAGAATAATTACAATGTACTGAAGAGAAAATTCCTCTTTACATGGAAACAGCAACTCACCTTGGTAAAACGGCCCCACAAATCCGAATTCATCAGAAGTATCAGCCTCAATATCATCATTATGTAATGCTTTTAGAACCATGCAAGTATGCTCTCCAGTCACAGCATTCTGGTTGATCCCACAGATAGCAAGCACACACAATGACACATAATCCCATTAGCACAAGTGTGTTGAAACATCTAGAGTATGAAAGTGGACAAAAAATTCCCTGTGGTACCACCTTAGTATTAAAAAGCAAGCCTAGGAGCACCTAAAGCTAGCGCTTTGGACGGAAGATGGTTTGGGCGCCTTGACGAGGCTAGGCAAGGTGATTTCTTATGACTAGCACCTAAGTCAAGTGTCTGTGAGTGCCTGTGTGTGACTTAAAGCGCCTTTTGGTGAGTCTGAAACGGAGCCCATTTGATGTAGACACCCATACAAGGTATGTTTTCTTCTCTTTATTCTTCATTTCTCTCTTTTTCTCCTTCATCTCCTTCTGTGTTATAAATTTTAAGCCACCAAAAGGCTAGCGTCTTCGCCTGGCGCATAGAGACTCTAGAGACCCTTTGCGCCTTAGGGTGCCTCGCACCTTTTAAAACAAAGGGTACCATGATTACCCCGCGCCCCCCCTCCCAAATCTGATTTTTCACCCTTATCAGTTACTACGTAGGGAAATTCATCAGAATCCACATGCAATCAAAGTATTCTAATCAAGTAAAATGGTGGAATCAGGTTTGTCGACTCATAGTCCTGAAAGACATAGCTACCTATAAAATTTACATATTCAGGTGCATGCATTTCAAGAAACGAGTTATGTCCTTTTTTTATTACAGAAACTGTTGTAAAAAAAACAGGAAAGGAAGTTTTAGCTGGGTTAGCTTCAGATATGCATCAATAATTTATGTGAACAAGCAATGATGAGCGTTATATTATTCAGATTTTTGAACTTGACCCAAAGTTTTTTGTGCCTATTCCAAATCCCAAAGAACAATGAATTCGAAAGGTAGCATTAGGTCATATGCAATCGAAGTTCTCACCTAGAATATTTGGGAATGAAAACTCATAAAAGAACAATGTCGAAAAATCCCAAAAAATAAAGTATTTAGACATCATTCTCTTCATTTCAAACAAAATATACTTAATAAAAATATGTGGAGTTGAGTAAAAACTATCATGTGCAAAAACAGAAAAATAATATGAGTTCAATTAAGTTATAAGAAGGAATTTCAGTAATACATATTCAGTTTAGCAAAATAAAAAACCAAAAAACTGGGACCTTAGTATTTAAAAAATATTCTAATTATACATACATCTATTTTATGATTATTAATGAAAGCTAGACGTACATGTTGAACTTACAAAATTACTTGTAGCTTTAATTACTTGCAACATTGCATAGTTGATAGTATTTATCTACTAATATTATCTCATTACAAATTCAGAAAAATAAGCAAGTTCGATTTTCTTACATTTGTCTAAAACCACAAAAAGAAAAAATTTAAAACTTTTGCTAGTATGAATTTGAAAATATGGTAAATTAAACTATTGCCTTCAAAAGAATGCACACTGCAATAAATTGGGAGAGGTAAACACACTTATACACCACAAGTTGAAGAGCCACTCATACAAATGGAAAAGGTCCGAGACACTAACCGGTATCGAACCAATATAGAAAGGAACAAATTTGTGCTTCCTCCAAAATCGAAAGAGGTCTAGTGTAAGTCCAAAGGACACAGCAAGGTAATGTAGTTTCTCAGCACGTCTTTCACGAAGATGCACAAGAAGAGGAGGAAGGTTTGCTCTGGGTTTGATATTTTCCTCTAACAATGAAATCTACATCACAATGTAACAAAAAGAATCAAACATTAAAATTTTAGCATCGAAAGATTAATCATAAATGAGGCACATTCAATAAAAGAAACAAAACACACCATATCATAACAAAGCCAAAGCTTTAACCACAACATTTGGTTGGCTATATAAACAAAAACATAGCATCGTGATAGATCGACATTAAAAAAGATTATACTTTATGCAAATATGCTAAATATCTAATACTAATCTATACCTAAGAAAATTTCAATGATCATACACATTCTCCTCCAATCAAGTCAACCGTAAGTCCCTAACAAACGCCATATACTCTTGAAAACCCAATTTTTCATCACTTTTCACTCCAGTTATCTAAGACGTCTTCGGTCAATCTCTTCCTCTACAAAGCTCTTCAAAGTTTCAACAATCTATTTATCTTATAGTGCATTTTCCGGTTTTCTCTCACATGACTAAACTGACGTAAATGATTTTCTCTTATTTTTCTTCAACATATGCGACTCGATCCTTTCTTATTCCTTCGTTTCTTAAACTATCCTTTCTTTTATGTCTGCTCATCCACCTTAACAAACAAATATCAGTCAACTTGTCAGTCCTATCTTCCTACAATGATCTCTTCGAGGAGCACAAAATTGTGACTCATATAATAGTCTTCGTCTAGTAGAATTTTCTTTTTGAAGTTACTAGCACAGTGTAATTAGTAACTCAATTTGAAGTTTGTACCAACCATCTTTGCTCATATGCATCAATATAGATGGCTAATATTTAGCAATAGGGTTACACTTAATGGTGCAAAAATGCAGTAATGGTTACGGTAATGGACATGGTGATGCAACAATGGGGATGATGTAATTGTCTCATACCACCAAATATCAGCCTAAACCATGAAATATTACTTGGAAGTTGGAACAACCTAAAATGCGGGTTTTTTACACCCTTACAATTCGAGTGATACCAAATCCGTAAAATTGGAAACCTTTACAATACGAACGATGCGGTTGTCGTACCGACAAATATCGGCCTAAACCATGAAATATTACTTGGAACGGCCTAAAACGCGGGTTGTTTACACCCTTACGATCCGAGTAATACTGGTTCCGTAAAATTGGAAACCTTTACAAAATGAACGATATCATATGATGCGGCCTTATTTTGCACTATGGTCACACTTAGCATTATCAAACATCTTAAACCAACAAGAAAAACATGCAATTCTTTCACTTTACCTTCTGTGCTGCTTCAACAATACTGACAGGTGCTTCGTCAACATTAAGTTCATCTTCTGATTCAGAGATGGAAGTCAAATGTCCTTCAAAGTATCTAAATATAAGCATGCATCAGATATCAGCATAACATAGTGAGTTGAGCAGATAAGCAAAGATTTTTAAGATTCAAAATAGTTGCTAGGTGCAGAATGTATCTGGTATTTCCTATTAGGAGTCTTCGAAAAAGGTTGGGGGATTAATATTACAAAAAAAAAAATGACTGCTACTCACCCATTTGCACAAGAATATGGGACTATAACTTTAGTCAGACCAAGAATATTTTGATATCAACACCCCCCCCCCCCCAACCAAACAACTTTTTCTTATCTCTCTCTCTCTTCCCTCCAATTGCCAATAGCAAGGATAAAGAAAGAAGTTCAAATGCACACTATCTTAGTTTGAAGCATGTTTAATGGCAAGTGAGATACAACATTGGGTTAGATCACTTTTCCACTAGACAGTAACAAGTACAATTATTCTCTATCACTATTAGTCAGTCCACATTCTAGAGAAGTGACAATGATCGTTAGTTAGTAAATCAATCCCATTTCGCCCATCTTCCACAAATTTATACAGAATTTCATTAGCTTCATTCACCTAGAAAACATTATGAACCAATCTGACATGGTCATAAAACAGAATCATCCAAACTTAACCTACAACACTTCACATATATATCTTTTATGTCATGGTTGTCTGAGAAAGCATCTTAATTTTTTAACGGCGCACCTAGGAAGCTTAAATAAAACAGCTCAAGACATACCAACATACAAACTTGAATAATCAAATTTAAGCAGTCACGAAAAAGATCTTGTACACTTATACATAAGCAAGGTACAAGAAGATAAAGGCCAAAAGCACGTACTCCCTCCAACCAACAATACTTTTCAAACATCCATTAATTGGTCCCAATGTGTATTTTATCTTTCTCTTTGAGGTTAAGACCAAAGCTTCTCCCTCTATCGTACTAACCTTTTTTTTTCATTGGATAACTCAACCTTTCAATACTTTTCTTCTCAATCTACGCAGTATAAAAATTGAAACTCTTACATCTCTTAAAAAAAAAGAATCCTAAGTTTATGCATAACCTTGGAGATGAACACAACTCCAATATATAAAGTTGCAAGAACTTATGAAAACTGGTACATCAAAAACAGTATGCCTTCGCATTAGAACAGAGCCGTAGCAAAGATTACAGAGGGTATATTAACTTATACAGTTGTTTCAAAAAATGAGGCCCTTTATGAACAATTTCAAAAGAAATAATATCACTTCAATTTTGAAAAGAGTTAAATACAATGTATTGTCAGAAACTAACATTTTAAAATTTAATTACAGGAAAATTTGTGAGTAATACTCTCAACTATTGTTGATGACTCAAAATACCCTAAACTATTATTTAACTTTGTATACCCCCAAGTATTGGGATACTTAGCCTTGAACATTATGTACATTATTTTCATCAACGGTTTTTATGGGTATTTTGAGTCAAAGAGCAATAGTTAGGGGTATACAAGATTAGTATCCCGATACTTTAGGGGTATGCAGGGTTAAATAATAGTTGAGGATATTTTGAGCCAATGAGCAATAGTTATTTACAAATTTTCCGTAATTAAAATACTTTAAAATCACTTCAAAAGGGTTGGTGTACTATTTAACATGTCTTGATTGTTGAAGCAAAATATCAACTGCATATTTAGGAACCTACCAACAATGAGCATAACAATTATATATGCAAAGAAAAAGATATTATAATCTAATTAACCATTAAAACTATATTATTTAAATTGAATTAAAATTTGCAAAGACTGAAGATTTCGATCAATGGCAGGTTTGAGGTTGCAGACTAGCATGGAAAAAAATGGATTTAACTAAAAAAAAGCATGAGAATATAAATTCTAATCAAATGAATATTAATCTAGAGCGATATAGCTTAAGTTATATATCAAAAATAAATAAATTAAAAATTGGGAATACATTTGGTCAAACGCCCAACCCAACCGGGACAAGCTGCCTTTGAATCAGAAATGGACAATATAAAAAATAAACAGAATAACAAGTTAAAATAAGGTGCAATGGCAAGCAAATCACGTGACTTCACCAAAGGTCCTCTAAATAACAATAAAGTGACTTCACCAAAGATCATCCTTATTAATGAAAGGAAGCAACGGGTCCATATATTGCATTTTTTTATGTGAGCGAAACCATGAATAAGAACACAGTGATCAATCTTAACAAGTATACAAACTCCTTAAACTTTATCCTGCAGCCTGAGAAGTAGAGAGTAGGGATATTCAAGCATTGTTACACATGTTATATAGAATAGGCCCTGTTAACAAAATTATGACTAATTATGTTGGGTGGCTTTACCTTGTCAACAGCTCCACGGCAACTGAACCATACCCAAGCTGCAAAAAATAAGAGATGCCAACAATTTAGAGACAAACTCAACCCTCAATCCGTTAGAGACAAGATCAAATTTAAAACTTAATCAGTTAATCCAAAGTTTAAATTTTTTTAAAAAAAATCGGTAATAGTTACCCGCATAGCATTAGGATGAGTAGCTATCCGCACAATACGTGCACCTGAGAGGCTGGGAAAGACTGTATCTCGAAATTGTTCACAAAACTTCCATGGAATTTGGTCCCCATGAGGCGAACGTCCATGACTTAGACTTTTTATTGCAGATTTTCGAGAGATTTGACCTTCAAGACAAACCTGAAACAAAAATTAAACTCCTGATGAGCAAGTGCATATTCTGACTACAACAATGCCAATGATTCTAAAGTGTTAGTCTCAATATTACAGGTTGACTACATGAATTAAAGCAAATCAAGGAAAATCCTAAAAAATTATACTTCATCCCCATCGAATACCAATCTACAACTGAAAAAATCAACTCCAATGGTCATCGTCTTATCCTGATTAATAACATATAAGGAAATAAAATATCATCACTTGTGTCAAGCAAGCATATGAAGGAAATAAATTTGAACGACAAGATAGATAGCTTATGAAAGAGGATCTTTTGTGACGAGCCACAAGAGCATGAAGATAAACTTAAGGTTCAGACAGGCAATCCCATCTTTCGGGTTGCTGATGTTATTGTGTCCATCAGCAAAATAACAATACTAAATACAACTAACTAAAACCCAGTAGTGACAATGACTAACTTTTCCATAGAACTCCCAAAACTGAAAATAATACAATTCACAATATCCATATAAACTGAAGTCCTTAGCATAGCATGTTTCCTCTACTAATTGCAGTTTTGAATGTAACTTTCACTTTTCTCGCCTCTTACCAAATCCATAACTATGAGACAGTATTTAGAGACCTACTTTTGGCCAACATTAGAAAATCATTTTCATTTCCAGTGCACAGAATATAATCCCTTGATAGTTCACTGAACAAAGGAAATAATGAAGTTGGGGCACATAATTTTAAAAGAACACAACTGACACAACTTGAGCAAAGGAAAAAATTAAGCCAAACCTGAATCACACACAAAATGTCAGGAAGGTGGTTCTTGGACTCATCAACAGGACCTACATTAAAAGTTTATTTAGCATTCAACCCCAAAAATGTTTGGATACCACAAATCCATACTAAATTAACCAATCACATACCAAGCAGCACAAAAAGGTGATGTGCAGAAGCATCAGCCATTAATTGTAGGTCATCCGGAGAGTTTTTGTAATGAGATGCAACATACAAAGCCATCATCCGCTACAGGTTCAAAGTAAATGATATTTTTAGAAAATAATATGATACCTAGCAAGTTGCACTAACAGTAATGCCTGGAAAATAGTCACCTGTAGAAACAATTCACTATCTTTATGATAAGAGAAAAGGGTGTCACGATTAACGTAATACAGATCACATTCTTTGGGAGGAGGCAGCCTGGTTTAACAAGGAATAAAACCAGTTATTACAGGGAAACAAAAGAGGTCAGCCAGTAAATAACCCCACACTGGATTTTTTTTTCACTTGATTTTAACCTGGCAATATTGGGAATGTAGTTTGCAGCATCCAAACAGAGTAACCCATTAAGCCAAGATTCAATAGGGTCACCGGAGGCATATCTAATAGATTCACTCAATTCGATCTTCTTGAAAATCCGCCCTGCAATAAAGTCAGCAATCTGGTTTATATACACTAATATAGTTTACATGCTTTAGAGCATTAAGTCAGTAATCTGTGAGTTGAGCAAGGAGCCACTACAAAAAGTAAGAACTAAACTTCTATTCACAACCAAATATGAAAATGTTAATACAATTATCAACTTTATGACGAAAGAAAACACAAGTTTATAAATCAACTTCAGCTGCAAACTGAAAATCTTATGACAAAAAGAAAATTCTGCAACAAGTAGACAAGAAAGACTCCCTTACGCACCATGGAAATGGAAAACCAATATAATACTACGTCTGTTTATTAATAGTTGCTAACTTGTATAATCAATAAAATATACTAATGAAGAAACGACTTGAGACACGTGTCACACTATTATTAAAAAATTTCCCGCCTTTTTCCTATTATTGAAAGAGACACTTTTGATATTTGACTTCATATTTTGGGAAACAATTAACTCATCAAAACATATAATTTGTTGATTGACTATAACTATATGTATTGATCTACTGAAATACTATATTTCCTCATATAAACCAAAAAAATAATATACATGTAAATCTTTATTTTAACTTGGATAATAAATCAACATCACATAGTGAATAAGCTAACTAATTTGGCTATTTTTCCAACTAAATCATCCCTTCTATCTATTGTAGTTGAAGATTAATTATCAATCATTATTACGAGTATATGTGTTAATATTATTTTAGAATAATTTTTTATACACTTTGATGATGAAAACTATCATAACAAATATGCAGATTTAATAGTTAAGTTATTTTGTAAATGAATTAATTTTACAAAATAGTATCATTATTTATATCACTTTACATTTATAGAATCTGTGTTTTACACGGGAATCCATCTAGTAGTCACTATTCAGCAAGCAATAATGTCCTACATCTTGTTTTTTATGTATAAGTAGAAACATAGTTAAGTGATATCTTATTTGATTTATCTCAAACCTCAATGCATATTTTCACAGTCTCGACCTTTTATACTTCTTAACTATACGCAATTAAAGATATTAAGGGTCGGCATAGAGCATTGGATAGCATGGAAATAAATGTAGCAACTATTAATAATCAAAATAAGCAAATGTTTTAGCAATTCAAAATTAGAAGCAAGACTTTAGATGCAAACACTTTCTGCCAGCATTAACAAGGTCTCGTACATGCCAACATAAAATTTTAGATATGGCCATAAAAACTTCAAGATTTATATAAGTGCAATGCTTGTTATATTATTGACATATAATCCTCCCACATTAACAATCACAAGTTGCAAAAGAGAAAAATTATCAGAGGCAACTGTTTCCAGGAGCTACATCGTAAGTAATTAGAGATTAAGTTCAATATGGAAAGGGAACACAGGAAGATAATGCAGCAAAATAAAAAGAATACATAATACATGCAAAAGTTTCTTTTTCTTGTTTTATTGTTATCTTAAACTGCATATAAACTTTTCATACTGAAAAGAGCGAGAAACAGAAAAGAAACAAGCAGCCAGCCCCTCAATGACTGAGCCATAAAGTGTACTCTGCTAGTCTTCTACCCATACATTTTGTCAGTAAAAGATAAAATAATAAACTAAAAGCACCCTATAATAAACAAAGAGATTTAGGAAAATATGACAGTCTCTCTCCCTTTCCCACTCCTACATCCAAATATGCACACATAGCTTAAAAAAGATGCTTTCCAAGTTAGAGATAAGGAAGCAAACGAGACCAACCAAATTATCATAGTACATACCAGAAAGAGAACTATCAACATTCTTGGAAATTTGACTTTGCTCCTCCAGTTGCTGCAGAAGCTTCAACGATAATGATCGACCAGTACCTTCATAACTATATTCAGATAAGCAAGAAACAATGGAGAAAGAATTAGTTGGTTGATAAGAACATTCTAACTAAAATATTCTACCTACAAAATCCAGGTATGTAATTCAAACTTCAAGGAATTTCAAGGACAATGGAAGATTTTGGAAGGGTGACAAAACTTCAAGGAAAAAACTTTGTAATACTCTAACGCTAACAAAGTAAAAGGAAAACTAAGATCAAAAAGCACATTTAAGCATAGAGATGTATCTACTTCAACCATCCAAATAGAGGAACAAAATCATACCCGTTTACTGTAGATGAAATGAAGACGAGATATGGTCCCAAAAGAGATTTCACCACTGGTAAAGGAATAGCTGCTGCTTCATCAACGACCAAAAGTTCAACTTGAGACAGTTTTTCATGTTCATATGGGTGTATATACTGCGACCAAAAGAATGCCAAGGTTAAGAAAATACAAATTTAAAACCGAAAAAGCTACAATTAATAAAGCAGCACACAACTAAAAAGCATTATCTGAGACATTTATTGAAGGAAAAAAACTAAGAGTGTGTATAGTGGTGCTCAATTTAGGGGAGAGCATAATCAGATTTCTGATCCAAAACATATAATCAAATCAAATATCCAATATCCAAAAACCGACATATCTACAATCCGATCTGACTCGAATATTCGAAAATATTCAGATCGGATATTCAAAATATCCAAGATCTTATGCCAAAGATATAAGTTGAAAATTTCCAAACGAATATCCGAAATATCTGATGAATATAGTCAAAATATCTTTTATTAAAAAAATATAAATTTATTCTTATGAATATCAGATATTCGAATTACTTATCATATGTGGATATCCAATAAAAAACTATCCAAAATTATATCGGATATCCGACATCCGATCCAATTTCTAACTATTTAAAAAATGTTGGATATTCAGATATCAAAATCACAAAGAATGATATTGGAATCCTTATTCAATATCATGAACTTTGGAATCAGATATCCAATCCAAATTAAAGTGTATGTTAAAATCCTTATTCAAAATATGCATAATCATTCCCTTGTAATAACAAAAAGGTTGTTTCTGATTGACTATAAATAGCAATTTTAACATACACTTTCAAGTTAGTCAACAATTCATTAAAATAAAATCGATTTTGAAATAATAAAATATAAAGTAAAAATAAATCAGAAATTTAAAATCAGCAACATATGTAAAAGCAGATAAAAATATTAACTTCAAAACAAGGTCAGCTAATTTAATTCGGCAAAAATCAGTTTTGATAAGGGAAACCAATTTCAGTAAGTAAAATCAATTTCAAATTTCAATAGGTAGAAATCAGTTTTGATCCATAAGCATAAGAAGCTACTCAAGTCTCAAACACATGTACAATAAGTGAGAATTAACAGTAAACAGTTGAAATCAGTAAATAATGTTCAAACAGTAAAAATAACAGAATGGATCAGTAAAATATATTCAGTTCAGAAAAAAAACGATGAAAAGATAAAAACCAGTATTGTACATTTGTTTCAAATGAGAACGCACATTAAAAATCCTATTCCCCTTAGTGGCCCTTACTGGCTCACAAGTACCATACAAAGCATGCAGAATTCAAGAGAACTAAATGTATGTAATGAAAGCGTCTTAAAATCAGTAAAGTATTATAATATATTATTAGTATATCATCAAGGTAGACTAACATGTAGGTATTTAGAGGTTGTCGGTAATTAATTGTGGGAATAGTTAAGGAAATTTAGTGTAATTTTGGTAGAAAAATATCTAAATGTGATTTATACATCAATCATCTCCTTTTCTTCATAATATTCATTTCAATGCATTATCATTTACAAATGTGATATTAGGTGGTAATGAAATTTGTGCAAAAAAAACTTTTATATGATCAAAGTTTCATTACATTTCTTGAAAATTTACACTACAAATCATTCTCACCACCACCTTTTAGTACCAACAACCAAAGGGGGCATAAATGATCTATGTTCACAGTTTTTTGCCATTATATTGAAGAAAAGCTAATCATAAAAGTGTATTCTCAATAAGCATTTAAACAAGACTACCTCAAATTATGAAATAGACGGATCACTTTGATCTTCACAACTATAATCCTTTCTGACACTTATGTTGACAAGACAAGGCAAAAGGGTAAGTTGGACCCTTACTTCAAGCCCCTTCAAGTGTATCTTTGTATATTTCAACAAGACAAACAACAATAGAAAAGGCAAGTTCTATTCTCAATACTACCAATGAACATGAAAATACACAACTTAAGCCACGGGCACTACAAGCAAGTTTTGCAGGTAAGCATGGGTCCTCCCATGCCATTAGCATAAGCATCGATGCCAATATACCTCATCAAGAGACAAATAAAAGAGACGGAAGACAATGTATAGCATCACACGAGAAAAAAAAAACATAACTTCTATCCAACCAAAACATTAAAGCAATAAGAAAGGCAATAGCTGTCAGTTTTGCAAAAAATATTGTTTTGGTCACGATCGCGATAACGGTTACAAAAAGGATTTTACATTCAATGCGGCTCATATTTTGGGTGCGTTAAACTCAAAAATCTTTACGATATGGTCTTGATACAATGATGCAGCCTTGTTTTGCACTGCAATCCCAACCTTATGTGAAAAAATCAACATCCAATAACAAGAATTGCACAATGTAAATAAACGTTATACTCAAGAAACTTGGGAAAAACAAAAGACCAAAAATTGAGATCGATACAATTTAAGCAAACATTTGAACTTTTGAAGGAATTAGTTTTGTTCTTGAGCAAAAACGGATGAAACACCGGCAGTGAAAAAGTTCCATAGTTGACGCTTGGAAGGATAATAGCTTATGAATACAAATGTGAAAAAAAGTATCGAGTTAATTCCATATGCGTACCTGGATTGTTTGTCTATGTTGCTTATAGATATTAATCCGCACGATGGCTTTCTTATACTCGGGATTAGAGCTCTTGACTACATCATAGTCAATGTGTTCCTGCAAATAAAAGCATAATTTGCAAAATCATAAACTCACAGCACGTTAATAAATCAATTTAAATCTAAGAAATCAAACCTTGTAATCCAACGAACCAAATCCCTTGCGGACAAACTCAAACAAGGTCTTCAAATTTTCAGGACTTGGTGCAGTTATAAAGATATTAGAATACCTGCATAGCAAAACTTCATAAGTTAATATATGCCTAAGATGATAGCAATAAGGCACAATGTCATCTGGATTCATCCTTTCCATCGTGCTAGTTTAAGAATTTGGGAGGTGTTGAAGAGTAAAGGAAAGACAAAAGAGGACAGCGAATACTACCCAGCAGCAACAGCTCCAGCAACTGCCAAACCAAGTGCAGCCGATTTACCACGACCACGAGCAGCAAGCAGAGCGACAGTACTACGGAGAGTCTTATCCAAGATAGCATCGAGAAAGGTAATGACTGCTTTTCCCTAAGTGTACGAAAATGCAAAAAAGAAATATTTCTTCAACAACGAATAGATAGCAACATAAGAAAACAAAATGGAAAAACAGGAAAAAACTTTATTTCCATCGCATTTTCAATACCTGATCGAGAGTGCAACACATCTTAGTCAAAGGACCGACAGGAAAGTCCTCATTGAGTTCCTCTTTCAAATTCTTTAAGTCACGTTCAGCCTCTGAAAGACCATCAGAGTCCTAAACCCCAAACTCAATATCATTAAGATGTATAGAAGTTCAAGATAAGACAAAAGATATGTTAGAGTGATCATGTGTTTCTTAAACACAAGACATGCTAATCTTTTGCTAAATAAATTCCATACAAGAAATACGCTGATTTTTCAAAGCTCAATTAAAATATTAACAGCCTTCCAAAAGATAAATAACTTCTGAAAAGGGAGAATATTATCAAAATACCTCTTTAACTTGAACAGGACTAAGTGACCTTATATGAGATGAAATAGGTAAAATATTCAGCTCATCATCCATTACAACACATGCTCTGCACGAAGCAATTGATAACAAGAAGCGTTCATTGAAGCGTCCAGCAGCCTCAGAATGGGATTCTGTGCGAAATCTCTCATGAACATCCTAGGCTCATTTAATTTGAGAAACAAGGAAACAGTTAACAAAAAGATATATGAAAAAAGCTTTTAAAAATTATATGGTTTCTAATCGGAGACATTATTTTAATAATATATTACCATAACCATGGTGCACAAACTTGTAAGTGAGGAAAGAGAATGCAGGAGTATAATAATCAATCCTCCGCCCTCCACAGTTTCTATAGTTCTTGCCAGATAATTCGGTCTCAATGCTTCAAAATCCTTAAATCAACAGAAACAAAGAACTTAGACTGCCATCAAGATTCCAACAAAAGAAAAAGAAACGTAGGAAGACATTCAAGCTACCTGTAGTATGCACATGCCAAAGGTATTACCAAGCACTCTCTCTGAATCTTTGTACATGCAGTATGTTATTCCCGCACTTTCAAGAAAAAGAGAAAAAGAATCAACCTTTTCAGGATCTACTAATCCTCTCTGCATGTTCAACTTCAGCTGCTTTGCACGTTTTCCCTTGTGACTGCATGAAATACATCAAATAGGTCATATTATAACAACATACACCTAGAAAAACAGTGCTCTGTAGAACTTTCAAAAGCACAACTTTATTCTCTGAATCAAGGAACAGCAGTTGGCTGCATTTGTCAATTTTGCACAAGGGAATTAAAGCAACAATGCTAAATTCTTAATCCCAAAAGTTGGATTCCTCTTCATCTTCATGAACTATAACATTTTAGTTTATGAGATCGTCTACAACAATGCACCTTTTCCATTTGTTCTAATCTAGTGCTATATGGTCTTGCATAGACATATTCTTGTTCAAGACTCCCTATAGGAGGAGTCATTATACAAACTATCTTGTACTATTATACAAAATTGAAAACCTAAAACCTAATATGCAAAGTGCAAGAAATATTGTCAGATTCGCAAAATTTAGACATAACTTCAATCCATTAGAGAAACAAAATTTTGAAGATATGGTAGTACGTCCATAGTAACAAAAAAAATTCCTTTGACGCCTGAAAGGAAAGAAGACCATTACACACTTTTGAAAAAAAATGAATTCAAATAACTTAACAGCTCCTCACGTCTTTACCCGCCACATAATGAAAGCATAGAAAAAAAATTAGGATACCACATTGGACACATTGCAAAAGTTTATAAAAAAAAAACGATATTTCCTGTGCCGTAAAGGTGTAAAAAAACTACATTTTGGGTCGTCCCGCGGGATGTCATGTTTTCGGTTGATATTTGGCGCTATGATCGCGATCGTTACCGCAATTTGCACGATGAATAAAAGCATGATGAAACTACCATTGAACAAAGTTCAAGCAAACTAGTACCGGGGGCAGCCATAGTGCAAAGGTTTTCAAAAAAATCAAATTAATATTCTCACGTTGTGAAAAGAGTTGTATCAAGGGTATCTCATACTGTTGAGTGAAAGTGTAACGATAACTACATCACTACCATTACAGCAACATTATTCTATTACAATTATCACAACCATCATTGAATTATTGCTTTACGAGAATGCCAAATAAGTCTTAATTACAACGAATCAGCCACGTAGTTAATACACTAATGTTTCTCATTTTTGAGATGTTAGAAAATCACATTTTGGTCGTATCAAGGGATTTCTCATGCTTTTGATCGATATTCAAGTATTACAATAATCACATCACTATCGATACCACATCAATGTTATGTAACCATTTTTGTACTATGGACCACCCAATAGATGTAATAATGAATGATGAATGCCATACCCATCACATTCCCAAGTCTTACCATTTACAAACTTTTAGAACGAAAAAAATGCATCATTCTGGAACATTTCAACTAAGACAGACACAAAGTTGCAAGTAATAAACATCTAAATTCTAAGTTCAAAGTTTTTAATTCTCATGAATACACTGCCGCATGAAAAATCTTGATTTATAAGCCCAAATATCAAAATTTAAAAGTAAAAAAAATTAGGAAAAAAAAAAGAAAAAAATGGCACAAGTTGACAATTGATATCGTCATGGGTTAAAGAGCCCCCAATCTGATGGGCCAAGTCAACAAGCCCAAAACCTAAGAAGGTCAATCAAAACCTCTAAAGCCCAACTTCAAAGGTGCAATTGCTAAAATACCCCTGGAACACCCAACTAAGGTCATTTACTGTCCTACAAATATCCTCATTGATTACAAAAGCAAGTGAGTTTTTTCTAACCACAATTCTCTCGACCATTCTCGCATTTACTAATCGTTTTACAATCCGACCAGTGACGTTTAGAGGGGATTTCCGAGAAACAACCCCTGAACAAGTGAATTTGTTCATAGGTTAGTAACAGAATCCTTTTTGTCTTATTCGGACCCCGAAGAGCTGAATACTTTTTGCTAAAAATATTCCCCTTTCAAATCACGGTTACAAGTTTCTTAGCGGAAACAGATATAATACAACCTAATAGTAACTACAATATGCAAATTTAGAGCAACCGTTATTGCTACCAATCTAATTTTTCATCAGACAATAGACAACAGGAAGAACTTTAGGGTTCGGGCAAAAACAAATATACTAGCTGAATTTACTAACAAAACAAATACTCCCTTTGTCCCATGGGTTTTGCAACAAGTACATTTCTTGTGCCAAACAGGGAGAGAGAAATAAAGGGTAAAAAAAATATACTTTATGTGAAAGTTGGAGAATATGCGACGCATACGCAATGAAAGACTAAGTTAGATTTGTGAATAATTGCGGGTCGTGGCCAAAAATAGAAATGTAGAAAAAGTCATGGGACAATTTAAAAAAGAAAATGATGCAAACTCATTGGACATAGAGAGGAGTATTTCTGAAATTCCAATCCTGAGTTATCATGCTATGAACCCCAACCCCTCAAACAAAATAGGTGATTCCTAATCCATAGACTAAAGCGACCTTTTGAAAGTAAACTAATATCCATCATGTTCAAAAAAATAGTCACCTGATGAAGTTTTGTACTGTGAAAAATACATCTTATTTCCAAGGTTATAAATATAATCGCAACGAAAAAATGTCAATCACTTAGAATTCATCAAATACCCAGAAGATTGTTCTCAGTCCTTAACTAAACTAGTGTCAACTAATTCACAACTACTACCATCCTTTTGAATTTGCTGCAATTCAAAAATTGATTTATGAACTTGTTGTTGCAAGTTCTAAGAGACAAAGTATATAGTATAGCCGTCCATCAACAATAACCCCAAACGGCCAAAAAATAGCTTTGTTCCATTCACAATTAGTGGGACCATTAAAAATTAAGCAACAATGATATAATTTTGACAGAACTTTACTGTTCGCATCATATAAAGGCAATTACCCAAAAATATGAGTGAAGAATAAGTAACTGAAAAAAACGTTACCTGCTGATATCTAGTTTGTTTTTATAGCACCAAAGAACTGAAGGTCTGGCTTTAACCAATGCTTTACTATGCAAATGGTGAAGACTAACAAGCTGTGATAAGTCAAGGACGGAGATTTAAATTTATTATTACAATCAAATTGCAAGGTAAAGAAAACAAATTACTGGTAAGAATATGAATTAGGAAAAAGAGTACCTGGTTGTGGTACTTGTCGCCGATAATGAATAACATGGAACGATGTTTGGTTTTGACTCCATTTTCAATTAGGGTTCTGATGCGCTCGTCTACCTTCTTCCTCATCTTTGCTGTGCAGCTTCTTGTCCGGCGGAGAAGAACGGAGGGGAACTTTCAAAAATCAAAATAATACCTAAATTGAATTGAAGGTGGATTGGTTTGGTGGTGGTCCGTCGGCGTTGATGGGGCTGGTGGCCTTGATTTCACGTTCACCGGTTCACGGCAGCAGCAGTAGCAGCCAGCAGTGGCCTTGCGACGTGCGAATAGGCGAACAACAAACTGAGCTTTAGGGATTTTAGGGTTCGCTCAGTGAACAGCAGTGAGGGCGGCTACTAGCGAGAGATGCCGGCGAGGGGTGGGCGGTGTGGGTCGTCACTCGTCCAGTAGTGGGTGACCGTGGGTAACTGGGTTTTAGGGTTTTTGTTTGTGGGTGGCAAGGGTTTAAGTATGTATGGGTAATAATACAATAATAACACTGAAAAATATTACTTAATTTAACCTTTATTTTCAAAAAACTATCTTGAATAACTTAAACGTTTGAAAAACATAAACACTTGACGGATTCAGTTAGTTGACCGTTAAAATTTTGTTTTGAGCAGCATGTAGGGTCACGTGACTTACTTAAGTTAGTGTTATTTTCCCTTTTAAAACGTGATTTTCTCTAATTCTTTCATTTTTTCCCTTTAATTCTTAAAAATCCCAACTCTTTCCTCTTTCCCCTTCAATTCTTAAGAACTCTAATTCTTTCTCTAAATTAAATTATTTTTTCCTTCCACCAAAAAATCGAAGCTCAATAGATGTAGCTGTGGAGTTTCTTTTACATAAAGAATTTTGTGGACCGAGGAAAATCCTAGAACACGATTTAAAACTTGCAAATTGTTATCCTAATACCAATTGGAGGGGATGCAACAATTTCGAGTAGATTGATGAACCTAAAATGGTTGATTGGCAAAGAAAAGAGACTAACACACTTGTTGAGAAGAAGCGACATTTATCAACTGAAGTTAAGATATTTATTTCAAGGGTTTGTTGCTTGAAACATGAGAAGAAACTAGCAATTTCATAACTTAAAAGGATTAAGAAGAAATTGATGAATGAGAGAAAGCATGGAGAAGAGATTTTAAGCTTTATATTAGGGTTTTTCTTTTGTTTTTTGTTGGTGTTGATTGTACTAATGAAGGTTATGTGACTTTCAAACCGTTTTGTAAGAATCAGTTTTTCAGTGTTATGTATTAGTGATTATGGTATGTAATTGATATTTGAAAGCTTTTGTAAACATGATCATGATGATTGAAAAGGCTGATTTTGTTGCTACTTATTTAACTTGAATATATAAGAAATCCGACTCCTGCATTTCATAATAAGAAACTGATGACATTGTTCACAAAATAATTGTTCCATTACTTAACAAAGACAAACCCTAATACTTCCACAAAATGTCTGCGACTTAAAACACTAATTCTTCATTAAATCATACAATACATTAATTTTACTGTATAGTGATAGAATGATTTGAGTGAAGGAGAGCTAGACACGTGTAATTATTCTATTGGGTAGGAGTGTTTATATTTATGGCAGTAATGGCAGTAATTATTTGAGCAGAAGTGCAACCTACTAATTAATTGATTTATATTTATGGAATGAGTTTTGACCAATAATAATGAGTATGACCAGAACTTAATATATTCAGACAATCATAACATAATCGCATAATGATTATTTTCAATACAATATATATATATATATATATATATATATATATATATATATATATATATATATATATATATATATATATATATATATATATATATATATATATATATATATATTTATATTTTCAATTATATTTATGGCATTAACAGTAAATATAGTGATTTTAACCAGCCATTATTTTCAATATACTATATCTACTATATAATATACCGAATAAAATCAGGTTCTAAACGATATGATTTTTATTTACAAACATAAAAATCAGCTTTAAGTATAATATAATATACTAAATAATATACTAAATAAAATCAGGTTCTATTATATTTATGGCATTAACAGTAAATATAGTGATTTTAACCAGCCATTATTTTCAATATACTATATACTATATAATATACTAAATAATATACTAGATAAAATCATGTTATAAACGATATGATTTTTATTTACAAACATAAAAATCAGCTTTAAGTATAATACAATGTACTAAATAATATACTAAATAAAATCAGGTTATAAAACAATATAATTTTTATTAACCAAAAAAAAAAATCAGCTTTAAGTATAATGGACAGTAATTAAAATGATTTTGACTAGAAATTAATATATTTATGGCAATCATACCATAATCGCATATTGATTATTTTCAATATAATATATATTTATATTTCAATTATATTTATGGCATTAACAGTAAATATAGTCATTTTAACTAGCCATAATTTTTCAATATAATATATGCCAGGAGTTTGACCTGTAATTGTAGTAATTTTGACAGGTAATTAAATATTAAATATACTATATAATATATGGGTTGAGTTTTCTATATTTAATTCTTTTTTTAATTACAGTGTATGTATGTAAATAATTTATCACGCACTTTCATTTAATACTTTTGTGCGTATAAAATTTTACCAAAATATCAATGTATTAAAAAATCTGTGCATTGCACGGGTTTCTATACTAGTTGATTATAATTTACAACTACATTTTTCTACTTTGATTTTGAAAACTTGAAGATGATTAAGTTGAAATCATCTTTGGGGTTGCACATTTAGCTCATTTCTTTTTGCATTTGTAGGCACAAGATTTTTTTTTTACCTCCTTTTGAGGGTGTGGTGTAGCCATTGTTTGAACTGAGGTGGCAATATATTTTGCAGGGGCAACAAAGCTTATAGTTGCAATTGCAGTGGCGGTTGGTACCATGGGCGTTGAGCTTGCAATAGCAAGGAGGAGCTGAGCCTGCAGTTGCAGGAGGGAATGTTGGATTAGATGTTGTTGAAATTGGATTTGGTGTGGTCGATGATGAAGACACTAAACCCTTCTTATGCCTTCCTCCCTTTGACTTCTCGATAAGTAATTTAACAGCTTGAATTGATGCTCCCACTATACCTTTGCCTATCACTGATGAAAGTAACAAAACTCTCCACATTCTTCAACCCAGCTTGTTGATGATATAAATAAGTGCAAATAATTATACTTATCATCTAACTATGTATACTCACACCATACTAATTAAAGCCGAACAAAGTTTGGTTTAAACCATAAACCAAATAGGACTAAATCGTAATTTTAGTATATGGTCTAGTCTATGGTCTTAACGGTCTGGTATGTTCTTTTTTCAAAAAAATTACGATTTACTGACTAGTCCTAGTTTTTTATTTTTCAGACCAAATCGCAAACTATACTTTGACCAAAAACCATAATTTTTCTTTTTTATAAAATAGTTGCTACTTAGATATTTCGATATGTAATTATTTTTATATAGTGATATATACTTGAATGATATTGACGCAATCAACTAATTATAAATTATTATATTTGGTGTTTGTAGGGGCGAAATATTCATAAAACATTAATTTGGAAAAAAATATAAAAATAAAAAACTGTAGATCAGTGCAGACTAGACTGGACCAGACAAGACTAGACCCTTGTAGAATGGTCCGATCAGGTGATTATATGGTTCGATCCGATTTAGAAATTTTCTAGACTAAAATTTTTGGTTTGGTCTAATTTTAGTGTCCGATTAGACCCAATCAATAAGCTCTACATTAATGCAAATAGCAACTGTGCAGGAAAGGAGAGTGGGGGGTTAGGATAGGTGATGAAGGTTTTGCATTTCAATTTTTGTTTTTTTTATTTATTCCTTTAATCATAAAACTAAAAAAAAGGAAAAAAAACTACAAATGCACAAATTTAACGAAATATACCTTATTGCTACTTTGTGGAAAAATCTTTAAAAATTGCTACAACTCGCGTTTTGGCAACCCACAATGTTACTATGTAGAGTTTCCCTTAATATTATTCGTAAAAGTAATGATTATTGTAGTTCAAAAATAAATTGTTCAGAAATATGTAGAGAATATCTTAAACCACTATTTTAAATTTGAACTGCTACAAATTATAACGTTTTGAAAACAATTACGTGCATTATTAAATGTCACTTAAACTGCTACTTTACCGATCAACAACATTTTTGTAAGATGGCATTTTAGTCTCATTAAACAACTAAACAACTAACCGCAGTAAAACTAGGCAGAAACAAGGACTAACACAAATCTTTGCAAGAACGGATGTAAACAAGCCATGAGTTCATCAATAATCACCCTGCTGATTGCTATAAAGAAAACATACACTGGTTTGAAAAAATACAGTGTAGGGAATATACAGCTCGAATTATTAGTTTTCATCTCCAGTTTTTTCTGAAGGAGGATTTATGTCTTTGACAACTGAACACGGGTTCGAAGTGGATGTTGCTGAGAAAGGCGTAAGAGATGACCGAAGTGACTCAGGCCCTTCAGAATTAATTCTCTTACACAACGAATCACAGTTACTAATAACCTCAGTTAACCGCCCTTTAAGCTCCCCGAGCTCCACTTTCAATGCATGAACTGCAGATACGGAAACATATGATGCAATTACTGTTAGGTTAAAACTTAAAATGAACACATAGAAACATGAGATAATTTCCATTGTAGCAAAATATAATCATCAGTAGGCATAAAATAATAATTATGTAATAAATAAAAATGGCAAGGCATGCAGTAAGATCAGTGTCACCTTCGGATAAATGTTGTGATGCGGTCTTCATTGCAGATACAGAGCCATTAAATCGTTGCTTAAGTTTAACTGCCAATGCATCTACAACTTCTATCTTGTTTTCAATTTCTTCCTGCAAAAGTATCAAGGTATACAGTATTATTGAGACACAATTCTAATATAATATCCCCTTCTAACGAGATCTAGATAAATTCTAAATCATTTGTAACACTTCTTCACTTAGCTCCAAATAGCTTGAGGCTATGCATCTGGACCTAAAACCATGTAGTACTTATAATTGATCATTATGACTTGGCTCGAAGATTAATTGATTTCCCTCTAGGTTTCAACAAACTCGTTTTTCTAGAACTGTAAGAGGATTTACTATTTGTGAAATTTCCAAGACCCAAAATCTTGATGATGAGCCCTAGAAAATGAAAATTAAAAGGATCACAGTAATACGAGAGTCGAGACATGCAAAACAAAGAAAGCACAGAAAGCTAATGCATGAGGAAATGAAAGAAGGAAAATAAACAGTTAGGCAGAAGATTCGTCATATATAAGAACAAGGATTAAGCATAGTCATAGATACACCAACTAAGCAAGATGAACCCAAGTCTAAAAAAGTCCCGTCCATACAAATTCCTCCACGAGATAGATTAGCAACTACATTTCCAACCACATTGGTTTCATGGTTCACCTCTATCCTAAAACGAGCAGTTCCATTCAGAGCTTATACAGATATTTCAACGCACCAACTTGAGTCAAACAAAACACAAAAAAGAATTTCGACCAAAAGAAAGTAGATTACCACATGTACTGCAGATTGGACTCCCAGAGGGAAATGAAATTTGAGAAAATGAATTTGAAGGCTAAAAGATGGGCTACTACAAGAGCTTTGAAAACAAGGAAAATGATTGAGACTTGATCATTATGACTTGAAGGCTAATTAAGGCTTTCGCCCCATTTATCAAAAGGTAAGATTAACAAGGATAGTCCCTTCGTCAAGCAAATAAACTAAGAAGCTGTCCTAGAGAAACAAAAATGTTTGATAATAAGATGCTTAATATGATGATAAATGATAATATACAGGATTCTCTCTTTGGTAAATGACCTGCATATGGATGTTTCATTCAACATGATACTTCGGACATCTTGCCCGGAAATGGAAGAATTACACACATAAAGGTTAATATTTAGATAGAATACAAACCTGTGTATTAGCAATCTTCTGAGCCTTCTCCTCCTGCCAATCACGATACATGGCGAAAAGCTCCAAAATTACCTTTGGGTTTAAAGTACCTAACACAAGCAGAATCCATATAATTTCAGAAAGCATAACAAAAGATGCAAGCACAAAATTTCCAATGCTGGCCATATTTAATTGAACCAGATCAGAGATGTGCTCCCTCTCTTCTGCTGTGAAAAAATGAAGGCATAAAAAAAGAGAATGATATATACAAAGAATTTCACAAGAAAAGCTTTCAAATAGCCTAACTACTCTAAAAAGGCTCGTGATCCTAATGCCAATCTTTTGATAATGTATTTACAGCTAAGTGTGATTGAAATCACCTCGCCCCATGCCTTATGCTTTCACATATTATAGGCATCGCTCAATTGTTCAAATGCTCCACATGAAACCTGGATTCTACATTCACATTTTTCACTCCAGGTCAACACAGACACAAAAAAATTTGCTAGGTAGCATACTTTGAAGTTTGAACAGATTCCATACTATTAAGCGGCATTTATTTTCCCTCATAATCTACAATGTACAACAAATAACATTGGTCTATGGATGCTAATTGCATTAGACGTTCATGAACAAACTAGCATATTCACCAATATGCAGCATGAGAAAGACCAGAGCATGACCCTAAATAGTATTTGTGACTATCATAGATCCTCCATTTGGCAAGTGAAAAAGTAGAGGACCTTCACTTTCAGCTATTCCTCTCAGAAATGTTGAATGACTTGCCGCTTTTGTTCCATAAGTCTGACTTCAGTGGATATGGACACTCTAGTTGATGATACTATGGTCTGGATGCATGAAAGTTTATATTAGTTTAGGTATGAAGTTGTGTGAAACAATTCATAAACATTTTTTTTGTTCCAACCAAAAATTATGGTTGTTGAAGGCTACTCCTAAAGCATAGTCTGTTACATCGCACTATCGCAGTAATAAAGAGGAATAATCCCACAGAAAATGCGGTCAAGTTTTTCAGCTTTTTGATAAGGTGCAACCTTTGTAATCCTAGGGTGGTAATAAAAGAGACCACCTCTTTACCTTTTTTTTTTGCCCTTGCATACTCTATCCAAGCAGTTTCACATTTCCAATTTTGTGGTTTACGTTTGATCATTAATAAGCCAAAACTCAATGTTGTTTTGATCATTAATAAGCCAAAACTCAAAGATGTTCTGGTAGCATGATGAAAACGGAACAAAGAAATGAGAAAAAGTAGGTTAGTGAAATGTGAAAAGTGGAAGTTGGTTTCCTTAGCAATTAAAACAACGTAAATTATCATGTTAAATCATTTAATTTCTTTTTTGACGCTTTTCTATATATTAGCGGTTCGTCTAATGCTTCCCTCGGAACGGTTACTTCATCAGAATTTCATGTTGCCTCTAATTAAACATTAATCATTAAACCAAATATTTCATATAGATTGGAAAACGGAATCTTTGAATTTCACTACCTTAACCAAGCATGTAGAAAAGAAACACAGAACACATAAGTGGCAGTTTCCTGTATACGATATTTGGGTCAAGATCTTATAGCGTTTTTGAATGAAGTAGCTTCTAGGACTAGGGGCCTAATAGGTCTCTAGCACAATGTGGAGGTGATTATGGGTTATTCATGCTTGTTGGGTTGTTTTGTGGTTCTTGGAAGTTGATTAAAAGAATGCAAGGTAGATCTAGGAGTGCTTAACCTCATTCCTAGTTCCTTCCAAAATTTGAATTTTTCGTATTTTGTTGTCTACGTCATGGAAGTAGTAGCATAGAAGCCAATCCTCATTTAAATAAAATTGGGGAGTGTTTGTGGTTAGTTTGTGACTATTTGTATGCTCTCGTCCATGGCTTGCGAAAAGAAGCCTAGAGACTAAATCCTATTTAAGTAGGATTGCATGTTATGTGCATGTTGGTCTTTTTCATCAAATTTTGACCTTGGGTGTTGTTTGATTTACAAAGACCTAAAATTCATCTATTAGTACTCTCTTCATTCACTACTTATCTAGAGACATCATTTGAGAGGCACAATTGCATTGCTTTCAACGCCTTAGAGACAATGTCTTTCCATCTTGTAATAGTCATTCCTCTTGCCCTTGTAGCAATTCCATCAATGGTCTTTCGGCACACCAATTAAAATCAAAATGTCCTTCGTATGTCATAACCTAAAATTATGATTTCTATGAAACTTCTCAATGTCAGGCTTCATAGAAGCATCTTTTTTTAGCCCAAATCAACCAAGAATAATCAAAATCCTCACCAAGAACCACTTACTCTAATACGAACTGTTGTGAGCTGAGAATTCAAGGATGTATAATCAATCTTGAATTACCTAAGATCAATTATTAATGCCCTTGATTGGATCAAAACTCAAAAAATTGAAAATTAGGGATTTGAAATAAGAACATGAAAATCAATGCAATCAAACAACAAAAACGTTAATGAGGTTTATTCAACCAATATGGGCTATTGGGCTATGTCCTCCCTAAGCAAGGATTGTGTTATTAACAGATGAAAAAAAACAAAGGAGTTCTCTAAGAATTCAATGAGGAATTACAATGGTAACTTTCCAAGAGTTACTTATTGAGAGGGACTACAATGCATTATGATAGGTTCTACTTAGCCTAAAAGGGTATGGGAGCCTTCATAAGACATACCTCCCAAAGACCCACGTACATTATACTAACAACCCAAAACAAAGTGTTGTGCCAACTCTCAAATCTCAAGCCATTGGTGGAGAGTTTGATCCCCTCATAGCTCATGCACTATCTTGCACTCTTGAGAATGAAGATGTGAGTGTCATGAGTTATGGAGGATTGAACTTTGAATCACTTGATGAAGTGATCAAGATTGAAGACTTGGTATGCTTTGATGATTGCAAGGGCATGCCAAAGGAGGCTTGCTCGAGTGGGCCGAGCATAGTGGCTCAGTTGAGCTGTTAACTAGGAGCAAACAAAATGTTTAGAAGAGGCACTCGACCTGGTCGAGCAAGTCTGCTCAGGTTGAGCGAGCCCCAGCACGTGAATCCAACAACTTCTGTTTTTATTCCCCGTTTTGTTTGGGCTTTAAGCCCTTTTGTCCTAGGGTTCTCTAATCAGTTGTAGGGCTATATAAGGGTCACTTCATTAGAAGGGAGAGAGGGAGGCTAATACACTAGAAGCAACTATGGTTCATTTCAAGAGAGTTCTTCATTGTATTAGTATGTGAGAGACCACCATTAAAAATGAGGTATTTGCTTTGAGAGGTTGTTCTTAAAGCTTGTGTGGATTGTCATTAATGTATTGTTGAGTATATTAAAGGAAGTAATCCTTGTTTGAAGGGAGGTATCCATAGATACCTCATAAATCTTGTGTTTTGTGTCCTTTGTTGTTGACTTGTTGTGCTTAGTTTTTGTGGTTTATTTGTGCATTTGTTCTTGTTTGTTCTTCACTAAATATCATAGCCTATTCACAACACAAAGCAAGCACGAAAACCTAACAGACTAGTCAATTCGGCTTTACCAACTTCCCCCAAAACTTCAATACTGCTTCCTTTCTCCAAATGTTTCTTTTGGCTTAACCAAGCCTGTGCTCATACATATCCTATAATACTAAGCAAGCCTTTGCCCACACATGAATTGCAACTGAGTCAAGGCATATGTAACAAATAGATTTACTAACTGCAAATAACTGAAAAATGCATATCTATCAAAGTAGAAAACATGAGTACCATGTTTAGAGGAAGATGAGGGCTTTCTCACTAAAAGATCCGTCAAAGTGCTCTCTGCTGGCAAAGCTGTTAGAATTGGTGTAGCCTGCAACAACATCGTTTATAAATTATAGTTTTTCCTTTCATTTCACTAATTATATTTCGTTGATTAATCGATTACAGTAAACATAAAATTCATGCAAAATCTAACAAGTGACGTTTTAAATTGCAGAAAACTTCAATTTCATATAATATCAAACGAATAACTTAATAAAAAGTACATAAATCTTACGATTTTAAGCGATTTTAATCTCTCCAAAATTGGGTCAACCTCTTCAATTCGTTCAGATATTGTAGTTATCTGATCCTCCGGTTTCTGAACTCATCCACAAAAGAAGAAAAAGAACTTCAATTCAATTCATCAATACAAAGACAACTTACTGTACGGATCACACAATTAGTTAAACAGTTGTATCACAATCAATAAGGGAACTAAAAATTAAGCAAAGGTGTGAGAAGAAAGAGTTACGAGGGAGGATGAAAGTGTTGATTCTGATGCTCCCATTTTTGATAGAAGTTTTTACATGATCGAATGAAATACTTCGATCATGTACTAAACTTCGTTCGTTTCGTGTTTATTTTTGAGAAAACAAGTCGATAAAGAATTCGACTGCGAACTTGTCTGATGGCACTAACCACTTACCACGGGCGTGCATAATACTCCCTCCAATTCACTTGTGTTGTCCCATTTAGTTGGGCACGATTTTTAAGAGTGGAATGGTGGGGTATTTTAATTGATTAAATTAATTGTAAAGGTGGTAGTTGGGTATTGGGAATTGGAAAAGTGGGGTTTTAATTTGATTAAATTAATTGTAAAGGTGGTAGTGGGGTATTGGGAATTGGAAAAGTGGGGGCATTTAGGTAAAAAAAGATAGACAAAAAAAGAAATGAGACAATTGATATGAATTTGCCAAATAAGGAAATGGGACAACACAAGTGAATTGGAGGGAGTAATATGATCTGAAATATATACAATTTTAAAAAAATTGATAAATTTATCGGATTTTTGAAATGATAATTTTAGGACAATGGGCAAGCTTGGACCGCTATCCGCTCAAAAACTCCCATAAACGCTATAGTTGGCCACTTGGCCTTGATACTCAACGGATTGGCGTTAAATCGCATTTCTTGCGTTTTATGCGCTCTTTGCCTTGAAAATGGTAAAATGGCAAAAAGTTGATAAATCTATTGTTCTTTTTATTCATTATTTCAAGTTTGTTGTAATACAAGATATGCGCATCTTAATCTCATTGGATCGGTATTATTGGCGTTAAACATTCTAACTTTCCACAATTTCTTCTATGCTTTCTTACGTTTTTTACAAGATATATATATTTTTACTTGTTATCCATCCTTTCCACACTTTCTTACTTTCTATGATGATATAATGGTAGTATGTGCATATCATGAGACTACAACCATCAACTTAAACTTTTAGTTGGATTAATTCATCATTTCATTGACATAATATCAAAAGCCAATGTAACAATAGGTGATTCATTTAAATCTCATTTACCATTCACGAGTTTAAATCTCATCTTTATTTCAAGTGGAATATTTAATGACATGTGTTGTTTGATTATACCACACTTCTAGCTCAGAGTTCTTACGACAGATTATATATAGCATATTAACGGGCAACAATCATCAACTTAAACTTCAGTTGTCGATAAAATTGACAGATAATAAGCATTATAGACATTTAGCTGTATGCTTGTTTATACATTGGATCATCTTAACAGACCAAATAATACGACATTCGCACTTGGGGCGCTCGTAAAGGCTGAAGAAAAAGGCGCTCTAGCATTAGCAAATGCCACAATAGTCAATACTAACTAATGCTCACAATTACAGATTACCCAACAAAAGAATGAGCATGTCTGAATTGAGCTACTTACCACAAACCTATAATCAGCTACAATACATTAGCTCAATGAATAACTTCTGGAATATGTTTCTTGCATGAAATGGCTAGGAATCTGCTTCCCCCAAATGATTTTCTCTGCCTCTGGGTAGTCATCAAGCTAAGGCCAAATACCTCCTTCGGAACTTGGGGTTCACTGAACCGAACTAGTCGAGCAACAATTTTAGCACTTTCCATGATGTGATCCATGTCTATGGCATTGAACCAAAGAAGATGAGCGAGTTGTGAGCGCCTCTTTTTACTATCTACACTGATGCCCCATCTCACATATATTTCCCTCCTCTCTTGTTTTGAGAGCCTTCGTTTCATTAGCTTGCTCAGCATTTTCCTTTCAGCGTCAAGAGCCCGTTTACTGTTTCAAGAACAACAATGATAATCCATCAATCACACCCAAAAGTAGAATATAGTTACTTTTTATTTTCTTTTATGATGAAACATTATTTCTTCAAGTTTAGCATGAGAACCAAAGAGAATGAAATCTGGAACCAAAAGCACCAAATCTCAGGCGTCATACCTTGAAATAGGTGTGAGTTGGCGATCATCTAAGATAACTGCTTTTCCCAAAGAAAATGAATCTTTGATGTAGCTGAGCCTTCTGCGTTCCACTTCCAAGTAAATTGTGTCTGCATGGCCATCTTTGATGAAGAGAAGGAAAAAACAGGTTCTATGTATCAATGAAATGTTGCAGACATCCCAGAGCTCAATAATCCCATCCTGTAATTTCTTAACATTTGAAAGAGGCGGGGGACTATCAACCAAATCATCTTGTGGATTTAAGCCAACATCTTTCACGTTTTTGATTAAGTTATGTTCCTTCTGATTTATATCCTCAACCTGAATTGAATAAGGTACAAGTAATCAGCACTGGTGTGAATATAGGATGTTAACTAGAAGACAAAATTAAATCGCTATCCCAGAAGACGCACAGCTACAACTATGAAAGTTCACGAAAAACGATTAAACTCATGAGGGGTAGGGATGAGATTCTCAAGTGAAAGTTAAGGCCAGCTGAAATGAAAAAAAGCTCAGAACTCAGTTACAGGTCTACATGAAAACCCAAAAATAATCACCTGAAATTTTCGAAGTTGAAGTTGATCCATCGATTTGGCCTTGGTAAAATCCTTTCTAGCCGAGAGAGATGTATAGTTCTCAATATAATCCAAGTGGTTAGAAAGTCCAACTTCTGCAACCTGAACTGCATCAAGCCGCGCATATCCAGTTTGAATCTGAGGAAGTCCATTGCCAGCATCAACTTCGACTGTAATAAACTTCTCTGTTCCAACACTATGCTCACCCTCTCCCCTCTCAATTTTGATTTCACACTTCACCTCTTCTTGCAATGAAACAGATGTCCTCAGGTTGCTTGATTGAGAACTACTTTCCATACTATTGGAGTTCTGAATTTGAGACTCATCATCTATTAGCTGTCTACCAGATGGTTCTTCAGAATCCTGAAGAGAAGAGTTGACATTTTCCAAGTCATGATATTGTGTTTGTTCATCATCTGCATATATATCATTCTCCATATTCTTTGATAGCAATGCTTTTCGTTTCTCTTTGGGTAGTAATACAATATTTTCTAGATTTTGAGATTCTAAGCAGTGAACCTCCTTGCAGTGATCATCAAAGCTTTCATGATTCTTTAATTTAGCTGCCTCTGGAGTTTGGTGTCGGAAGAAATCATCATGGTTGGTGGTTGTCCCTGCAAGTCCCTCAGAGACGTGATACTGTTCAACTTCATAAGAGTCGAGGGCTTCCTCACCAAATTCATCAGAAACATGAAATGGATCAAATACAACATTGGGTGATTGGGATCTATACCCATTAGAAACATTCTGGAGACGTAATTCAAAAGTATCCGAGCTTTCCTCCCCAGTTTCCTCTGACAAGTGACGAATATCATTTTCAAAAGAGTTAATAGTTTGCACGCCTGTTTCTGCTTGACCAGTTTCTGAAAGGTAGGTTTTTCGTTTTCCAAGTATTTCAGGAACTTGATAATGGGTAATTTCCACAACTGGAGTCTGGCTATGCATGAGCGGGGAGACATCATTTTGTGTCTCTGTGAACCTGTTCTCAGACTGGCTACTGGTAGGAAGATTTTCATCAAGGTCAGAAGATGAGTAGATTTCCTCATAGCTGAGTCTACTATGTCTATCTGGAGACTGAGGATTTTCAAATGATGGAGAACCAGCATCAAAGGAGTGTTGATCCACTACAGAGGGTGCATCTGAGCAGGAACTTTCAGAACCTTGACGGACATGTAATCGAGAGTAAGAAGAATTTTCCTCCTGCATGTAATCAAAGAAATATTAAGGAAAAGTAAAACAATATGATTTTTTTTACCATATGAATGTTACATACCCATATAACAAGTCTTCGTTCGCCAGCTCGCTGCTGTAAGTTATGAATTTGGGATTGAGCATGATCCAGTTGTACAGTCAACTCATTTACCCGTCTTTCCAACTGTACAGTGAAAAGAGCTATATATTCAGTCATTATAGATTAGACCATATTTACAACTCCTTGAGCATTAAAAATTATACAAATGGAGATTAAGTCCCAGAACATAGAATACCCTAACTCAATGAGGTAGGCATATATAATGAGCATGATTAGAGTTAATATGCCTCATATAGCGAAGAAAATTCAACTCAAATCTTCTAGTCATGTCAACTTATATATTGTTCAAAGTGAGCAGATGACCTCTCATTTCAAAGGACAAACCACAAAGCCAAATAGCAACAGTGATCAACCAATTTCAGTTGGAAATATCGATTCAAACAGTAACAATGTTTGAACCAAGATCCTAATTATCTTAAGATATACTAGCATCTTTCCGTAATTTTCAATTTAAAGCACTGTAGAGTTAAGGACTTATTTTTTCACCTAATTTTTGCTCATTTCCCAACAACTGTCAGATCAAAGTTTAAACCATCAAAAATGTCATTTTTTATACACAAAATCTTAAGATTTCAGAAAAGGTCTGATCAAATCCACTTTAAAGAAATGATATCTGGTACAAGGCCAGTTATAATTAAGTATATAAGATTCAGTTCTAAATCCATACAATTTCTTCTTCAATGCAACCAAGAACAAGCACAGAGAAAATCTGCTTACTAAAAATGAAGTTTATTGATGTAAGCATCTCTTGCTAATCATCCATAGCAAATTTTCACGAAAAAAAAATGCCTGCCGAAAAAACTTCTAAGATAACACGAGAAAGGTTCTAAAGGCTTAAAGAGCCAAAACTTAACTAGATTGATTAGGAAATGATATGGTGTATGTATAAAACGTGCAGAAATGTGAGGAGCATCATTCACAGATAATACAATAATCTTATTCTTAAGCCTTTAATAAAAGATCACCTCATCTATTTTAAAATCCTTTTCTCTCAACAGGTTAGTATCAAGAGACCCATTGGTGGGGCTTGCGCTACTCAATTCACTCTCAAGTCTTGCCAATTCTCTTTGCAAGTGCTTCACCAAGGCTTTGTCAGATATGACAACATTTACACGAGCATTAGTAGTAACTTCTTTAGCACAACTTGCGAAAAGGAGGGTGTTTCTAGATTGTTCTACATAAATGCGTGCAGGACTCATGGTACATATGACGGCAGTTCTAGAATTGCCTCCCAGGGAGGATTGTAATATGCGTGTGAGCTTTGAATCTCGGTAAGGAATATGCCCAGTTTGTCCCTTGCTGCAAGTAATATATAAATTATAGGAAGATTTATAATCACAGTTCACGGATCAATTAAAGCATACATTATGTATATAAAGCATAATCCACAGAAAACATGCCTGTGTGAGATATCATGCACCATATTAGCAATAGAGAATGAACTATTTAAGTTGCTGACGTTATTATTGACAGGCCAATAACAAGCATAGTGGTACAACAAACATGCTCCATTAAGGTAGATAAAAATGCTGCACCAATGGAGTGCAAAAAATGGAAACATGCTCCATTGGGCATCGAGATGTAGTCCTTTTAGACAGTCAATACTCTCACAAGTCACAATAATGTCTGAAGGAAGTTGTCAGTCAAAAAACAGTTAAAGGTTTAACAATGCCACTTTATGTCTATCTAAATAAGTCATCTGATCAGCAAGTAATTCTAGATTTGAGTATTCTGGGTCTAACCCCTTCAATTCTTTAACTTAAGTCAAAAATGCATATTTTGTCACACATTCTCATACATAATTCTCTCGAAAGCAACACAAAGGAGAACCAAATCAAGAATAACCCCAATGGGCTATGCGATAGGATATAAACTGATAACGAATTAGTACTTGCAAGAAAAAAAAAACTCTAGGAATAATCTTGAAAGTTGATGCACATTCAACTGACCCAATGCCACTAGATGGATTCTTTCTTTGGCAGGGTTCTGGACATGGCAATAAGCAACCTTACTCTTTTATAAGAGTAACAAAAAGGTTTTATTGATTGACCTTAATTAATCAAGAACTTCACAGAAATAAGAAGCGCAAATGATTTAGCAATTTATTTTGATATAGTTCATCATACTAAGAAACCAACACTATCAGCAAAAGAAAGAAGCGCACAGGATTAAGTAATCCATTTTACTATAGTCTATTATACTACGAAACCAAAAACCTATAAATATGTGGAAATAAGAAGTTACCTCAATTTACGAATCACAGTTCCCAATGTTAACAAGCTTCGATTTATATGTGATCCTTCCTTCAACCTGGATCCAGCAGATAATGCTTGTGTAGCCCGCTCACTTCCAGCAAGATCCACAAAATTCTGTCAGTACAGAAAAGGTACAATGTTTATTGCTGCAAAAAAGCTATCCTAACCTTATGATTTATAGGCTCAGCCGCACAGTAACATATAATGACACTTACCAAAGTAGCAGTAAGGGTGCTACAATTACTTTTGCCTAAAAGTTCACGAGTTGAACTCTCAATTGTCTGCAAAACCCAAGAATGATTGGTCAATTGCAATTACTTAACATATCTTTCCTATTCAATCACTCTCACCCTTTTTTAATATTTTAGAAGTCAATGAAGATTTGTGTATCATAATCATTTGGCACATATTTCATGAGAAACATACCAATCTGACAATTTGGTGGGAACGTGAGCTAGCTTCATTGAGAAAAGTCTCCCCTATCTGCCTTTGTGCTGCAAATGTAAAGGTGTCCATGTAATCTACAATATTTAATTAGAAAACTACCTTTTTTAGGACATCAAATGTGTTAATTTACCTTCACATACAGCAAGAAGTTTCTTAAAATGGTCCCAGTCTCGCAGAGTCTCCTCAGTAAGTTTCTCAACTACTGTACCTCTCTGTCAAGAAGGATGTCAAATAATAGCACACACTTGCACGAAAGAGAATCTCATACTCTCATCTAGTGTAACATTTTTATAGTGATGGACGAACATAATCTAGTCTCATAAGAAAAGAAATCACCTCTGGGTCATCCAAAAGGCGAAGGGGACTATGATCTGCTGTCAATAGGTCTCTCACAGATTCATTATAGATCTCTATAGCAGAGAACTTTAATTGAAAATCTCTTTCTTTGTGCTACAAGCATACGAAGCATCTATAAGTGGATAGAGTTGAGTATAAAATTGGGTAAAATAAATAATAAATAACTTTTTTCTCACCTTCTGTATATAGGCAAAAATGTCCTGCATAGTATACTCAGTTATACCAGACATAGTAAAAGTTTTACCACTGCTTGTTTGCCCATATGCAAAAACACTCGCTACAAGAGAAGGTTTTCCAAACATGATCATCAAAGCTTTACAAAGAAAAAAGTCGACAATGCACTAAGATAGTGTGCTCACAGTTGATGCCGGAGAGAGCAGAAAGAACAACTGCTTTGGCTCCTTCTTCATACACCTGCCTTGTAGAGCAATCACATCTAAACACCCTGTCTAAATCAATAACATACCCAGGTGGGAACAACAAGAACAATGAAGATCAGTAGAGTGTCCCTTGACCCAGTTTAGATATCAACTCTCATTGCCAACAAAGTCCAATTAACATGAATGTATGTAAAATAATTTACACCTTCACACAGCTCATCTATGAAAACAGTATTCAACTCCAAGAACCTAAAAGCTACCACACAAACATGCTCTAGAGTCTAGCCTTTACATACCCATTACAGAGTAGAATTTTTCTTTTTTTTTTTTAACTTAACCTTTCTTCTGTTCTATATTTCCAAAGAGACAGCACCGAATGCATACACAACAAAATGTTATAAATGTCACTAGAGAGTTACATTCTCAGACAAAAATCCACACATTTACGATTTTCAGATGCATAGAAAACACAACACATGAATATGCAACACAATAAAAACAAACCATAATCCAGATTAATTAACTGCAATTAATTTCTTACCATATGTAAAGGAATTTGGATACAATGATCTTTCAGGAGACAAGTGATTTTTGTATATGATAGTAGTATCATTGATGCATTCCCAGTCTATTGGCTCCTTCCTTGAAGCTTCCTTCCCATTTAAAGGCCGCACACGAACAGACACCAAAATCCTCTCCTCCTCGTGGCAGCTCAACCCTTGCGTTGCCTCCTCCCCATCACTACTACCACCCATCTTCTAACCTCCCTCAGCTCTTCAACCAAATTGAGAAAACCCCAAAAACCAAACTATATGAACAATACTATAAATATAATATACAATAATATACTTCTATATGAACATTGAACATTGAACACTACTAGTCAAAGACCTCAATTATCACGCCTCAAAAGACATAAGTACTTCCTCCTTTGTTCCCACGCAAACCTATAAAAATAACATGATTGTGGAATTAGTTGCTGACTATATGAACAACACATGGGCCAGCTTCCTTTTTACACACCCCATTATGTGTTTTGACAAAAAAAAACAAAAGCTAATCATTACTTTTAACACATAATTTAACAATGATTTCTAATCCTCTTAATATTATTAAAATACTTCATATACCAAAATTCTGCAAAAATAAAATTTACAAATTTTAGTGTTAAACTTTGACTACAATTTTTCATTGATTTAAAAGTAAAAACATATGTATGGAATCTTCTTAATGTATACTTTCTAAATATAAGTTTTTTAGAATTTTAAAAATTCATAATTAAAATTATTTGATTTTAAATAAATATAGGGATAAAAGAACTTTTGAAAAGGTACTATAATAATAAAAATAAAAAACGGCGTGTCCTTATCAATCACTAATCCCTTTATAATACCATATGATAGTATATGATTACGAGGTTATATTATAAAATAGACTCGAGATCATAAAGCTACAAGATACCTAGTCCCTACAATTACCATTCAAACATATACTCCATTAATATATATGTCATTAATGAAGAATTTAGAACAGATGGCATGTTAGATTAGTGGAATAAAGACAAACGAATAAACCAAAATGCAAAAATGGAAATTATATAATCATGCCTTGGGAACTGGGTTGACAATTGAAACCGTCATTATTTATCCCATCATATAAGAACAAAAACAAAATAGAGCCTACAAAACCCTCCCTAATTTTTTCTGTCCTCCTCCAACATTGATTCGTCTTCAATAATTAAGCAAAATGTACGACACAATCAGTAACAACTAAAACCAATAATTAAGCAAAATATCGAACAAATGATTAACAATTAAGCAAATAGTTAATTAAAATGTAAAAAGTGATCCAATCCAACATCGTAAAGATTGAAGTATGATGCACCGACAGAAATTAATGAATAAAGTATCTTTAACAAAATGAGAAATAGATCTGGAAGTATGGAGAAATGGAGAAACCTGAAAAATGGAAGTGAAGAGAAGACATTACATTACAACCATGTATGTGGTAAGTATACAGAGAAGAAAATGTCGACTATTTCTTCATTACGTGGTACTATAATTGATGAGAGTGGGGAATGAAGTGATGTGTGGAGTGAGGACACACGGGAGTCGGGAATGCTTGTGACAAAATACTTAGCGATAAAGGGTTTTGTCGACTTTTTGTGCATAATGTTAATGTAGTGATAAAATAAGTGATAAAAATCTTTGTCGTTAAAAGCTTTTTTATTTGGGAAAATTTACTTTTAAACATACAAATTTTGATCTATTTTATTTTAAACATACAAACTTTCATTTATTATTTAAACATACAAACTTTGGGGGTATATTCTCAAAAAGTTATGGATGACTTGTAACCGGATGAACCGGTTACTTCTTCACCATCTTCATCTTCACCATCTTCATCTTCTTATCTTCACCATCTTCATCTTCACCATCTTCATCTTCTTATCTTCACCATCTTCATCTTCACCATTTCATCTTCACCATCTTCATCTTCTCATCTTCACCATCTTCATCTTCACCATTATCAACACACAAAAAAAAAAAAAAAATCTGGTTCTTCAATTGAACAGCTAGCTATTCCCACTTCAGTTTTCAATTCATTCGTCACATCTCAGCTAGAGATGCTTAAAATTTCTCACATTACTATATTGTTAATGACTATTCACAGAAAGAAACAAAAACCCAAGTTCACTCCATAATTTCTGGATCTTATTCTGTAAAAACTATTCAACTTTCTGGAAAAAGATTCTACTTTGAATCCATGAATATTGTGGAAGAATTTGTTGAGAAGAAAAAAACCCAGTAATTATAAGAGTGAATTGAGAAGAAAAAAATTATAAAATCAATTTAGCAATTCTCACTAAAAAATTAGACATTAAAATCAATTCTCACTAAAAAATGAAAACCCAAAAACAATGAAAACCCAAAAACTAAATTGCTAAATTGCTGAAAATCCTTTGATTAATTCAAACTCAAAAACAAATTGAACCCTAATTCAACCCAAATGAAGAACAAATCAACAAATTGAAGAACAAGTCATTCCATTCTTTATCTTCAACCCAAATGAAGAACAAATCAACAAATTTTTAGAGATTTAAAATGGGTAATTGCTCAAATTTGTACTAATCTCGAATAGAGATATGTTTTTTATAAGATTCAGCAACCATCCCACTAAAATCAACCCAAATTGAAAACAAATCTGAAATTTTAAAAAATCTGGAATTTGTATTAATTTTTAAAGATTTGAAATTATCATTTACCATTTGAGAAGAATCCATTGAAGAACATTGATGCCTCTTAAAGAAGAATGTTGTGTGAGTTAGAGCTTCTCAAGCTTGAAGAAGAAGAAGAAGCCATTGAAGCCATTCAAGAAGAAGCTTGAAGAAGAAGCTTCTCAACATTTGGGAATAACCGGTTAAAAAAGGTTAAAAAAGCTTCAAAAAACCGGCTATAACTTTTTGGGAATATACCCCCCAAAGTTCGTATGTTTAAATAATAAACGAAAGTTTGTATGTTTATAAGAAAATGGGTCAAAGTTTGTATGTTTAAAAGTAAATTTTCCTTTTATTTGTAGTGAGAAAATATCGATTATCAAATCAACTTGAATTTTTAGTTATTAAATGAAGGGTTAACAATTTCAATGATAGTCATTGACTAAAGAGAGCCATGTGTTAGTGATACGAGATATATTTGATGAAGTTACGACTAACATTTAGATAGTTGTTGGGATCATGAAGTGTTTTCCTATAAAAGTAGGTCTTTATCAAGGAACGACGCTAAGCCCATTCAATTTTCATCATAGAAAAACTTTCCAAATCTATCTTGGAAAATTACACTATAGTACATGCTTTTTTATTTTCTTGATGATATATTATATTAATAGCAGAAACTAACAAGGAGGCTAACACAAAATTAAAGGAAGAAGGGTGTACTAGAAGAAAAAGATTGCTTATAATTAAGTCATGGAAACAAATATATGAGATGCAATTTTTTGTGGGATAGAATAGGATACTAACCTAAGGTGATTATTGTACAAGATATTGTCGTAGATACGTTTGAGTTTAAGTACTTAAGATTTGTTATTCAGAATAATGAAGAGATCATTAAAAATGTAACTCAATGAATACACGTAGGTTACCGTATGGTAAGAAGTTTCCTACTATGTAAAAAATTTTGCAAAAAACTACCTTATGTAATACTTTTTTTTCAAAACACTACCTTCTTATGTTTTTCGTTAATTGACTGGCAGAATTAACGTTGACCATCCCACCTCCCAGTCATGCCCCAAGCACGTGGTCAATTAAAACTCATCCTCGCTCTTCAATTACTTCCTTCTGTCGAAGTCAATTCTTTGGGATAAAAAAATCCCAAATCTTTGTCTATTTAAAGGAACTGGAACTAAAAATCATGAAAGTCCCGAAGAAAAATGTCTTTGAAAAGGGTGATATTTGAATTGAAAATTTCATTTTCATCAATTTCTTCCTAAGTTCTAACATGTCAAACAAAAAAATACCATTCTGTTAAGCTAGACACCCCTAAATAGAGGAATTAGAAATCTAAACCAAAAGCTAAGAACAAAGTGGTGGATCATCCAAAGATGGCGAGTGGAGGTGGAGGGGGAAAGAACAGGAAGACGTCAATGGCGACAACACTCGTATTCTTCGTAGCCATATTCATCGCTCATATTTCTTACTCCTCAGCTTATCTCAACTCCCGTCTTCTTCAACACTCTTCAGCACCCAATAATTTCTTGACCAAAGAAGAGCACTGGTTCAATCAAACTCTCGATCATTTCTCTCCTTATGTATGCTCTTTCTCTTCGTTCTTTTTTTATAATTTAATTTTTGTTTTCCTTAATTTTTCCTTTTTAAATCTTATATTAGTATTTCGATTATTATGCTTAAAGAACAGATAATAATATAATATGCTCAAACGAATCTAGTCTTTTTCCTTGTATTATATGAATTTTGCAGGAAGTTGTAAATATTTTTTGGTCTTTTGTCTATCCTAAATCCTTATACTCCCATCTATTCTATTCTAATCAAATATCTCAGTTGATTTTTGTTTTGTACATATACAAATTCTCTATTTTAATCCTAAACGTTGATAAGAATTTTTTAAAAAATTAATTAATGAAGTTTACAGTAGGATGAATAAAACTAATTTTCACCGGACTATGTTTAAATCATAGATTGAAAATAAAATACAATTAAGACTTAAGAGTGATGATGAATCGGGTAATTATTAAACACTAAATTTGATTAGAAATTGGAAAAAGCGGGAGTATTCTTGCAGTATTACTGTATTAGGTAAAGTAGTAAAATTTTTTTGATATGATTTTTTTCAAATTTCTGGGAGAAAGTTATAGAACCGTGCACATTGCTCATCAGGAACTTTTATGATTGAGTTATTACTCTTAAATGGCGTGCTTAAGTTAGGGAATCATGAAATGTAAGCTAGGAATATTGTTTGATAGATCAAATTTGTATTTGTTTTTATTACAAAAATAGAATTTAGAACATGGCTTTAGTAATGAAAACTAGAGAAGAGAAACACATTGATTTCCTTGGGGAAAAACTTCCACTTTGATGCGGATGTGAATGTTGTTATTCTTATTTTATGTTTGGATGGAAGGAAATAGAGAGAAAGTAGCGGGGAGGAAATAGAGGGATGAAATTTTCCTTATTTGGATACCAAAAGGATATGGGGAAGGATTGGAAGAGAGAAGTCTCACAAATTTTGTACTAAACAAATCCTTCGAATATTGGAAATATTCAAAAGCAAAAATCAATAATTTCCCTCCTTTTCCCAACCCTTGCTTTCCTTCCTGAAATGTCATCCAAACACACTCTTTCATGATGTTTCGATAAAATTAGGAGGGAAGTGAAGAAGGGAAAGGTAGGAGAAAGAATGATAAGAAAAGCTAAAGGAAGGAAGAGGAAGAGAAAAAACATTTTTTTTTCTAAATCTTTTTACTTTTGGAGAGATTTTCTCAACAACAAAAATCAAGGGAACTAATCTCTTCAAATCCCGTTCGATCCCCCCCCCCCCTCCGAGTTTGTTATCCAAACAAAAGAAATATCCTTTCAAATCCTTCCCTTTTCGTTCCTTCAATCCGAAAAGTGTTAATCTTCCAACATTGCACATATGAACTTGATTTTTGATTAAAATAGAAATAAATGACCCCCTCCCCCCCTCCTTGCCACAATGAAAAGAAGCGTTTGACCAATTTGTGGTTTAAACTTTAAAGTCGTAGTTCACTATATTATTAACTTCTGAGTGACAACCATCACTCCGTCTCTTCGTGGGATCAAGTAATTGAAGGGAATTATAAGTCGTTGGCTACATTTCCGCGTAACATTTTACATTCTTTATCATGGTATCTTGCTCAAGTACATGTAAAGATAACTAACTGAAATAAGTTAATTATAACTGTATGAGTTCGTTAATGTTTGTTTCCAAATTAGTTAAAATTTATTATATCGTGTGCTGTTAAGTTAGTAAGAAAGTGTGCTTGTCATGTGACTTGCTTCTATATAAGCAAGCATATCCTATACTATCAAACTACTGAAATACATTTTACTTTTTTCTTCACCTTCTTGGTTCTATTTATGAAGACTTAGCTTCAGTCTCTATGGCTAAGTACACCTTCTAAGTTCAACACTATCCATAACCTGTGTTACTTAGAATCAGTTATGTCCATAAGGTTGTTTTGTGAAAAACTTCCATGATTTTAGTCCGACTTGGAATGTCGACATGTACTAGTGCAATGAAGCGCTCTGAGTAACATAAAAAAAGTGTATTTTTACTTATTAAGGATTCCTTAGTTTACAAATTGAAAACCACAACAGCAGTACACATACAACATTGCTGATGCGTGGTGGAGGTCATTGCAATACCTTTTCAAAATCTTTTATTCATAGTGACTGTATATACTACCTACCTTAGCTATGTTGTATAAAATAAATTTTGTATTAGATTGCGTCATATTTTATAAATTAAATAAGTTTCTCCCTCCTTCTCTAAAGTTTTTTTTTTTTTTTTTTTTTTTTTTTTTTTTTTTTTTTTTTGAAACGGAGCCTTCTCTAAAGTTTGTCCATGTTATAATATTCCATATTATAATATTCCTTTTAAGCCAAGGAGAGAGAAGCTAGAACATGATTTTTCGTGGTTATACCTGAGTTAAAATGTATTCGTATATGATCCTGTTAGATTCGTCTCAATGTAAAGAAATTTAATATATATTTTTTGTAATTTTAATAAAACATTTTTAAAGAGATTGAGACTTGATACATGGATTAAAAACTACTTATGAAAAGGACAAACTTTCATAAATGGAGGAAGTACTTTATATCTCGAGATATATGTATGAATTTTTATTGTATACTCCCTTCGCGTTGTGGGGTGCCTTTTCGGTTTGATCCAATTTGAATTATTATCCAAATATCATGTTTTTGTTACCTTTATGTTAAATGTTAAAGTAGGTGCTTGTGTTTTTCTTTTTTCACTTTGACTTTGATATTGAACTTTGGCATTGCTTGTGCAGGACCATCGCCAGTTTCAGCAAAGATACTATGAGTTTTTAGACTACTTCCGTTCCCCTAATGGACCCATTTTTTTAAAAATTTGTGGTGAATCATCATGCAATGGAATATCCAATGACTATTTAAGTGTGAGTTTATACCTTTAGCCATTTTAATTGATGTTATCTGCATGCCAATGTCTTTTTGAAATTTCATTTTGCTGCATCTTTTCCCATAGGGTTGTCTTAAACATTTCGTCCCCTAATAACAAAATCACTTCTTGCCATTTTATTCACTTTTCTTTTGTTTGTTCACTTGCACACACGATTTTAATCACTCTTTTGCCAATTTAGTGCCCTCTTCTAAGAAGTTTAGAAAGCCAAAAAAATTTTCCTTATAGTTTAGGGGCTCATGTGCTACAATGCACTTTGAACATGAAGATAATGACCATGTTTTCAGCCATAGGCTGCTTCTACGTCCATATGATTGTGTTTGTTGTGGGGGAGTATGTTTGCCCCCTTTCTCTTTGGCGAGGAACAAATTATTTTTTTGAATTATAGGGTAAACTGGGGAAGGGGAGGGCTAGGTGGGAATTGACCTCAGGACCTTAATTTGGAAAGTGGTACTTGCTCTCCAATTAAGACTAGATCTGATTCTCGGTTGGGAAATAAATTATTAGAAACGAAAGTGAGCGGGAAAAGAATTTTATCACCATGTAAATATATACCTTCCAAACTCAAGAAAATAATCTTCCATCACCCGAATGAAGGAAAACTTATTTCCGCAGAAAATAGTTTTCTGCAAACCAAATTGATTTTAAATGCCTTTGGTAAGTTAGGAAAGACAATTAAGTGGTGCAAGGGCACTTTGATGCAGTGGACACTCTAGATTAGTGTATAAAGGAATAGGAAGTTGTTAGTTTCTTACCCGTAAGATGGCTCTATAATGAGTTATCTAGTTCTGTGAAGCTTTGTATGAGACTATGAGTACACCTAACATCAGTTTGGACTTCACTAAGAACTATGGAGCAATCGTTTTGAAATTGTGGCATACATGAATCAATATGTTTTTCTACTTGTACTTTGGTTAGTTGATTGTAAATGTTCTTAAATACATATTTAAATATATATGGTATATGAAATGGCAACCTAATTTTTAGAGCAGATATCAGGGCCCAGGACTGTTTGAACTTGAGGTTTTCTGAACGTGGGTGGGCTGAATTTTGTTTGTTTGAGGATTTTCAATACAGAAGCACATTCGGATCCTGATGTTTCCGTGTGCATATCCCTAGCTTTCTTGATATTTATGACTTTGTCTTATTACAACTTTGCTTAAAGCATTTTCTCATATTAGAGAAGCTCCCTTAGATTTTTTTTAAAAAAATCCATGCATTCTTAAATATTTTGTTCGTTTTTTTTGAAAGTTTAAATATTTTGTTCCTTGGCCTTGCAAAATGGTGTATTTTACAGGTACAATTTGTCAACACATGCATCAACACATGAAAGCCAATTTGCTTCTGGATCTCGTTCAGTGGAGTCGTCTTCTTTTCTCAGTATATTTCTTATGTACTCTTCATTTATTTTATACTTCAGGTTTTAGCCAAGAAGTTTGGAGCAGCTATTGTATCCCCTGAGCATCGATATTATGGAAAGAGTTCTCCCTTCAAATCACACACAACGGAAAATCTTAAATATCTTTCTTCCAAGCAGGCACTTTTTGACTTGGCTACATTTCGCCAGTTTTATCAGGTGTGATCTTATTCCACCTTTTTTCTTTTCGAATTTTTGGGACTATATAGTTGTCTAGCATTGTAAACAGGAGCACTTAGATTTCAAATTTCCAGACTGATTTACAATTTACTAGCATAGTAAAAAGAGTAGTCACAGCCTTCTGAAGGTAATTTTTAGGTCTAGGATGTCAATTTGTATAGAACTCCCAGATAAGAAGAAAGGTTGTTGTGATTACTTCTTGTTTTGATAACTTGTCCATTTACCACAATGTATAATCTCTATTCCAATGTGTATGCCTAAAGGTTAGGTTGCAAGTATAAAGATACGGAGGATAGTACTTTGGATAGTTGTTTTCTTGCTCTGTGATGCACCTCTGTCATTGTATGTGTCTGCCGCAAGATCTCAGTTTTTGATGATTGTAATGAAAGCTTATACCTTGATGCCCATATTCATTTAGAGATCTTTTGACATAGATTTCCGTGGCTTGTTTTATAGGACTCTCTAAACCAGAAGCTCAATAGATCAAAAGATATCGAAAATCCGTGGTTTGTGATAGGAGTATCATACCCTGGGGCTCTTAGTGCTTGGTTCCGCCTTAAGTTTCCACATTTGACATGTGGAAGTCTTGCGAGTTCTGCTGTAGTTCTTGCAGTTTACAATTTTACAGAGTTTGATCAACAGGTGTGTGTTCCTGATCTGTGTTCTAAAACTGTATGGACTTCGTTTCATTATTCTATATTATGGTGAGGCAGCATGCTGATCGCTGAATAGAGTTTAAAAGTGATTTATATGTGATTCTACACTGCAGATAGGAGTCTCGGCTGGCCCTGAATGCAAAGCTGTGTTGCAAGAAGTTACTGAACTTGTTGAGAAACAATTAACCTCGGACAAGAACGCATTGAAGTCATTGTTTGGTGCTTCTCAGGTGATGCATAAAAGGATTCGTGCTATGTCACGTCTTTATCGCTTGTTTTGGGTTGATTGTTGCTTGTTTACATGAAATCTTCTCAATTTTCTTGTAGCTGACTATTGATGGGGACTTCCTGTATTTTTTGGCTGATGCTGCTGTTATAGCCGTAAGAATTTCTTCACCGATAAATGGGATTTTCCTATTATACCTTGTTGAGGGCTCACTATTTCAGGACCATGCAGATTCAGTATGGAAATCCAGATAAGTTGTGCTCTCCCCTTGTTGAAGCAAAGAATGCGGGTCGAGACGTGGTGGTATGTTTTTCTCATTTCTTCCATTTTGTCTAGTATGCTGTCTCTCCTTAATATTATTGTTACGAGTACAAAATTCTATTTCCCTAATCAATAGCTAATCTCTTGGTGCTTAAGTGTAGTACGCTCTTCTGTTTTCTTAATTAAGTCATGGACAAAAAGTATGCTTAATATATGATTTATTATCGGCTTTAAACTGGATCTTCTAGTATTTCTTGCTTTTGTTTTTTCGTTGAGTTTGGGTGTTATATTATATAATTTGCTACTTGCAGGTTCAATTGATTTAAGAGTTAAGAAAATCAGTAGACAAAATTGTGTCCTTATTTTCAATTCCAAATGCAGTTTCAAATTTTTAATGCATTTGTCAGGCTCCTCATTCTTTTCCTACCTCAGCTTTATGAATTTGGAATTTCTCATGCAGGAAGCTTACGCATCATATGTGAAAGACTTCTTTATAGGAAGCACTGGTTTCAAAGTTGAAACTTATAATCAGAATTACTTGAAGAACACCACTTCTGGTAGCTCTGATAGATTGTGGTGGTTCCAAGTTTGTAGTGAAGTTGCATATTTCCAGGTGGCACCTGCAAATGATAGCATTCGATCATCTCAAGTTAACACCAAGTTTGTTTTGATTGCTTCTTTCTTTTGATTGCATTCTAGTCGACCTACCAAAATTCTCCGTTTCTCTTTTTTTTTAAGGGTCTGCTGTGTTGGCTGAAGACGGAAGTTTGCCTAGTTATCATTGTTTGTTTGGTTATCTATACAGATACCATTTGGACCTTTGCAAGAATGTTTTTGGTGACGGCGTATACCCCAAGGTTGACGTGACTAATATGTACTATGGAGGGACAAAGATAGCTGGTTTGTAAACTTCCCCTTCATTTATTTGCCTATTTCAAAGGACACCAATATGGCTTTATTGTTTTAGACTTGCGTGTATTTCTGTAACTTGTACGTTTCTGTTTTGTGAATTTCATGGAGTCCTTAGTTACTCAAGTTTATAGAAGGTTTATACATACTTTAACTAACATAAAACAGTTGCATATACTTTAGAAAATCCATAGAGAAATTCTAGAGTAGTTACAATCGTGTACATATACGCATCATGACTGTTTCTTAAGATTTTTTAAGCTCTTTCATATCAAACAAACCATTTATATGTGCACCATGAGACATGATTATTCACTATCTTTCATCAAACAAAAGCTAAAGAGTGCCTGCAAAATGAATTTGGAACATTTTGTGGAATTATTACCTAAAGTGGAAGCTAGAAGTTCTGACAGAATAGTATTCTTGAGAAACCTATACCAAGATAGTAGGAAACCTAAGTTCATAGAGGATAGAAAATGGACAAAAAGGGAAATACCAAATCTAATTTTTAATGATCTTTAACTGGCAGGTAGCAAGATAGTATTTACAAATGGCTCACAAGACCCTTGGCGACATGCATCTAAACAAACTTCATCCCCAGACAGTGAGTTGCCTTTTTTTTATTGTTTAAAACATTTATCGCAATAGTGCATCTATTTTTCTTTATCTCGCAACGGATTAGGTAGTTTTAGTGTTTCATATCTGTACATATCAAAGCTATTTTTGAATGATCGGGAAAATGTTTTCAGACTCGTGTTATCATTGTACTATGTTGTTTTTATGTTGTATACCAATCTTAGGTTTAATTTAATGATAGTTGGGAGATTTCATCTGACCTATAACGTTCATCCTACGTACAAAAAAATCTCAACACAGATGTGCATCTATGTGTTAACTTCATGAAATTGTTGTTCATTCATATATGCTTGCACTTTCTGAAACATTGAGCCTATAGATCATTGTAAAAAGTAACAGATCAAGACGCAGACTTAACAACCACCCTGACTTCAAGTACATTGCCATATGGCTATTTCTACAACCCCCAGGAAATTAAACCACTTTCGGATTATTTGAATAGGAACTCTTCCTTATCAATCTCTCTTCAAGTTATTATTTATGTAGCTGATTCACGTTCATCTTCTATTCATATTGATCTGTATTCTAAAATTTTCAGTGCCATCTCTTGTTGTGACTTGTTACAATTGTGGCCATGGCACGGACTTACGGGGCTGCCCTCAATCACCGTTGAGTATTGAAGGTATGTACATGCTACACAAAGATGCTAATAATGTTTTTTATCTAGCACTATTTTGAGTCAAAAAATATTTATCTAGAGTAGTATATAGTAATTTGAATTCGAGTTAAATTATTATATAAGGCCCAACGCTCTATCATCAAACTTTGGAGAGAATGATGAGGGACTTCTCTTGGGCTGGAGAGGAAGGTTCTAAAAGGATCACTTGTTAAAATAAGAGATATTATCAAGCCCTTGAGGAACGGGAAGGACTAGGGGAGGGGGGCAGCAAGACAAGATCTGATTCTCCAAAAGGAATAGTATTATTATATTATTATTTGACCAACGCAATAAGGTTGTTAGTGAGGGGGTGGGAAGGGGGAGACCAAGGGAGAGGGTGGTTTCAGCAGGCTGTTAATGGTGAAGAACATTTTGAAATTTTTAATAGATTTTCAAAAAATTAATTTTGATTTTTAAATATATTTTTGTCATTATTTTTTATGTATTTTTAAAATAATTAATTTGATAAGCCAATAATTGGTCTAGATCCCCAATCGCTGCCAACCGTAAATAATAAAAGCTCGACCAATTTAAGAAAGGGAAAAACATGCCAACCGTAAATAATAAAAGCTTCTCTTTAAGATGAAAATACAGACATCAGAAGCATGATTGCTCAGTTTTGCTTTTATCACTTACTAATTACTAAAAAATATTGTCATTTTTATGATTCAGGTGATGACACGAGATGCGAATCACCAGATGCTGTGAACAAAGTGAGACAACATGTTACAGAATACATAGATCTTTGGTTGTCCGAGTGCCAAAGTGATGCTCGCGGTTGGAGTTCTGTATAATGCACAAATGTTTTAGATATGCTTTAACATACATCCCTTAAATGCAGCTTTTACAACATAATTGTATGCTCATCCATAATAAGCTACTAATGAAAGGAAAATAGAATTGATCATGATGCTGTTATGTTCCCTGCCCCAGGGCCAGCCATTTCCATTGTGCCCCAACCGATGATAATTTCTTTCTTCATTCTTGTATAGTTTGGTGTCTTTTATATCATGGCTTGTTCTGCACACAGCAGTGGTCATATGTAACACACATTAACTTTTTTAAGTAAAGTTATATATTTGTATTACTATGTCTCCTTGAATTTGGATCATATTGCAAATGGGGTGTCTTAAAGGGATATGGAAATTGGTCATCAGCCCGTCTAATATGAGACAGTCTCACGGTGAGACGACCTCAAAACAAGCCCATAAGCTAAAAGTTTCTATTATTAGGCTATTTAACCCAAGTATAACGCATGTCTCACGGTGAGACTATCTCATATAAGTATTTGTGAAATATCATATTAGACAAACTGAAAGGACGGATGTAAGAGATGACATTACAAAATCTCCGAATTGATAGTCTCATCATTTCCTTAAATTAGGAAACACCATTATGAAATGTGATGTCATGGACGTCCCGTAAAATCTATCATAGATTTTCAAATCAGTTAGACTAGTACAATGTACATTGGTACAACCTAAAGTCAACAGTTAGTTATCTTGATTTAGGATGATTCTTCTAGAATTCTCTCTTTTGTTATTTTACAATATATTAGTAATGAAGATATCTGTGTGGATGAACCTTACGTTCATATTTTGAAATTAAGGTTCTAACATTGTTATTGTTGTAAATGTAATAGCGCAGTTTAAATCAAAATTATTTTATTCCTTATAATCATGGTCAAAACTCAAAAAGTGAAAAAAGTACATGAAGGGTAAAATGAAAGCAGCATCAGTTGAGTTTGCAATAGATCAAAAACATAAAGTACAAAGGGCAATAACTAATAAGCCTGCTTTCACTTGGATCACCAACTTGATGATCCCTCATTTCTGAACATAAGCATGATTCTTTCTTTAGCACACATTTTAGTAAGTGTAATTCTTGACGTACATTCCTTTAGTGGCCTCCTCCGATTCTCCTTCACCAGTGTATTTGCCGAGCTGCGCAAGAGAGTTGGACTTTGCCCGTTGAAGCAAAGCCTCCTGCGCAGCCTGCACGTTCTCGGGCCTTCCTCCCCATGTCTTGAGGCATGTATTCTGGAGGGCTCTTGCGTAGGAAAATGATACGTGCCATGGGTTCGGAGCTTGGTTCATCGCATTCAAGTTAAGGGTCGCTTCAACTTCAGATTGCCCACCAGACAAGAACTGTACAAAAAGATACACTCAATTTTAGCTTATTTTAATGCAAATATAGGGTTGATGGTCAAACGATCCAATGTAAGTGTTTGTTAAATTAGCTAGTTGAAACAACTTATTGTTATAAATAAGCTGTTTTTGAACAAGTTGCACAAACGAGTTTAAAATCGACTGGTCAAACCAATCAATAAAATTAACTGGTCAAATCAGCCAATGTAATCAGCTACTAGCTATCATCTATTCGTCAAACAGCCTCTTAGATTTTTTCTGTTTCAACACTATTAAGGGCGAAAATAAGATTTGCAAAATGAAGGGGGAACTTGCCATGATTCCTGGTACAGCAGGGGGAATTCTCTGACGGAGGAGGCGGAGAGTGTAGTCAGAAACCTGTTGTGGAGTCGCTTTGTCCTTACACTCGGCACCAGGAGTGACCATGCTAGGTTTCAAAAGAATACCTTCGAACAGAACATTGTTCTCGGCAAGGTAAAAGAAAACCTCGGCCCAAACTTTCTGTGCTACCCTCGAAAGTCCTGTCAATTCCGTGCTCTCCATCCAACAATATCTCTGGCTCCACAATCGGAACCAATCCATTGTCCTACATATTGCACCACATTATTGCAAGAGTTTTTCGGATTGAAGTTTGTAAAGTAGCCTACGAAAATTACCTGCGAGATGGCAGCGTAGCGAGCTAGACCCCATGCTGCTTCCTTCACAGCGAGTGCAGATGGTCCATTCGGGATGCTCACAACTGTACGCCTAAACTCAACAGGATCACCAGCTAATTAGATCACTTAAAAGTTCAGGGTACAAAACGAGTACAAAAACCGTCAAGGAACCAACTTAACCAAAAGCTTAAACTGATGGTTGAGGTCCTAAGATATGTTATATACTCTAACACGTCCCCTCACACAAGAGCCCGTGGGGTTAGAAGTGTGGATGTGCACATGCGCTGAATATCACACTTTAAATGAGGGGTAGTTGAGATTTGAACCTGTGACCTCTTGTCACGCTGGCTCTGATACTATGTCAAGAAAGCTACTCAACCAAAAGGTTAAACTGATAGTTAAGCCCTAAGATATGTTATATACTCTAACAAACACGCTTACCATTTAGCAAAACGAGCACCCTGTTGGTAGTAGGCAGCAGAACGAGAAGCTAGCCCATCGAGTCCTTGACACCATGACTCGTTGTTTGATCCAGCCAACGGAACCAAACCCTTCAATAAATTCAATGTAATACACAATCAAAAACTAAACAATAGGATAATCAAGTCCTGATCAAAGACTTTTCGTAAGTTGGATGAGCTGCGCGCTTACCTTATCGACCTTGATACCAGGAACAATGTTCTGCTCAACAAGCACATCAACCATTTTCTTGCCATCAGTTGTGGACTGATAAAGCGTCTCTTCGAAAAGGATGGCTCCGGAAATGTACTGACCAAGGCCAGGGGCTGTAACGAGCAGAGTTCGGTAGGCTTGGCGATTGGCCTCAGTGTTCTCGAGTCCAATCGAGGCTAGCCTCTTTCCGCAGGTTGCATTGGACTCATCCATGGCCAGAATCCCACGCCCTGGGGATGCAACTGATTTCTGTTCAGCATATCCCAATACTAGCATTAGATCCTTACTATATTTACACCTTGCTCATTCTTATTTTTATTTAGAGAGAACCGTCTTGAAAAATTTAAGCCCTGTTTTATTTTGAGCCTCATTTATAGTAAATATATTTATTTTATTAATAAATTTAATATATTTGTTTTTCTTATTAAATTTTGATATACTGTATACGGGAGAAAGAGGGGGCTCTGTGCAGTCAATCACATCGCACACCCTTGAAGATTCCCCGTATTTAGGTAATGTTTGTGTTTGGCAACGTGAAATTTGTTTGTAATTGTATGAACAATTATGGTGCCCTTTTTGTAAATTGTATAACCAATGTCATTACAACTTGTTTTGTATATCACCGTCTTATAATGGACCAACCCAATAGAAATTTTGTCATTATATTTCCAATTCTTTAACTTGTAATTTCAGTAGTTGTAACTCAAAATATAACAATGTTATGAATAATGAGATGTGAATACAAAAACTATATATACATATAATTCAACTATTTTTTTTTGTTTTGACAGGTTTTTTTAGGCAAATAAGACAAATTCAGAAAAATGAAGAGAATATATTAAAAATTCAAGTTTTACAAACGAGTGCATAATGATAGGGAAAGAAAGAGTATTATATTAAGCCTTCAGCACAACCTGACATGAATAGAATCCAACTTTTGTTCATTTTGAAAAAAACAAATTTCCAGATATACCCTTATTAATGGATACTTCTACATATGGCCTATGGGAGCAAAATTTAAAAATTTTTTAAATGTCATATGCAAATTATGAAATTTTCTCACAATTTGTATTTTAAAATTCCAATCATATACTACATAACTTGATATCAAGACTTCTAATTTTTCAGGGTCTAATACTGTCGAACCTATCTTAACTTCTTGATAAAATATTAATCTATTAAGTTTAAGATAAAATTATTCACAGTCATTAATAAAATCTATTAGTTTATGTAAAAAAGTCAATTGTTAAATTTTAGATATTATAGATTAAATATTTATCAGTGGATTTATATTTCATCAATAATATTATAATCAATTAAGATTGCATCACTATAGTGTCCAACCACATTTAAATTAGCCGAGTTTTATCTTATAATTTAAAATATATTTTAAGATAATTGTGCGTAAGCAATGTCGTTTCTGGTATTGTATTAGGTAAATTGAAAGAAGTGAGCCCACTCTATAGAAGTTCGATTCGGAACTTAAACGAGTGTTTGAAAAAAATAATAAAAATGAACCAAATAAATTATAATTAGCACTAAAAATATAGACCTATCATATAATTCACAAATGATAAAAAAAACTATTCATAAATTATAAATTTTTAAGTGTGTACTTCCATTTACTAGCAATTTCTAATGCTAGAGCCTTTTTTACTCTGGACTCTAGTCAAATGCCTACCTTACCTATGATCAATAACGGCGTGTGTGTAAGTTAATAGAGATAGAAAGAGAAGGTAACATACAGCAGTCTTAACAAGCTCATCAGCATAGCTAGCCTTAACGGATAGAGAAGAGGAAGGAACAAAGACAGAGGTGCCCTTAACGGAGACAGGGCGAAGGGACTGACCCTTAACCCACTCAGACTTGTCCAACCCTACACTTGGGGTTGCCTTTAGGAAAGACCCTGCAGATGCCATTACTTGGATGGATTGATTGATTTGTTATGAGAAGTGCCCTTAACTTTCTTATCTTTAAATTGTTTCTCTCTTGTTGTATGCCCACCACATTTAGTGAGCAGTGAAGTATTGTATACTTATAGTTCCTTAAAGGGTCTACTTTTTATCATGGGAAATCAACTTTGAGGTTGCTAGCCATACTTTATCCTATTAAAGTTTTGCACCTTGGATCATCTTTGCTTAGTGAGAAATGACTTGGCAACTTTTTAGTCTTCATATATTTGGAATTATTCCGTCGGTGTATCATTGAAGTTCACATAAGGAATGTTCACGAGAATTAAGAAAATTAGAATTTTTTGATAGTGAAGATGTTATTATATTGAATAATAGATTTGATAGAGGTAAAGTGGAGACTATAAATATTACAAAAATATTAAAAGAAAGTTAGTGGAAAAGTATAGGAATCACAACTAATAAAAAAATATATTTTTAAAGTTAGTGGGAAACATGTAAGGGGATCATAAGGAATATTAATGTTAAAAATGAAGTTAATATAGAAAATATGCGAGGACAAAAATATTATTAAAATACCAAAATGAGGATGAGTAGGGCGGAGCAAAAATTGGAAAAATCTTTAAAGGGAGTAAGGTTATTTTTGTATAAGTGCGTCGAAGATGCTCAAAACCTCTCCCTAGGATGAGTAAGGTTATTTTTGTCCAAAATAAGTGATATAAGTATAAAGATTCCTTAAGGGAACAATAAACGTAACACCCCAAAATGAAAAGTGAAAATTTCTTTAAGAAACAAAGGGAGTAGATTTTTAGGCCTAGATAATACTCTCTCAATACATCTAAAATGTCTCATTTACTTTTGGGACACTTTTTATCTATCACTCTTAAATTACATTTTATCATTAATAATCTATAAATTAAAGCATAGTCATGTGAGATCTTATTTGATTCGGATGTAAAGATTATTAATATCAACTTTTTATAAATTTTAAATATAAATAACTCGATATATATTAAGGATCAAATAAGTGCATTGAATAGAGTGCATAAAGTAAATGGGACATTTTAGATGAATATGAGTGAGTATAATCATGTGGATGAAATTAATATACAAGTATAAATACAAAGTCAGCGGGACAAACAAAAATGAAAAGTGATATAAATCGAAAAGGACACATAAATAAATCTTCTCCACATAGCAAGGAATACACTAATGATCAAACACACCAAGCTAACTCGCTAAAATACATTTAAGTCAAAGTCACAATATAGGAATCCTTGTCAATCAGTTATGATAGGTGAGGTTGCGTTTGAGCATTTTGTTGCTAAAATTAACTTGCATTATTACTATATTATTGTTATTATTTTATTAAATAAAAAAAATAAAAGGGTAGCCAGAAATTTCAATTCATTCTGAAGTGAAATATCAAGGCCAACTACCTACCATCGGGGCCTCTTAAATCACATGAATTTATTAATGTTGTCTTGTTTTGTTTTTTGACAATTACACTTTATACAAGTTGTGAGTCCATTTTCTTACCTATAAGTCCCTCCCTTTAAATCAACAACAAAAGGAAAAATATAGGATTTGGATCATGTGAAAACCAATTAAAATGGTAAAAATTAAAAACAGATGTATTGTACATAAAAGCTCAAATGGAGTACATATTTGGATGACAATTATGTAAATAATTAGACATTTGCTAAAAATGGCACATATAAACTCAAAAGGGGTACATAACCAGATGGCATTTTTGTAAATAATATGAACTTTTTTCTTCACAAAATATATGTACACGTTATAAGATAATATGTACCTCTTTTGCCACAATATGTATATCTCTGTCTGGTTTTCAGTTTTCACCACTTTAAGTGTTTTCATTTGATCCTACCCCTATATATATATATATATATATATATATATATATATATATATATATATATATATATATATATATATATATATATATATATATATATATATATAGGGTCAAGTTCCAGTGAGAACCAAGCTTATATGAGAACCGTGAGAACCAATCGCCTTGATAAAAATGTGTTACTTTTTTATAGAAAATGTGTTACTTTTGAACAAAAAAACATTCCTTTTGTTTAAAAAAAAAGCTGTTACTTTTTAGCATAAAATGTGTTACTTTCAGAAAAAAATATTTTTTTTCAAAAAAATAAAGTAACACGTTTTTTTCGAAAAGTAACACATTTTTATGTAAAAAGTAACACCTTTTTCTGTGTTTTTTTCAGAATTTTTTTCTTAAAGTAACACTTTTTTGCCCAATAGTATCATAAAATACAGTAACACCTTTTTTCCCATAAGTAACACCTTTTTAGTAAAAAAGTAACACTTTTTTATAAGGCTGATTGGTTCTCATGGTTCTCATATAAGGATGGTTCTCACTGGAACTTCTTCATATATATATATATATATATATATATATATATATATATATATATATATATATATATATATATATATATATATATATATATATATATATATTTTGGAGGTGAATAATTAGGGAAGGAAGAAGAATATAAAATTGGGAAGGGGAAAATTTTCACTATAAATTATCTTGGAGGTGAATAATATCTAAGGATGGGTCTTGAAATACATTATCTATGTAAAATAACATGTTTTTCATCAGTGAAACTAAAGTATAATGAATGATGATAGATAAATTTGAAATTATTGTTATATTTTAATTAATTTCTTATCCATTTTCATCACTTATCAACTAAAAACATAGGAAATCTAAAGGTTCTCATTTGGGTCATTAGGTCAATTTCGAATAAGATGTTTCACGTCAAATTAAATTTTGTGTCCATATTGATTTTTTCATTGTTGTTGATTCATTTTTTTGTATCGGATCAAATAAATTCAATTACGAGGTAAGATAAAATGTTTTAAACAATTCTAATAAAATCTAATATAAATTCTCTCCTCAAAACCTCAAAATTCTCATTCCAATTTACCAAATAAGTAAAATTTCCTAGGATATTTTTCATGAAATAACATAGTAACAAGTGTAACTTCATAGGTGCAACCAAATGACCAGCTTAAAATGTATGCAGAGCACAAATTTGTATAGCTCTTCAAGCTAAGCTTGAATAATACCACACAAAATAGGATGTAAAATGTAAGCATCAACAAATTGCACAAGCCAAAACATCCCAAAATCTCAGGAGTTCTACAAAATGGCTCGATCTGAGTCGCAAAATATGATTGGTTTATATCGATGAGAGCAGCACCGGATATCATGTGGGCTCCGAAAGAAACAGTGAACAAACCATGAAAAAAGGCCATTTATACCTATGTCCCTATTACAACTCTCAGGACAAAATTCTGGTCTAATTAGCCGTACAGTTCGTTCTTCATAAACAATCTCGCTAATTTCCTTGCATCTACTGCAATGTAAATATCTCATATAACAAAACCTAACGTAAAAAAAGATATGAAGATATAATCGGAAGAAAAGACACTGCAGAGCGTGCGAAGACTAGGATAGCTGGGAAAGGCTATTTTAGATATGTGGATGCAACCCAGAGAAGCACATAGGATATTAAAGACGTAGTTACTTCCAAACTTGTTGGTCCTTTTAGTATTGGTGGGATAACGGATACCATCAAGAAGGTTCCCAAGAGCCATGAGAACGTAAAAGCTCCAGCCCTGCACAATTGGTAATCAATTATCAGGTCTCGTTACACAAAACAGCAATCATTGATCTTAAATGAAAGCAATGATAATGTATACAACGTAAATAGCTAATAGCCTCGTTTTAAATACAAGGAATAATCACCTTGTTCTAACCTTTGGTTTTTAAAATCACACAGCACTAAAGCCTAGGATTTAGGGGGTGGGCCAAGCCGCTAATCTTCGGATTTTGGGCGCCCCAAAACCCATTGACAAACAAATAGATAACTCCCAAAAAAAGATCTTAAAAGCATAAGAGATAAAGAAAAAGAGAGCAAAAATGAAGAAGAAAAGAGAAAACATATTTGTTGGATGTCTAGACCAAAAGGACTACTAAGAACATAACCAAAAGGCGCTCTAAGGCTATTCGAGAGACTCGATTTAGGTGATATAAAGCGCTTTGAGGAGCTCGCCTAAAGAATCGTCTCGGCCAACCTTATCAAAGTACCAAGCCCTTCGACCGCCCAAGGCGCTAGCCAAGATTTTTAGAACTAAATTCTAACCTATATCAAATAAAGCCCAAACAACTCAACCATATCTATAAGGTCTATTACTCCATACACCACTAAAATTCCCCAAGCATGGGGTGATACTTAGGCTCAAAAAGAACAGATGTGGCACATGCATCAAGGATAAGACTACAAGGAAACGATCTTTTGTGATGGAGCTAAGCTTGCATTATAATCTACTCTATTCATCCAATGTGTTAAGGGTCAAAAGTCAAACTAGTTGGACACTGATAGGTCTCTAGGATGTAGCCTAGGCCTAGCTTAAGTTATAGAGTACTAAAATTGCCACGCACCAACAGCCGTTGGTACAAGCAATTATATGATTGCAAATAAGCCTGTGTGTGAGGGCGTTAACAGTTAAAAGCCTTCACACTTAGTTCATCAACATTTGACTCAGAAAAGATTCAGACTTTTGGTTGGATTCTTGTGTAAAATCAACATTCATTACTTTTAAGTAAATGCCTAGAGGTATTTAACTTGAAACTTTCATGAAAATCCAGCTCTACATCCAATACACATCCTCTCACTTGCAACTACTATGTTTTATGCATTAAACTTGATGCAACACTTGTACTTCTATCGATAATAAGCAAGAGAGTGCCACACGTTATGACCATTTGAAATTCAGTTTATGAAAATTCCAAACATAAGTCAGGATTCATAGATGGACTGATGATGTGTGTAATTTGAAATAGCATTGGGGGGGTATACAACAAAGTGTTGGTGCTTTTGGAGGAACAATCATCTTCTTTTACTCGGGTAAGTGACTATTTTTTCTAGAAAACTAACATAGTGATGATTGTTTCAGAAGGGAGGAGTAATACGCAACAGTTTTCAAATTGAAAGAGAAGCAAACGACTCAATTACGTTTAGCGATAAGCTACAGCCTAAAGGGCAAGCAGGATCAACTTCTGTTGATAGTGGAAAAAAAGGGAAGCTGGGGAAGCTGCTGTTGTTGTGGGAAAAGAAAAAAAATCTACAGCTTCAGATATTAAATATTAATGCTAGTGGAGATTTCATTTCTTTGAATCACGAAAACAGAAGCTTAGAAGATACAAGGCAATTAATGCTAGATATAGATTCTTTTTCAACTTCACAACTAAATTAAACAAACCCCCTCCATCCCCTTGATTTTGCTACATACACTATTTTAGTCCGTCCCATATGATTTGTTAGATTCTTTGGAGATGATCCCACCTACAATACCACTAAAACCTACAATTTATTTCTGTCCTAGATTAGAACTTATAACTAAAGGATATGACCCCACCAACATAACCCAATTTCTTCCGTTTCCTTGGTTTGTGTGCAAACCCCATCAGTAGCAAACTTTGGGGGACAGAGGACTACTGCTTAAGAGAAGTTAGCTAAAAATCCACTAAGGTTAAAGAATGATGAGAGAGGGCTGATAACATGCATGCTGATTCTAGCTTAGAGAAAAGAAACATAAAGCAAGAAAAAATGACACATACCCATAAAGGAATGCTCGGATTTTGCTTTTCAACCTGCTATGAATGAAATATATGGTAGTTGCTAGAGAAATGGCAACTTGAAGAGTAGGGCCTTCTTCAGTAGGAAAGAGGAAAGTCAAGACTCCAAGCAGCAAGAATACAGCAGACGTCATCATGATGAATTTGCTGTCTGCGGGAGTCCGGAACCTGTTCAATACCGCCTGCACATAACGGGACTGGGTCACATCTCTTACCTTTTGTTTTATGTTAAGCTTTGGCCTTTTTCTTTCATAGAACTTCTGCATGATTATTTTGTCATGAGCTGCTTCAATCGAATCTACACTTGGTTGGTGCCCAGCATATCTTTGTATTAAAAAGTTCCTTGCTGCTTGAATTTCTTCCTCAGATGCCTGAGGGCTGATACCAAGGCGTTTATATGGGTCGTTGACATTGATTCTTGGAAAGATATCTGCATGAAGTAACAAGGTCAAAAGTCCACTTTTAAATGAAACTCAGCAATAAAAAGATTCCAGATAGGGGGTATTTGCTTTGGTAGAAAACATTTTCCTAAAAAACTGCTTCACCCGTTTTTTTCGTTGTTCGGTTTGACAAGGAAATAAAAATGAAAACTTGGTAATAAAAAATTTTCCTCCAAAAATGATGGGAAACCAATTTCCCTCCCAACTCCACCCTTCCACCCCCAACACCTCTATTTTCCATACTTTTCCCAAACCAAAAGATTTTTTTGATTCGGGGGTGAGGCTAGACGATCCATATAGGCAAGCGAGGAGAGAAATTTAGTCCTTCCTATAGGTAATGATAATCAAACCCCTATCACAAGGCTGAAGCCGTGAAGCAGAAATTCTTAACCACTAAGCCAACCCAGAAAAGAAAATGAATTATTCTTTGCATTATAGTTCTTTGGTGTTAGATAAGAATGAACTATATTAAAATGACTCATTAAATCACGTTTATTTATCTATGACCGTTACGTAACGTGTAACGCCCGTTATATCCCCGTTACAACAATATTTCACAGTTATAACTTTATTTGTCTCCCTGTTAAAATTTTACTAAAACCCATGAAATTTAATTATTAAGATCAAACAAATTATAGTTACTCATTATTTTAGTTGTTAAACAAAATAATTAACTAATAAGTTAATTAATTATACACTAAAATATCTCATATTGTGCAATTATAATAGCTATGAACTTATAATTGCATTTTTGTTGTTAAATTACTATTATTATGCCAAAATGTGCCAATAGCTATTATTTTATTTATTTATTATTTTTTTCAAAAAATATAGCTATGGGCACATTTTGGCATAATAATAGTAACTTAATAACAAAAATGCAATTATAAGTTCAAAAATCCCCTTATGCAATTTTTATTTCAAAAACTCACACAGCATCAACTACAATTCATGTTATTACTCCGTCATAGCTATTATCCCAAAATATCAACCATTTCTGCAAATGCATCTGCGACTGCAGTTCTTGTCCATGATTTAATGGCATAGTGGTCATGGAACAAAATTTTCCATTGGAAATTAGTTTTCATAAAAAAAGGTTTTTCAAAAGCAAATGTCTTTCTCCAAAACAAACACCTCCTTCATTTCAGTTTAAAAAACAATATCTTAAAACTATATATGAGAAGTTACTGCAAGATTTCCTCTTGCTCTCTTTATCCACTATTCGCCCTTTTAATTCTCCACCCTCAACAACCCAAAAAAAGAGTGTTGAAATCTAAGAAATGCAAAATGACATACATTCATGATGGCCCAATTCATCATTATTAAAACAAAAATAAAAGAACTCAACCCATGTATATATAAGTAGCAAACTCAAAGGGACATAGAGGGAGTTTTAAACGACTATCACATAGGTCTTGTGAATGTAAGTCAAAATGCTGAATTTGTTTACCATGAATTACATATATATATATACAATTTGTAGGGTGATAGAATGGTGATAAATGTTGAGCTACAAGTATTATGTGATAGTATCAGAGTTCACACACTAAAAAGTTTAGCAACACTTCTATTTTATAAGTAACTAATGCAATGCTACATGAACCAAACAAATCAATGTTTCATATAGTTTATAACAATTTGTCTATTCCTACATTCCTATCTAGCACCATACCCTTATGAACATTCACTGTTCATGTAATTTCAGTTGTGGTCACACTAACGGTTGCAAAATAGGTTTCGTAGTCAATGTATATGGTTTCATGGTTGTCTTAGGCTTGGACTTAGTAATCTCAAAAGAAATTACATGACAGACGAAATATAGTAATTTGAATGATATTTAGTACTATCTCACTGCCTACCATTCAAATCAAAACAACAGTGCATTTCAAGTAATAACAATAATACAATGACAACGTCTTAATTCTAAGTATAAGGGGTTGAGTTTATGACCTAAAAAATATCAACATGAGAGATCACCTCTAACAAAGAGTTTATTTATTCAATGATTCAATATGAAAAAACAAGATTTTATACAAGCCAAATACATTTATGAGTAGCTCTTTTATGCAATTGTTCTTAGTTAACCGACAAGTTTGTAATGTGTTTAGAATAATCCCTTACACTATGTACTTAATAGTCCTTTATATAATAATTTTTAGAGACTGTTTTTGATGTGAATTTTTCATATATCCATTTGGTAGTGTTCTTTTTAAAAGTAACGCTTGGCAGTGTTCCTTTTAATAGTAGGACCTTTATCACACTCTTTAACAATAAAAGCTATACCATTTCCTTAAATTAAACATACCCAATACTATAGTGCAAAAATAAAGTCTTGTCGCATCGTATCAACCATGTTACGTAGTAAAGGTTTTATAAAACACCGAAGCGATGTTTTTCGTATTATAAAGGAGTAGAGAAACAAGTTTTGGGCCATTTCGAGAGATAGCTCATGCTTTTAACCAATATTAAGTGTCACGATAACTGCATCACTTTCGTTACCGTATCACAATGTTCGTTACACGCAAAATGCAAAAGCAAGACCATATCATCGTATCACGACCGCATCGTAAAGTTTTTTGAGTTCACCGCGACATGAATATTTTACCATATCTTTGCACTACGCTTCTGACGTCATTTTTCCATATAGGATTTTGATTTGTTATACTATAAATATACAATGTTTACCATATCTTTACAATCAAATATTGTTATGATTGTCTTCATTTGTGTACATATACCATTTTGTTATACTTTTTTTTACAAACATGTAAATACAAGTATTATTCAATAATAAAATGTTAGCTTGACTCCAATCAAAATTGCATCCTTTTGCCTCATAATGTTTTCTTTCTACAAAACTTTATTGAAAAATAATTTTCTCAAGATCATCACACCCAATCATAAAATCTTACTACATCATTCCAACTCCCAAGTGCAAAACAATTCGCCTAGATGCACAATTTACAAAATAAACCTTCCTTAGGACTGAACACAACCACTGATATCACCAAACTAAAGCTTATATTGCGTTATTGTGAAACTAAATTAGGGAGTTCATAGGTCACCACAGAGCAATGTTGGCAGACAAGACAGCTGCTATGCATCGAGTTATCTGTAAGAAGCCATTTGAGACAACAACACGAGTCTTCGTGCTAACGTATTACATTCGAGTGCAAGCCAATAGTCAAGCTTCCAAAAGTAAAGTTTTTGACACGTCTACCAAATGCATGTATAACTACTTGTCAAAAGGCTCTCAAAGTGAATGTTCAATTATTAAGTGAAACTATCAGCAAAAGATTGAGTCCAAAGTTGAAACTTGTTCATGGTATTTTCGACATTTGCAATTAAAATCTATGTAAAGCTATTGAATAATTAAATTAATAGAAATTGCTTGTTTGTTTTGCCTGGTTTGTTTGTTGATTGTTTGGCTTTGTAGTTTGGTGTTGCTTCCGTTATGTTTTTAGGGAAGTGTTCTTTTCATAGCCTAGGTTGTAAAAGATTTTTTTATATATTCCACTGTATTGCCAAAAATATAATAGAAATTGCTCCATAATCTCTTAGTCTTTATGCACCTCCTTGTAGAATGATCATAGCAGATCATTATCTAAACCTTATGATCTCCCAAGACTCTATGATTCATATAGGATATTATCTCAAGCTACCAGCTCAATATCATACTATATACACGAATTTTTTGTAGTTCAACTAAAAAAATGCTAACACCAGTCGCCACACTAAATACAACTTACAACAGGTCCAAGACATACCTTGGCGATGGGAGAAAAGAGAAAGAGCCAAAGAGGTCAACTTCAAACCAATGCCATATAAAAAACATTGTATTTCAAAATAACAAATAGGGATGTAAATTCGATGTCATCAACAATAGACAAGTTCAAAGTCAAGAAAATAATTATTCACCCGTCAAGAATCAAGACAACGAAAAAGTTCAAAATATTACCAGATTGGTTATTCATAACATCACCAAATGAAGCATCCATAGCACACTTGATCAAGTTAGTCCGCGGACGGTAATATCTACTCTTAAGTTGAGCGAAGCAAGTTCTGCAAAGTAAAGAGTGTATTAAACACAGTCCATTGCAGAGTCTAGCAATTCAACAGATTAGGTTGTAGCAAAAATTAACAGTACCCTTCAAGTCCAAGCAATCTCTCCGATATTCTAATCTTGGGAAGGGCACAGCATCTCCCATTTAAAGCTCTCGGAGATCGAACTGGCAAGTGAATACAATAGCCTGCCGAACTACAAGCTAAACCCGAAACAGACATTTTTTACGAAAATGTACAACACCCAGATATCGAAACCCAATATCTATCGTCACCCTGATAAAATTCTAGTTTAATAAAGAACCTGCATAATCATATAGCCCAGTTGATTAAAATCGAAATAACAACAGAATATTAATAATAGCATCAAAAGGCAAAGATCTTTCAGTCAGGCATTTCATCGAACAAGTAATATGCATTAGCAAAAAAACCCTAATTACAAAGATTGATATCACCCCTCAAAAAAGGACAATTCAGATTATATTATCATGAATAATTCATTCAAAAGAAAAACAAATTCGCAGAAAAACATTAAAAAAAAAAGTGACGAGGTTCAGGAAAATTAAAGGTAATTACATAACTGAAAAACAATTGTATATGTAGTAAAGCACAAATAAAGGAGAGAAAATTGGGAACCTGATGCTCAAATAAATTGAATTGTAATATAGACTACAAGGTATGAAACGTTCAGAATTGAAAAGTTATATATCTTCTTCTTCAACTTTGTTTCGGCTAAAGTTGCGAGCAATTGCCAACTCCACAACAGATAGGAGTAGTAAGCTAAAAATGAAAGAATTTATATTGGTTTATAATTTATTAATAGTAAAAATGTATAACAATCCGTTGTAGTCTAGTTGGTTAGGATACTCGGCTCTCACCCGAGAGACCCGGGTTCAAGTCCCGGCAACGGAAATTAATTTTTATTTTTATCCAAAGATGTATTCTATTCTAATAAAAGTATGATTGAAATTTTTTTTGAAAAATTAACTAGAATAATCTAATATTTTCAAGATTTTTCTATAATAATCCCACCTATTAATATTAACCATGAATAATTTCAACTTTAAGAGTTATTTGCCTAGGGTAAACTTGGATAACTCAATGACCTACTAAAATAGGTAATTCACCAAAAAAATCTAAAAATTAATTTAAAATTAGGGAAATATTTTACATAAAAAATTCTAATTAGTAAAAAAAATCATTAGTTTTTTTGAACATTTTTTCAATATTTTTTACGACATTTTATTTTAATTTACCTTTTTTAAACAAAAATAAAATTTTCTATAGCAAGTTATCCGGTCACCGAGTTTACTTTACGAAAATACCCCTTAAAGTTGGGATTATTCATGGTGGTTAATCAATAGGTGAGATTATTGTAAAAAAATCACGAATAAGTTGGATTATTCTAGGCAATTTTTTCATTTTTTTTTTGTACGCTATATATTTACAGGCAGAAACTTGTAGAGTAATAGACTTGTTAGTAGTCTTATACATAACAAGATTCTCACAAAGAGAGTTAACTGCACACAAGTTTAATAAAATTTCATTCTTAAACCAATTAGTTTTAGATAAAATGGTTTTTGGATGAAACTTCACTGAATTTGTGTCCAGACAATTCTCCTATTTTATGATTGTTTTGTATATAAGCATAAATTTATCATCCGCAAAGTTATACTCCCTCCGAATCATTTTAGATGTCTCATTTCATTATTTGGCAAATTCATATCAATTGTCCATTTCTTTTATTTTTGTCTATCTTTTTTACCTAAATACCCTCACTTTTACTACTCCTAATATCCAACTACCACATTTATAATTAATTTAATCAATTAAAATATCCAATTACCTCCACTTTTACTACTCCCAATACCCAATTACCAACTTTACAATTAATTTAATCAATTAAAATACTCAAGTACTACAATCTTTTTAATGGACCCCACACCACCCTTAATAACAGTAAAAATCCAAATGGGACATCTAAAATGATTCGGAGGGAGTAATAAACTATTGTGGGATGAGCATGACTATTTGGTTCAATCTATTTTCGTTAATATTTTTGGACCTTGTAAATCGGTTACCTTTTTTTTTCGAAGTTCACCTAATAATATATATTAATGCAAATAGAGTTCCTCAAGCGTCCGCAGACACTCTATTCAACTTGAAAATATGATATTCTAAACTTTAGTTAGTTCCTAATTTTATAATTTCTTTGTCCCTATGAATTAACATTATATTTTTTGCTATATTTTAAGTGAAAGAAGTAAGGTAAGAATAAGATAAAATATAAGTGAACTAGTATTATACCCGTGCCATGCACGGGTTATCTACACTTGTGACTTCAGAGATATAAATAATAATTTGTAATTTATTTAGTAAAACACTTCTATCTTAAAAATCAATAATATTTTAGTAAGTAAAACATTCTAATAAAACAAATATAAGATTGCAATAAATAAATTGTAGAATAACTTGACAACAAAATAATTTACTACAACGATATCAATGCTAAAATCAAATGATCATTATTTGTTAATAGACTCATCAAGATGACAATATTGATCCTGCAAATAAAAATAAAATTAATATTAGTAAATAAACATTCTAATAATATACATTAGTTAAATTACACATGTTTTAAATGCAAGATACGTACCTTAAATATTAGAAAATACTTCCTTATATACGACATTTTCAGTCGTATTTTTTGGTTTGTTGTCTTTGTCACGTACCAATATTTTGAGACCACGCCTACTTGTTACCCTTGAGACAGCCACATAAAGTTGACCATGACTAAACACAGGCTTAGAAAGATATATCTCTACATATGTCAAAGATTGCCCTTGACTGTTATTTATTGTCATAGCAAAACATAGTGAAATCGGAAATTTCCTTCGTTGTACACTACAAAAAAATGTCTTGATTGTGACATAAATAATAGCCAAATTTCACAATATAAATAGTGACAGCTTATGAATGTCACAAAAATAGTGACACCTTAAATTGTCACATTAGTTATGACATGTATAAATACAACTCACAATAGTTATATTTGTTTTATTGGTCATTTTTTTTCTTCTTATATTGTTATATTCAGGAAATTAGTGAGGCTTGGGATTCGGGACTATTGCATTTAATTTTAAAATACCAATTAATAAAAATAACATTTACATTTATAAAGAATTGTATATATTAAAACTAACAATAATTAACAACTAAAATAATATATTCTTCTCAATGTATATATGCAACCTCCAAACACACAATAATTCAATACACATCAAAAGTAAAATTGTATAATTAACTTGTCTTGATAATTACAATTAAAAAATTACATATAGAGGTAAACAACAAATATTAGAATTGTAAAGCTTCATATTTTGTAAGATTTCTTCGATCACATAGCTGATTACGATCGTTGCTTTGCCATTTAATTTGAATCTGCAAAACAGGTTATCCAACTGAATTATCAAAATCTTAAAGGTCAAATATTGTGTTCATTTTTATATACTAAAATATATTATATACTAAAATATATTATACTAAACTGAATATGTATTATGGAATTGGCAATTCGAATGTATAAAGCAAATGAAACTTGATCAAAGTGTTTCCAGGACCTCTATAAATGTACTTGAGAAGGTAGTCTTCTTTTACAGTAACACAAGAATGGTCTAGAAAAGCTTCCCATTATATAAATGTACTAGCAAACCTTAAGATATGCAATCAGTTGATGATTCGGGCTAATTCAAACGAATCAAAGCAACAAAGAAACAAATTAGTCAATAATTTAAAATCACTTCCAAAAAAGTGGAACTAATAAAATAATCAGACAGAATGTAACTATCATACAGAGGTAAATTTAACAAACTGATATGAAATTGAATTTCTTATACATTATTACCTTTACAAAATTTAATTAGAAGTAACCCAAAGCCTAAATTCAAATTCTAAAATAGCAAAAAAAAAAAAAAAACCAAATCGAATCTTAAAGTCAAAATTTGAAGATTCAACCGAAGAAATAAAATTACCAAATATTGAAGAACTTCAAATTTCTGATTTCTGATTGCTGTATAGTGAGAAATCTTAAATGTTTTCAGCCATGGAAAGAATAAACTTTCGACTTCCATGAAAATGGTATGCAGAAGAGTATGCGAAATTTAACTGTAAAATCGAACGGTTAAGTCGCTAAAAATTGAGCAGTTACATCCCAGAAGAAAACTAATTATTTGAGATATAACTGAAAATAAGATTTAGATAGGCCATAAGTATAGAACATTCTGGAGTAATATATACTTATTTTTTCTGTTTTTTAAAATGTGACGGCTGTAGCTGTCATAACTAGTCTGCGACGGCTTTAAATGTCACTCACAATTTTAAGCTAGTAACATTTCGATGAAATGTCATAATATTTGTGTCACAATGCATCTCTCATACTCCTATCCAATTCTTCGATGAAATGTCAGAATTGAAAAGTTATATATCTTCTTTTTCAACCTTGTTTCGGCTAAAGTTGCGAGCAACTGCGCAAGTCCACAACAGATAGGAGTAGTAAGCGAAAAATGAAAGAATTTATATTGGTTTATAATTTAATAATAGTAAAATTACTATAGTGTATAACAATCCGTTGTAGTCTAGTTGGTTAGGATACTCGGCTCTCACCCGAGAGACCCAGGTTCAAGTCCCGGCAACGGAAATTAATTTTTATTTTTATCCAAAAATGTTTTCTATTCTAATAACAGTATGTTTGAAATTTTTTTTGAAAAATTAACTAGAATAATCTAATATTTTCAAGATTTATCTATAATAATCCCACCTATTGATTAACCATAAATAATTTCAACTTTAAGGGTTATTTGCCTAGGGTAAACTTGGATAACTCGATAACCTAGTAATTCACAAAAAAAAACTAAAAATTAATTTAAAATTAGGGAAATATTTTACATAAAAAATTCTAATTAGTAAAAAAATCATTAGTTTTTTTGAACATTTTTTCAATATTTTTTACGACATTTTTTTAATTTACCTTTTTAAACAAAAATAAAATTTTCTATAGCAAGTTATCCGGTCACCGAGTTTACTTTACGAAAATACCCCTTAAAGTTGGGATTATTCATGATGATTAATCAATAGGTGAGATTATCGTAAAAAAAATCACGAATAGGTTGGATTATTCTAGGCAATTTTTTCATTTTTTTTGTACGCTATATATTTACAGGCAGAAACTTGTAAATATACAACTTTGATACAAAGTAAGCCGTCTATAGTCTATATTAAGGAGGTTGCGAGCTATTTAACAAGTTTGACCGCACAAGGTCCTGAAAATTTAAAAGGCCTCAATGTAAAATTATATAGTATGTTAAGTGTTTAAAAATACAAATTAATTATTAGAAAAATATCATAATTTTTGAAAATGCAAAAAACCTTAAAAGAGATTCTCAAATTCTGCTCTATCCGAGTCTATATATATATCGCCTTATCCCCAAGAGGTACAGAGGAAAGCTGTGGCTCCTGACACTTGGCTGTGTGATTTGGTCGATATGGTTTGAAAGAAACAGGCTTAAATTGCACAATGGGGTACGAGATTTTGACAAGCTTCTATATTCTATTAAATTGAGAGTCGGCACGTGGGCAAAGGAGCTACTTGGTGTGAACTTCATATCTATCCCAGGCGCCTCCAATATTGTTGATGCTGCTTTTCTTTAGTGTTTCGACCATATGGTTGTTGTTTACTTTGTACTGTATTTGGTGATGGTGTTTTGGTTTTTGGTTTTTGCTTGATGTATCAGGTGTAGATAACATTATATTGGTGTGTAGGATTTTTGAGCTGCTTGTAACATGCATGCACCACTCACATGCTGTTTTGAGTGGCCTGTTTCCTGGTCCCTTTATCCAATGGCTTTTTCCCCTCGCGGGGTTTTTTATGCCGGCGAGTTTTGGGTTTCCAGGTCACAGCGGCATTTCTTTTTGAGATTAATATATATCCCCAATTCTCAAAAAAAAAAAAATATATCGCCTTATCCACGTTCAGAATTGAAAAGTTATATATCTTCTTTTTCAACCTTGTTTCGGCTAAAGTTGCGAGCAACTGCGCAAGTCCACAACAGATAGGAGTAGTAAGCTAAAAATGAAAGAATTTTATTGGTTTATAATTTAATAATAGTAAAATTACTGAAGTGTATAACAATCCGTTGTAGTCTAGTTGGTTAGGATACTCGGCTCTCACCCGAGAGACCCGGGTTCAAGTCCCGGCAACGGAAATCAATTTTTATTTTTATCCAAAAATGTTTTTCTATTCTAATAAAAGTATGTTTGAAATTTTTTTTGAAAAATTAACTAGAATAATCTAATATTTTCAAGATTTATCTATAATAATCCCACCTATTGATAAACCATGAATAATTTCAACCTTAAGGGTTATTTGTCTAGGATAAACTTGGATAACTCGATGACCTAGTAATTCACCAAAAAAAACTAAAAATTAATTTTAAATTAGGGAAATATTTTACATAAAAAATTCTAATTAGTAAAAAAATCATTAGTTTTTTTGAACATTTTTTCAATATTTTTTACGACATTTTATTTTAATTTACCTTTTTTAAACAAAAATAAAATTTTCTATAGCAAGTTATCCGGTAACCGAGTTTACTTTACGAAAATACCCCTTAAAGTTGGAATTATTCATGATGGTTAATCAATATGTGAGATTATTGTAAAAAAATCACGAATAGGTTGGATTATTCTAGGAAATTTTTTCATTTTTTTTTGTACGCTATATATTTACAGGCAGAAACTTGTATAGTAATAGACTTGTTAGTAGGCTTATTGTAACACCCCGTGAATTTTAATGAATTAATATTCGAGATTTAAATCAAATAATAATCAAGTTCGAGTGAGTTAATATTTGTCGCGTAATGAGTTATCGTTATTTATCTGATTTAATGTTTTCATGAGTATTAAAATTAAAACTAAGCAATTAATTTTGTTTGGATTATTTAATTAAATAAAAAAAAATAATAGTAATAGCAATTAAGTAGGCCTGCTATACTAGGGAATTAGAGGGGTTTTGTAACTCTCCACTTAAGTGTGTTTTATTGCACATTAAAGTGGGGGTAATGGGTAGATTAAAGGTTGTAGGCTATTCTTAAAAATGCTAGATTTGTGTTTGAACTTCCATTTGTTTTTACACACAAAATCAAACAAAGAATTCTCTCTTTTTTCTTCCTCTTGTTTTCGGCCTCCATTAGAAAAAAAAGAAGATTTTTGTCTTCATTCAATCTTTTTAATTCAAAGGGTAGGTGAAAATTCAATTGATAATATTAGATTTATGTTTCCTTTATAAAATATGGTGATATCCTATGACTTTTAGGAGGATTGAGTATTTTTATGTAATTTTTATTTATATAATCCTTTAACAAAATTAATTTGTTAAAAGGGTTAATACAATTTGTGTAAAGTTTTTCATTTGATTTATATTCTTTAACAAATTCAAATTTTGTTATGAGAATAAAACCTTTTAATATTTAAATTTATTTTATGATCTTAGAATCCCTAGCAAAATTCCAATTTGCTAGAAGGAGTTTAGTTGTGTGAATTAAATGAAATAAACATTCATGTTTGGCATTTTTGTGTATAAATTCCTTAACAAAATTTGATTTGTTTAAGGGGGTGAATTTATTTATATGTGTGATTAGAATCATATGGGCGTTTGGCTTATGATTTCTACATAAAAAAATATAATAGTTCGATTTGTGCAAAGATCAAGTATTTAATTCTATTTTGAATTTATCGTTTTTAATATGTGTTTGAATGGTTTCGTGTTTGATGGTGGATAAATTTACGTGTGAGATAGTAATTATATGTGGTTTGATAATTGTTATGAGATTGTGTATTAAGAATTTGAATTTAACATTCACAACTGGACACTTAGTGGAAAGATTCCCATCCAAGATCGTTAACAAGTTATCCGGTCACCGAGTTTACTTTACGAAAATACCTCTTAAAGTTGGGATTATTCATGATGATTAATCAATAGGTGAGATTATCGTAAAAAAATCACGAATAGGTTGGATCATTTCACGCAATTTTTTCATTTTTTTTGTACGCTATATATTTACAGGCAGAAACTTGTAAATATACAACTTTGATACAAAGTAAGCCGTCTATAGTCTTTATTAAGGATGTTGCGAGCTATTTAACAAGTTTGACCGCACAAGGTCCTGAAAATTTAAAAGGCCTCAATATAAAATTATATAGTATGTTAAGTGTTTAAAAATACAAATTAATTATTAGAAAAATATCATAATTTTTGAAAATGCAAGAGACTTTAAAAGAGATTTTCAAAAATTGCGCAAGTCCACAACAGATAGGAGTAGTAAGCTAAAAATGAAAGAATTTTATTGGTTTATAATTTAATAATAGTAAAATTACTGTAGTGTATAACAATCCGTTGTAGTCTAGTTGGTTAGGATACTCGGCTCTCACCCGAGAGACCCGGGTTCAAGTCCCGGCAACGGAAATTAATTTTTATTTTTATCCAAAAATGTTTTCTATTCTAATAAGAGTATGTTTGAAATTTTTTTTTGAAAAATTAACTAGAATAATCTAATATTTTCAAGATTTTTCTATAATAATCCCACCTATTGATTAACCATGAATAATTTCAACTTTAAGAGTTATTTGCCTAGGGTAAACTTGGATAACTCAATGACCTATTATAATATGTAATTCACCAAAAAAAACTAAAAATTAATTTAAACTTAGGGAAATATTTTACATAAAAAATTTTCTATTTAGTAAAAAAAATCATTAGTTTTTTTTGAACATTTTTTCAATATGTTTTACGACATTTTATTTTAATTTACCTTTTTTAAACAACAATAAAATTTTCTATAGCAAGTTATCCGGTCTCCGAGTTTACTTTACGAAAATACCCCTTAAAGTTGAGATTATTCATGATGGTTATTCAATAGGTGAGATTATTGTAAAAAAATCACGAATAGGTTGGATTATTCTAGGCAATTTTATGTAAAATTATATAGTATGTTAAGTGTTCAAAAATACAAATTAATTATTAGAAAAATATCATAATTTTTGAAAATGCAAAAGACCTTAAAAGTGATTCCAAATTCTGCTCTATCCGAGTCTCTATATATCGCCTTATCCACGTTCAGAATTAAAAATGTTATATGTCTTGTTCTTCAACCTTGTTTCGGCTAAAGTTGCGAACAACTGCGCAAGTCCACAACAGATAGGAGTAGTAAGCTAAAAATGAAAGAATTTATATTGGTTTATAATTTAATAATAGTAAAATTACTGTAATGTATAACAATCCGTTGTAGTCTAGTTGGTTAGGATACTCGGCTCTCACCCGAGAGACCCGGGTTCAAATCCCGGCAACGGAAATTAATTTTTATTTTTATCCAAAAAAGTTTTCTATTCTAATAAAAATATGTTTGAATTTTTTTTTGAAAAATTAGCTAGAATAATCGAATATTTTCAAGATTTTTAATTTAAAATTAAAAAACTAAAAATTAATTTAAAATTAAGGAAATATTTTACATAAAAAATTCTAATTAGTAAAAAAAATCATTAGTTTTTTTGAACATTTTTTCAATATTTTTTACGACATTTTATTTTAATTTACCTTTTTTAAACAAAAATAAAATTTTCTATAGCAAGTTATCCCGTCACCGAATTTACTTTACGAAAATACCCCTTAAAGTTGGGATTATTCATGATGATTAATCAATAGGTGAGATTATCGTAAAAAAATCACGAATAGGTTGGATCATTTCAGGCAATTTTTTCATTTTTTTTGTACGCTATATATTTACAGGTAGAAACTTGTAAATATACAACTTTGATACAAAGTAAGCCGTCTATAGTCTTTATTAAGGAGGTTGCGAGCTATTTAACAAGTTTGACCGCACAAGGTTCTGAAAATTTAAAAGGCCTCAATGTAAAATTATATAGTATGTTAAGTGTTTAAAAATACAAATTAATTATTAGATAAATATCATAATTTTTGAAAATACAACATACCTTAAAAGAGATTCTCAAAAATTGCGCAAGTCCACAACAGATAGGAGTAGTAAGCTAGAAATGAAAGAATTTTATTGGTTTATAATTTAATAATAGTAAAATTACTGTAGTGTATAACAATTCGTTGTAGTCTAGTTGGTTAGGATACTTGGCTCTCACCCGAGAGACCCGGGTTCAAGTCCCGGCAACGGAAATTAATTTTTATTTTTATCCAAAAATGTTTTCTATTCTAATAAAAGTATCTTTGAAATTTTTTTTGAAAAATTAACTAGAATAATCTAATATTTTCAAGATTTTTCTATAATAATCCCACCTATTGATTAACCATGAATAATTTCAACTTTAAGAGTTATTTGCCTATGGTAAACTTGGATAACTCAATGACCTACTATAATAGGTAATTCACCAAAAAAACTAAAAATTAATTTAAACTTAGGGAAATATTTTACATAAAAAATTTCTATTTAGTAAAAAAAATCATTAGTTTTTTTGAACATTTTTTCAATATGTTTTACGACATTTTATTTTAATTTACCTTTTTTAAACAACAATAAAATTTTCTATAGCAAGTGATCCGGTCACCGTGTTTACCTTACGAAAATATCCCTTAAAGTTGGGATTATTCATGATGGTTAATCAATAGGTGAGATTATTGTAAAAAAATCACGAATAGATTGGATTATTCTAGGCAATTTTATGTAAAATTCTAGAGTATGTTAAGTGTTCAAAAATACAAATTAATTATTAGAAAAATATCATAATTTTTGAAAATGCAAAAGACCTTAAAAGAGATTCCAAATTCTGCTCTATCCGAGTCTCTATATATCGCCTTATCCACGTTCAGAATTAAAAATGTTATATGTCTTGTTCTTCAACCTTGTTTCGGCTAAAGTTGCGAACAACTGCGCAAGTCCACAACAGATAAGAGTAGTAAGCTAAAAATGAAAGAATTTATAGTGGTTTATAATTTACTAATAGTAAAATTACTGTAGTGTATAACAATCCGTTGTAGTTTAGTTGGTTAGGATACTCGGCTCTCACCCGAGAGAACCGGGTTCAAATCCCGGCAACGGAAATTAATTTTTATTTTTATCCAAAAAATTTTTCTATTCTAATAAAAGTATGTTTGAAATTTTTTTTGAAATATTAACTAGAATAATCTAATATTTTCAAGATTTTTAATTTAAAATTAAAAAACTAAAAATTAATTTAAAATTAGGGATATATTTTACATAAAAAATTCTAGTTAGTAAAAAAAATCATTAGTTTTTTTTGAACATTTTTTCAATATTTTTTACGACATTTTATTTTAATTTACCTTTTTTAAACAAAAATAAAATTTTCTATAGCAAGTTATCCGGTCACCGAGTTTACTTTACGAAAATACCCCTTAAAGTTGGGATTATTCATGATGATTAATCAATAGGTGAGATTATCGTAAAAAAATCACGAATAGGTTGGATCATTTCAGGCAATTTTTTCATTTTTTTTGTACCCTATATATTTACAGGCAGAAACTTGTAAATATACAACATTGATACATAGTAAGCCGTCTATAGTCTCTATTAAGGAGGTTGCGAGCTATTTAACAAGTTTGACCGCACAAGGTCCTGAAAATTTAAAAGGCCTCAATGTAAAATTATATAGTACTAGTATAGAAACTCGTGCAATTGCACGATTTATGAGTATAAAATATATAAATATATAATTTCAAACAATAATGCAAGCATATATTAATAAATTATCGTGATTAAATTTATAGAATACATGATTTTTTAAAGCAAAAATTAAATATTGATTTTTTTTAAAATTATTTATCAAATATATCGATTTTTATTAAATTAAATATATCAAATTCTAGGTTAGATATATAAAATAGTTTTAATAAATTAATTAAATACTTTACCTAATTTAGTCTCATTGTTAAAATATCCTATCCTAAATTAGGTAAATATTGTCATGTAAATAACTATCATTCTCTAAAATAATTCCATATTTATCAAGGCTTCCTAATAATAACACTTGTCATTTTCAAGCATTTTTATTAATAGGTATGATTGTCATATAATTATTATACGAAAGATTAAAAATCCCTGGTCAAGTTTACTCTTGCCATATTTAGGTTAAGATTCTAGGTCATATAATTACTATACTAAACATTAAAAATCTTTGGTCATAAATAATCCTGCTGTTTATAAAAATCCCTGTCCATAAATACTCCTCTCAAAAATACTAACCAATAAAAAAATTACACTTGTCACTCTCATATTCACTTGCCTTTTTCATCACTATACATTAAAATTAATATATTGTATGATGTTAAGTGTTTAAAAATACAAATTAATTATTAGAAAAATATCATATTTTTTGAAAATGCAAAAGACCTTAAAAGAAATTCTCAAATTCTGCTCTATCCGAGTCTCTATATATCGCTTTATCCACGTTCAGAATTGAAAACTTATATATCTTCTTTTTCAACCTTGTTTCGGCTAAAATTGCGAGCAACTGCGCAAGTCCACAACAGATAGGAGTAGTAAGCTAAAAATGAAAGAATTTTATTGGTTTATAATTTAAAATAGTAAAATTACTGTAGTGTATAACAATCCGTTGTAGTCTAGTTGGTTAGGATACTCGGCTCTCACCCGAGAGACCCGGGTTCAAGTCCCGGCAACGGAAATTAATTTTTATTTTTATCCAAAAATGTTTTCTATTCTAATAAAAGTATGTTTGAAATTTTTTTTGAAAAATTCACTAGAATAATCTAATATTTTCAAGATTTTTCTATAATAATCCCACTTATTGATTAACCATGAATAATTTCAACTCTAAGGGTTATTTGCCTAGGGTAAATTTGGATAACTAGATAACCTAGTAATTCACCAACAAAAACTAAAAATTAATTTTAAATTAGGGAAATATTTTACATAAAAAATTCTAATTAGTAAAAAAAATCATTAGTTTTTTTGAACATTTTTTCAATATTTTTTACGACATTTTATTTTAATTTACCTTTTTTAAACAAAAATAAAGTTTCTATAGCAAGTTATCCGGTCACCGAGTTTACTTTACGAAAATACCCCTTAAAGTTGGGATTATTCATGATGATTAATCAATAGGTGAGATTATCGTAAAAAAATCACGAATAGGTTGGGATTATTCTAGGCAATTTTTTCATTTTTTTGTACGCTATATATTTACAGGCAGAAACTTGTATAGTAATAGACTTGTTAGTAGGCTTATACATAACAAGATTCTCACAAAGAGAGTTAACTGCACACAAGTTTAATAAAATTTCCTTCTTAAACCAATTAGTTTTAGATAAAATGGTTTTTGGATGAAACTTCATTGAATTTGTGTCCAGACAATTCTCATATTTTATGATCGTTTTGTATATAAGCATTAATTTATCATCCGCAAAGTTATACTCCCTCCGAATCATTTTAGATGTCTCATTTCATTATTTGGCAAATTCATATCAATTGTCCCATTTCTTTTATTTTTGTCTATCTTTTTTACCTAAATACCCTCACTTTTACTACTCCTAATATCCAACTACCACATTTTTGATTAATTTAATCAATTAAAATATCCAATTACCCCTCCTTTTACTACTCCCAATACCCAATTACCAACTTTACAATTAATTTAATCAATTAAAATACTCAAGTAATACAACATTTTTAATGGACCCCACACCACCCTTAATAACAGTAAAATCCAAATGGGACATCTAAAATGATTCGGAGGGAGTAATAAACTATTGTTGGATGAGCATGACTATTTGGTTCAATCTATTTTCGTTAATATTTTTGGACCTTGTAAATCGGTTACTTTTTTTTTTTTTTTGAAGTTCACCTAATAATATATATTAATGCAAATTGAGTTCCTCAAGCGTCCGCAGACACTTGATTCAACTTGAAAATATGATATTCTAAACTTTAGTTAGTTCCTAATTTTATAATTTCTTTGTCCCTATGAATTAACATTATATTTTTTGCTATATTTTAAGTGAAAGAAGTAAGGTAAGAATAAGATAAAATATAAGTGAACTAGTATTATACCCGTGCCATGCACGGGTTATCTACACTTGTGACTTCAAAGATATAAATAATAATTTGTAATTTATTTAGTAAAACACTTCTATCTTAAAAATCAATAATATTTTAGTAAGTAAAACATTCTAATAAAACAAATATAAGATTGCAATAAATAAATTGTAGAATAACTTGACAACAAAATAATTTACTACAACGATATCAATGCTAAAATCAAATGATCATTATTTGCTAATAGACACATCAAGATGACAATATTGATCCTGCAAATAAAAATAAAATTAACATTAGTAAATAAACATTCTAATAATATACAATAGTTAAATTACACATGTTTTAAATGCAAGATACGTACCTTAAATATTAGAAAATACTTCCTTATATACGACATTTTCAGTCGTATTTTTTGGTTTGTTGTCTTTGTCACATACCAATATTTTGAGACCACGCCTACTTGTTACCCTTGAGACAGCCACATAAAGTTGACCATGACTAAACACAGGCTTAGGAAGATATATCCCTACATATGCCAAAGATTGCCCTTGACTTTTATTTATTGTCATAGCAAAACATAGTGAAATCGGAAATTGCCTTCGTTGTAGTTGTACCGGCAAACGTGAGTCGTCAGAAGGTGTCAAAGTAATGCGTGGAATAAGCACTTTATTTCCTTTGTAGCTGCCAGTAATAATTGTAGCCTCTATGACATGATCACCCAAATGATTAACGACCAACCTAGTTCCATTGCACAACCTCGCAGAAGGATCAATGTTCCTTAGCAACATCACTGGAGCACCTTTTTCAAGCGAATCTCATGATTAGGAAGACCTGAACATTTTATTGTGTTAAGGAACTCTACTGAAAATGCATCATTATTAAAGCTAGTATATCCATCTGATTTGCTTATGGAGTTTGAACTCAAGTAAACCTTTTCATCGGCAGGGATCAAAGATAGCACATAATCGTTCACTTGCGTCACAATTTCATTTGTTGGAGCTAACACAGCCCTGTCTTGAAAAAAATTGTCAACAACCATGTTTTCCAATAAATTTGCATATGTGCTTTCAACTATAGCTGTAATTGGATTTATGAAATCCATAATGAGGATATCTTCTGGAATTTCAATAGTGACTTCTCCATCATTTGGGGCACCAAGCTTTCCGTCACCAAGTTTCAGAATCCATTCCGCAAAATCACGCATTTCGGAAGCATTGCTCACATCACTTTGAAGCCTCATGTTTTTAGTCAAACGAAGTAGTTTACATGAATGCCATATACTTGATGAATTTAAAGCAGCAAAAACAATATCCTGACGTGTTCCTTTTGGAATTACAGGCAATATCTGTCGAAAGTCACCACCAAACACAACAACCTTTCCTCCAAATGGTTTAGTTGATGGGAGACCATCAACACCACGCAATGCATCTCTCATACTCCTATCCAATGCTTCGAAACAAAACTTGCTTACCATTGGAGCTTCATCCCAAATAATGAGTATAGATCTATGCAAAAGAGCAGTTAGCTCGCTATTTGGCTGAATACCTTTACAAATGGAATCTTGATTGATAACTAATGCTATGCCAAATCGAGAATGAGATGTTCTTCCCTTAGGTAGAAGAAGTGCTGCAATTCCGCTCGAAGCAACAGGTAGAACAATGTCTCCTTGTGATCTAATTCTTGCACATAAAGTTCTCCACATGAAAGTCTTACCAGTTCCACCATGACCATATAGGAAAAAAACACCTCCACAATTAAGGTCGATCGCAGACATGATTTCATCGTAGATGCCACGTTGCTCTATTGTTAAACACGGTAAAAGCTTTTCATGTTCAATGCGCATCTCTTCTTTATCATATCGCATTTCTTCTGCTATTAACTTATTCATGTTATCTCTAATCAACAATGAATCAGGACATAGTTCTTCTGAGAAGTTTTGAAGTGTATAACCATTGTTGATTAAAAGTTTTTCAATTTCAACCAACGCATACGTTTTCAATTGGTCATCAGTTAGCTTCAATTCTGAAATGAACATATATTTTATATATCATTATCTGAATTTAGAAAGTAATAAATAATAAACTTTTAATATAAAATTATATACTATTTATTACCTGGAATTTGAAGAACTTTTCGTTGCTTGTGTAAAATGTCTTCTGATATAAGATGCCAAGTGTTGTTCCAAACATATTCGGGTCTTGAAACACTATTTGACATTAGCAATACAGCGAATAGTCTTCTTAGATAATGACGAGATGCCCAAAAGCTTGCTTCAACAATAGCATCAACGTATTCTTTGTCATCATCAAGCAACCCCATTGCATAACACGCATCTTTGAACGTGGGATATAAAACACCATTGATAGTCCTGATATCTTCATAACAGGTAGGACCTCTAACAAAATTTAGCAAAGTCCTCATATAAAATCTCTCTCCACTTCCAGGATATGCATGATACAATCTTCCTAGTGCGAACCCTTTTTTTCGCGGACACCATTCACGATCTTGTTTTTTCCATACATAAAACCCTGGAAATTCAAAATATCGTAACTTTCTTGCTTCAAGGTACTTTGCATTGCATTTCATCCATTCTAAGAACATTGTCCTTTCAGCCTTTGTAATATTAACTACAGAGTCAATGGATTCATTTTCATTAAAGACAACAATTTGCTCACCGGGTAAATGAAAACTCAACCGTTCAACGGGGGGAGTTTTGTAGTGAATCTCAAATCCAAATATTCTCAATGCCGCTTCACATGCCGAAACATATCGGAAATCGTAATATTGTTGAATTTCATCAATTGTATTTTGATCATCATTTGTATTTCGACTTCGAACAAACCCAGCAGTTACTCTGTCATTACCCTTATTGATGTATTTGAAGAGATATTTGACGGCTCTGGACTAGTTGCACCACTCAACATTTATATGGGCTCTATATTTCAACAAAAGTTTACTGTTGTAAGGAACAACATAACGGTTGTCCAACAAAATACCGTTTTTTGCAACAGTAACACCTGTGTCACGTCTTCGATATACAGGGTATCCGGCTTTATCAATTGTTGTCTCTGCATTGTATTTCTTTGGAAAATGTTTTGTACACTTGCCATCATTCATACACGGAGATTTCAAGTTTGCATTACCGCACGGACCGTGCATCATCGTGTCATGTACAATCTTATATAGTTCCTCATCTTCATCCTTATTTGGAATCTCAGCAGAAATTATAGCATCAATATCTGATGGATTAGAAATCTTATAATCACGATGCAAGAACAAAACGATATGTGCATGTGGTAATCCTCGCTTTTGAAACTCAACACTATATACAACTGTAATAAAAAAAATATATTGATATTAATTTTGATTGATATTGAAAATTTAGAAGTTCAAATAAGATTTAACAGCTAAGAATAACTTTTACCTGCATTTGTTTTTCCAAACTGAGCTCCTTTAGTTAGATCTCTTACTAATTCATCCAACTTAATCTTAAAAACTCGGTATATAATGTCTGGTCTATCCTCAACTCGCAAGCCTGTTTGATATTTGACCCGTAACATATAGTATTAGTCATATTAGTTATTGTGACTCGTATAAGTTTAATATTACTCGTATTTGTACATTATATTATTACTCTATTAATTATTTAGTCGTATTAGTCGTAAAGTATATAACTACTCGTATTAGTAGATTATTAGTACTTTATTAGTTATTTAGCCGTATTAGTTATTATTAGTTATATTAGTGCATTATTAGTATTTTATTAGTTATTTAGTCGTATTAGTTATTATTAGTCGTATTAGTATATTATTATTATTATTATTATTATTATTATTATTATTATTATTATAATATTATTATTATTATTAGTCGTTGTATATTATTAATATATTAATAATGCAAACTAAACTTTTCGAGTACCGACAAATTAAACTAGTAAGACAAAAAATATATTAATAATGCAAACTATTAGTATAAAACAAAATTTTAATATTTATTTTTTTTAATTTGAAATTACGACCAAAAAACACATTGAGTCGCACTTTAGTCGAAATTTCCGACTAACATGGTTTAGTTGGAAAAGTAGTCGGAATTTTCCGACTAAAAGTGGGTAGTCGGTGGGTTTTGGTCGCAACTTTGCAATTTTTTTGTAGTGCTGGTCCATTTAACACCACTAGTTACAGGTAGTTGTAATAGGTGTTTGAGTTTGTTAAGATTTCTTCTGTTTTGAATTAGGTCTTTTCCGTTAGATTCCCTATTCTCCTTTTTTACTATAAATATATAAATTACTATAAATATATAAATCATTTACTGCTTTTTTATGTGTCTCCATCTCCTGTGTTTTTATAAGGTGAGGCTTATTATTTGAGTTTTCACTAATTTTTGGTTTCATTTTTTATTTTTTATTTTATGGTTTTGTCATTTTTAAGGTTAATATTAATTTGGGTGATAATAAACTTGTGATGGATTAGTTTTAATGTGATTATTGTTTAAATTTTTTTTAATTTTTTTCGAAGTTGAATTAATAAGTTGATTAGAGAGTTTGGAGAATTCCATATAAGACAATATGTACATGCACATTTAGCTGAAAATGTACAACTTTGATACAAAGTAATCCGTCTATAGTCTCTATTAAGGAGGTTGCGACCTATTTAACAAGTTTGACCGCACAAGGTCCTGAAAATTTAAAAGGCCTCAATGTAAAATTACATAGTATGTTAAGTGTTTAAAAATACAAATTAATTATTAGAAAAATATCATAATTTTTGAAAATGCAAAAGACCTTAAAAGAGATTCTCAAATTCTGCTCTATCCGAGTCTCTATATATCGCCTTATCCACGTTCAGAATTGAAAAGTTATATATCTTCTTTTTCAACCTTGTTTCGGCTAAAGTTGCGAGCAACTGCGCAAGTCCACAACAAATAGGAGTAGTAAGCTAAAAATGAAAGAATTTTATTGGTTTATAATTTAATAATAGTAAAATTACTGTAGTGTATAACAATCTGTTGTAGTCTAGTTGGTTAGGATACTCGGCTCTCACCCGAGAGACCCGGGTTCAAGTCCCGGCAACGGAAATTAAATTTTATTTTTATCAAAAAATGTTTTCTATTCTAATAAAAGTATGTTTGAAATTTTTTTTGAAAAATTAACTAGAATAATCTAATATTTTCAAGATTTTTCTATAATAATATCACCTATTGATTAATCATGAATAATTTCAACTTTAAGGTTATTTGCCTAGGATAAACTTGGATAACTCGATGACCTACTATAATAGGTAATTCACCAAAAAAAACTAAAAATTAATTTAAAATTAGGGAAATATTTTACATTAAAAATTCTAATTAGTAAAAAAAATTAATATTTATTTATTTATTTTTTTAATTTGAAATTAGGATTTTTCTATAATAATATCACCTTTTAATATTTATTTTTTTTAATTTGAAATTACGACCAAAAACACATTTAGTCGCAATTTAGTCGAAATTTCCGACTAACATGGTTTAGTTGAAGAAGTAATCGGAATTTTCCGACTAAAACTGGGTAGTCAATGGGTTTTGGTCGCAACTTTGCAATTTTTTTGTAGTGCTGGTCCATTGAACACCAATAGTTACAGGTAGTTGTAATAGGTGTTTGAGTTTGTTAAGATTTCTTCTGTTTTGAATTAGGCCTTTTCCGTTAGATTTTCTTTTCTCCTTTTTTTACTTTAAATATATAAATTACTATAAATATATAAATCATCTACTTTTTTATGTGTCTCCATCTCCTGTGTTTTTATAAGGTAAGGCTTCTTATTTGAGTTTTCACTAATTTTTTTTTTTCATTTTTTATTTTTTATTTTATGGTTTTATCATTTTTTGGGTTAATATTAATTTGCGTGATAAACTTGTGATGGATTAGTTTTAATGTGATTATTGTATCAATTTTTTTTAATTTTTTTCGAAGTTGAATTAATAAGTTGATTAAAGAGTTAGGAGAATTCCATATAAGACAATATGTACATGCACATTTAGCTGAAAATGTACAACTTTGATACAAAGTAAGCCGTCTATAGTCTCTACTAAGGAGGTTACGAGCTATTTAATAAGTTTGACCGCACAAGATCCTGAAAATTTAAAAGGTCTCAATGTAAAATTATATAGTATGTTAAGTGTTTAAAAATACAAATTAATTATTAGAAAAATATCATAATTTTTGAAGATGCAAACGACCTTAAAAGAGATTCTCAAATTCCGCTTTATCCGAGTCTCTATATATCGCCTTATCCACGTTCAGAATTGAAAAGTTATATATCTTCTTTTTCAACCTTGTTTCGGCTAAAATTGCGAGCAACTGCGCAAGTCCACAACAGATAGGAGTAGTAAGCTAAAAATGAAAGAATTTATATTGGATTATAATTTAATAATAGTAAAATTACTGTAGTGTATAACAATCCGTTGTAGTCTAGCTGGTTATGATACACGGCTCTCACCCAAGAGACCCGGGTTCAAGTCCCAGCAACGGAAATTAATTTTTATTTTTATCCAAAAATGTTTTCTATTCTAATAAAAGTATGTTTGAAATTTTTTTTGAAAAATTAACTAGAATAATCTAATATTTTCAAGATTTTTCTATAATAATCCCACCTATTGATTAACAATGAATAATTTCAACTTTAAGGGTTATTTGCCTAGGGTAAACTTGGATAACTCGATGATCTAGTAATTCACCAAAAAAAACTCAAAATTAATTTAAAATTAGGGAAATATTTTACATAAAAAATTCTAATTAGTAAAAAAAAATCATTAGTTTTTTTTGAACATTTTTTCAATATTTTTTACTACATTTTATTTTAATTTACCTTTTTTAAACAAAAAAAAATTTTTCTATAACAAGTTATCCGGTCACCGAGTTTACTTTACGAAAATAACCCTTAAAGTTGGGATTATTCATGATGATTAATCAATAAGTGAGATTATCGTAAAAAAAATCACGAATAGGTTGGATTTTTTCAGGCAATTTTTTCATTTTTTTTTGTACGCTATATATTTACAGGCAGAAACTTGTAAATATATAACTTTGACACAAAGTAAGACGTCTATAGTCTCTATTAAGGAGGTTGCGAGCTATTTAACAAGTTTGACCGCACAAGGTCCTGAAAATTTAAAAGGCCTCAATGTAAAATTATATAGTATGTTAAGTGTTTAAAAATACAAATTAATTATTAGAAAAATATCATAATTTTTGAAAATACAAAAGTCCTTAAAACAGATTCTCAAATTCTGCTCTATCCGAGTCTTTATATATCGCCATATCCACGTTCAGAATTGAAAAGTTATATATCTTCTTTTTCAACCTTGTTTCGGCTAAAGTTGCGAACAACTGCGCAAGTCCGCAACAGATAGGAGTAGTAAGCTAAAAATGAAAGAATTTATATTGGATTATAATTTAATAATAGTAAAATTATTGTAGTGTATAACAATTCGTTGTAGTCTAGTTGGTTAGGATACTCGGCTCTCACCCGAGAGACCCGGGTTCAAGTCCTGGCAACGGAAATTAATTTTTATTTTTATCCAAAAAAGTTTTCTATTCTAATAAAAGCATGTTTGAAATTTTTTTTGAAAAATTAACTAGACTAATCTAATATTTTCAAGATTTTTCTATAATAATCCCACCTATTGATTAACCAGAATAATTTCAACTTTAAGGGTTATTTGCCTAGGGTAAACTTGGATAACTCGATGACCTAGTAATTCACAAAAAAAATAAAAATTAATTTAAAATTAGGGAAATATTTTACATAAAAAATTCTAATTAGTAAAAAAAATCATTAGTTTTTTTGAACAGTTTTTCAATATTTTTTACTACATTTTATTTTAATTTACCTTTTTTAAACAAAAATAAAATTTTCTATAGCAAGTTATCCGCTCACCGAGTTTACTTTACGAAAATACCCCTTAAAGTTGGGATTATTCATGATGATTAATCAATAGGTGAGATTATCGTAAAAAAATCACGAATAGGTTGGATTATTTCAGGCATGTTTTTCATTTTTTTTTGTACGCTATATATTAACAGGCAGAAACTTGTAAATATATAACTTTGACACAAAGTAAGCCGTCTATAGTCTCTATTAAGGAGGTTGCGAGTTATTTAACAAGTTTGACCACACAAGGTCCTGAAAATTTAAAAGACCTCAATGTAAAATTATATAGTATGTTAAGTGTTTAAAAATACAAATTAATTATTAGAAAAATATCATAATTTTTGAAAATGTAAAAGACCTTAAAAGAGATTCTCAAATTCTGCTCTATCCGAGTCTTTATATATCGCCGTATCCACGTTAAGAATTGAAAAGTTATATATCTTCTTTTTCAACATTATTTCGGCTAAAGTTGTGAGCAAATGCGCAAGTCCGCAACAGATAGAAGTAGTAAGCTAAAAATGAAATAATTTATATTGTATTATAATTTAATAATAGTAAAATTACTGTAGTGTATAACAATCCGTTGTAGTCTAGTTGGTTAGGATACTCGGCTCTCACCCGAGAGACCCGGGTTCAAGTCCCGGCAACGGAAATTAATTTTTATTTTTATCCAAAAATGTTTTCTATTCTAATGAAAGTATGGTTGAAATTTTTTTTGAAAAATTAACTAGAATAATCTAATATTTTCAAGATTTTTCTATAATAATCCCACCTATGGATTAACCATGAATAATTTCAACTTTAAGGGTTATTTACCTAGGGTAAACTTGGATAACTCGATGACCTAGTAATTCACAAAAAAAACTAAAAATTAATTTAAAATTAGGGAAATATTTTACATAAAAAATTCTAATTAGTAAAAAAAAATCATTAGTTTTTTTTGAACATTTTTTCAATATTTTTTACTACATTTTATTTTAATTTACCTTTTTTAAACAAAAAAAAAAATTTCTATAACAAGTTATCCGGTCACCGAGTTTACTTTACGAAAATAACCCTTAAAGTTGGGATTATTCATGATGATTAATCAATAAGTGAGATTATCGTAAAAAAATCACGAATAGGTTGGATTATTTCAGGCAATTTTTTCATTTTTTTTGTACGCTATATATTTACAGGCAGAAACTTGTAAATATATAACTTTGACACAAAGTAAGACGTCTATAGTCTCTATTAAGGAGGTTGCGAGCTATTTAACAAGTTTGACCGCACAAGGTCCTGAAAATTTAAAAGGCCTCAATGTAAAATTATATAGTATGTTAAGTGTTTAAAAATACAAATTAATTATTAGAAAAATATTATAATTTTTGAAAATGCAAAAGTCCTTAAAACAGATTCTCAAATTCTGCTCTATCCGAGTCTTTATATATCGCCATATCCACGTTCAGAATTGAAAAGTTATATATCTTCTTTTTCAACCTTGTTTCGGCTAAAGTTGCGAGCAACTGCGCAAGTCCGCAACAGATAGGAGTAGTAAGCTAAAAATGAAAGAATTTATATTGGATTATAATTTAATAATAGTAAAATTACTGTAGTGTATAACAATTCGTTGTAGTCTAGTTGGTTAGGATACTCGGCTCTCACCCGAGAGACCCGGGTTCAAGTCCTGGCAACGGAAATTAATTTTTATTTTTATCCAAAAAAGTTTTCTATTTTAATAAAAGCATGTTTGAAATTTTTTTTGAAAAATTAACTAGACTAATCTAATATTTTCAAGATTTTTCTATAATAATCCCACCTACTATAATAGGTAATTCACCGAAAAAAAACTAAAAATTAATTTAAAATTAGGAAAATATTTTACATAAAATATTCTATTTAGTAAAAAAAATCATTAGTTTTTTTGAACATTTTTTACATAATTTTTACGACATTTTATTTTAATTTACTTTTTTTAAACAAAAATAAAATTTTTTATATCGAGTTATCCGGTCACCGAGTTTACTTTACGAAAATACCCCTTAAAGTTCGGATTATTCATGATATTTAATCAACAGGTGAGATTATTGTAAAAAAATCACGAATAGGTTGGATTATTCTAGGCAATTTTATGTAAAATTATATACTATGTTAAGTGTTTAAAAATACAAATTAATTATTAGAAAAATATCATAATTTTTAAAATGCAAAAGACCTTAAAAGAGATTCCAAATTCTGCTCTATCCGAGTCTATATATATCGCCTTATCCACGTTTAGAATTAAAAATGTTATATGTCTTGTTCTTCAACCTTGTTTCGGCTAAAGTTGCGAACAACTGCGCAAGTCCACAACAGATAGGAGTAGTAAGCTAAAAATGAAAGAATTTATATTGGTTTATAATTTAATAATAGTAAAATTACAGTAGTGTATAACAATCCGTTGTAGTCTAGTTGGTTAGGATACTCGGCTCTCACCCGAGAGACCCGGGTTCAAATTCCGGCAACGGAAATTAATTTTTATTTTTATCCAAAAATGTTTTCTATTCTAATAAAAGTATGTTTGAAATTTTTTTTTGAAAAATTAACTAGAATATTCTAATATTTTCAAGATTTTTTCTATAATAATCCCACTTATTGATTAACCATGAATAATTTCAACTTTAAGGGTTATTTTTTTTTTTTTTTTTTTTTTGAAAAATTGGAAATATCATATATCTGAATAACCAAATACACTGGAAAATGGAAGCCCCAAAACCGCCGGCATAAAAAACCCCGCGAGGGGAAAAAGCCATTGGAGATGGGGGCCAAGAACCAGGCCACCACAACATCGCATAGGGGTGGGCTATGCTTTATGATACAAACCAAAAACCCAAAAAAACTCCAAACCTTGACTACACCTTACACACCATCCTAGACCACCATGATCACTCTGTATCATAATGCCATCCCGATGTCGAAGCCAAAAAGGCATAACACCACTAGCCCAGAACAGAAAAGCATCAAAGCGTGGGCTCTAAAAATACCTAATTACAGCATCACACCATATGGTGGCCAAAAAACATACAACACCAAAGAAGCTCATACACAAATACACAACACCCTACAAGAGCACAAAACGCGGCTCTATACACAAACATACAAACCAAAAGATCAACCAACATACAATACACTAGTAAAAGCTAGTTACACAAAATCAGCAATATAATTATCAACAGTAGGGAGGTGAGCTATCTCCACGCCTAGAAGCTCCTTTGCCCAAACTCGAACTCGAACTTTTATGGTGTGTATCAACTTTCCCATGTCTCGATGTCCGCTTTGGAATTTGAGTCTATTCCTCTCAAACCATATCGACCATAGTGCGCACCCAAGGACAAGAAGCCATAACTTCCCTCTGTGTCTTTTTGGAGCCAAACCTTTCCAAGCGATGAAGAAATGTACGCATCGATCATGGAGGACACTGGAAATACCCCACCACTCAAGAATTGCCATCCATACTCCCCAAGAAAAACTGCATGAGAATAAAATGTGTGAGTTTGACTCTACAAATGTATCACAGAAAGGGCACATACCAGAGCTAGGATGTATAAGGGCTCGATCAATAAGCATGTCTCCTGTTTTCAGTTTCTCCAAATTTGCTAACCATAAGACCAAGTGGGCTCTCGGTGGTACTTTGATTTTCCATAACATAACTGTAACCTCCTTTGGAAGGATGGGATCGTAGGAAGCATACAGTGTATTACCAATTTCCTTAATCGGGAAGGACTTTGTGGTTCCTCCTTTCCATGTGATCTCGTCGTTTCTACCATGCTGTGGGTAGATTTGTGACACACGAGCATGAAGTGCTTCAGCTTCTTCTATTTCCCAATCATACAATCTGCGCCTCCATCGGAGGTTCCAGTTCCACGTCGTGCCATTCCATGTTCCCAACTGATTAATAAAGGCTTCCTGTTCCATTGAGAGTGAAAAAAGTCTAGGGAAGGCAACCCTCAAAGGACCACCAACACACCAATAATCATGCCAGAATCGAGTCGATCTTCCATCACCAATGTTAACTATCATACCCTCCTCCACTATACCCCTTATCTTTGCTGTATCCTCGTCGTTGCTAAGCAGCTGAGCCCATACTCCATTTTTGACACCCTGAAAGTTGTATGACGAGGCTTTAAGACCCTTGATATTGTAAATGGACATGATGATATTTTTCCATAGCGAGTGATCACATCTAGAGAATCGCCACCACCACTTGAACAAAAGCATGAGGTTCTTATGTAAGATATTCCCCACTCCTAACCCACCAAGGCATTTAGGCAGTTCTATTGTGGACCATTTGACCGAAGGGATTATCTTGTCACTGTTTACATTACCACCCCAAAAGAACCTTCTTTGTAGCTTCACAATCTTTTGAGCGATAGCTTTTGGCATCTTGAACATACTCATATAGTAAATTGGGAGACTATTGAGTACGCTCTTTATAAGTGTCAATTTGCCGGCTCGCGATAGGAGTTTCACCTTCCATGATGATAGCTTGCTTTCAATCTTAGTAATCACAGCTTTCCATGCTTCACAATTGCTCATATTTGCGCCTAAAGGTAGGCCAAGATAAGTGATAGGGCAAATTGAGTGTCTACATCCATTTTGGCGAGCAATCTCTTTAGCCCAATCATGAGCTCCAGAACACCAAGAAATAATTTGGGACTTACTGTAATTCAGCTGCAAACCAGATAATAATGCAAATACATCAAGTATGCGGAAGTAGTTTGTTACTACCCTATTATCCTTGGGCACAAATATCAGAGTATCGTCCGCAAATTGAAGATGCTTCAGCTGGATCTTATCTTTTCCAATGCACACACCCTTGATGAGGCCGCGGATCTCAGCTTTTTTCACTAGGCTAACAAGCACTTCACTCACTAGGATGAAGAGATATGGGGATAACGGATCACCTTGGCGTAGGCCCTTTTCCATTTTGATCGGGCTGAGGGGTGTACCATTGAGTAGTATAGAGAGTGATGCAGTACCCACGCAATTCATAACCCACTTTATCCACCTAGCACCGAAGCCCAACTTTACCATTACCTTTTCAAGGAAAGACCATCTAACCGAGTCGTATGCTCTCTGAAAATCCAGTTTGAGAAGAGCTCCTGGAATTTTCTTTCTTTTAAGCCAACTAATAGCCTCATTTGCCACCATAACACCGTCTAGGATCTGTCTATCCTGCACAAATGCACTCTGTGAATCATCAATAAGGTGTGCCATTACCTCCTTCAATCTATTCGAGAGCAGCTTGGATATGATTTTGTAGAGCGCGCCAACCATGCTGATGGGTCTAAATTCCTCAATTGAAATCGGATTACTCACCTTTGGGATCAAAGTTACCCAAGTGGTATTGATAGCTCTCGCATTGTGCCCATGTTCTAGGAATTGAATCACAAAATCATATATATCCTCATTTATGACTTCCCACATTTCTCTAAAGAACTTGAAATTGAACCCATCGTATCCAGGGGCCTTATCCACTCCACATGCCCACACGGCCTGTTTTACTTCGTCCCTTGTTGGGGTCACTTCTAAGAATCGCACCTGTTCTTCATTCACCATTGCATGACCCTCCATATCAAAATCTAAGTCCGGGATGTGTTCCTGGGAGAATCGCATTGTGAAGTATCTGTTTATTTCTCTTTTTAGGTTTTCAACACCACTCACCATGTGCCCATCAATTTCTAGCTGTATTATCTCATTTCTTTTCCTTCTGAAAATGGTGGAAGCATGGAAGAATCTAGTGTTATGATCCTTCATACTAAAGCCATAGGAACGGGCTTTTTGTCTCCAAATTCTTTCACGTCGTATAAGCCATGATTGGAGATGGCTTTGTGCTGCCTGAAGTCGAGCATTCTCCACATTATCTAGCTGTCTTTCTTCACCCACTTTCTGCAATTCATGTATCGCCATTTCCAGTTTTTTTATTTTATTCTCCATAGCCCCAAAAGTGTTTTTACTCCAAGTTTTCAATGGTGCTTTCAATGCCTTCAATTTATTCTGTAGATCAAGGGGCGGCAGATTTCTCCATTCTTGTTCGACATGCTCCTTGAAGCTCGGGTGTGAGAACCATACATCATAGCATCTAAATGGTTTCGGACCCCAGTTCACTGAACTTTCCAAAGTGATGAGTATAGGATTGTGATCCGAGGGTCCCTTTTGTAGGCCTACCAGTTTCAACTCGGGGTATTTGATCAACCATTCATTTGTGCACAGGCATCTATCTAGCTTACTCTGAGATTCTTGTCTAGCCCAAGTATATCGTATACCATGTAGTGGAATGTCAATAAGCTGTAGGTCCTGCACCCATTCTCCAAACTCTCTCATGCCTCTATCATATCTGGTTTGTCCCACTCTCTCAATCGGTTTCAAAACCTCATTAAAGTCACCCATCATCAATAAGGGTTGATTCATATTCTGGACCGCCGTCTTGATTGACTCATACACTTGGCGTCTACCCAATCTATCACACGGTCCATACACTAAGCACACACAGCAGTTGAAATTTTCCTTTGTTATGTACCCATTGAGCAAGATCCATCTTTCCCCAATATTTCTTTGAGACACACTAAAAACGGATGGGTCCCAAATAGCAAGTAAGCCGCCACTGTTTGTTTCTGAAGCCAACGATTCACACCAATCATATGAATCGTTTCCCCACATTCGCCTAATTCTCCTTTTGAATGTATTTCTATGTTTAGTCTCCACAAGTCCCAAAACAGATATTTTGTTTGACGTGATCAGGTTTTTTATACAAATGGACTTTTCACCTCTTCCAAGACCTCTTACATTCCACATTAACATATTCATAATTAATGTAAAAAAACACCAGAGGTTTTAGGAGACTTACATTGGCCCCGCAGGGTTTTGCTCCTCCATGAATAACAACCGCTTTGATCTCCTCAATGCCGATATAGCCGCACCTTCATTGGAGGATTTAACATCGACACGTTTTGCGGTGTTCCAAGTCTCCACAGCTTCATCTACTCTACTTCCTGGGGTGGAAGGAACAAATACTGGGTCCGGGAGAGAATGCACAACTTTTCTCTTTGGTCTACCCCTCGGCCTCTTTGGTGGTGCACTGTAAGCCAACCTCACTGCTTTAGTTGGGCTGTCCCAACCACTCCTATTTTCTGTGTCCGAAAGTGAAATGGGATATTCCACTGATGATATGGGATCAAAGTGAAATGTTTCGAGTGTAACTTCTCTCATAGCCATTTGTATTTGGTCCTCCAGGATATTCTGTTGGGTGTCTGCATTCAAGTCATTTTGTTGCTGTCCACTACTATCCACCACTATGCACTCACTGAAGTTGCTGCCCCTCCCCAAGTTTTTTTCGGTTGTCCTTCTGTCATCCTTAATGGAACCACAATTTGCCTCATCAATTATATTATTATAATGCCCTTCACAACAAGCATCACCACTCTCCATGTTACAACCACCATTTCTACCCATTGTATTGACTGTCAAATGGTCCACCTGTTGGCTTCTCAATTCAGCTCCCTCCTCAACATTCTCATGCACACAGACTTTATTAGTGTTGTTGCCATTAGTGTTCAACTGACCCACCTGCTGTGTCATCACTATAGCTTCCTCCACAATATTTTGAGGCTCACTAAAGTCATCACTGGATGCTGATGATACTGACATGGTCTCATCTATGTAATCTTCTTCCAACTCCTTGACCCATACCACGCAAGAACCCGTCTCCCAATCCACCTTCACACTCCCCTCAATCTTTTTATGTTGTTTAGTTCTCACTAAGACTCTTGCTGATGTTAAGCTACAAACCCCATTGTATACATCATTTACTCTTACAGTTTCCCCCCATATTTCACCTATTTTAGAGAAGTTTTCTTTGCCCCAGACTAGCGGGTGTAACCCGACACATTCAATCCATACCAACCTATCAAAATATGCTTCATTTTCCGACCATCGGCGAACGTTACGGAATATCGATCGGAGTGGGGATGTAGTTTCCATGGCTGTTTCTAGGTCTTTTTCATTGTCAAAGAATATGATGACTCTAGAAGTAGATAGGGACGCTAAGTAGACTATTGGTACGTCTGATTTTGATAGTTTTTCGGCCACTGTTTTGGCATCACAACACCCATCCAGCATAATAACAACAGCTAGTTCTAATCTCTTCTCATTAACTGGGTTTATAAGGACATTTAGAGTTACCTGGGTTCGATTACTGGACTGGGGTATTTTGTTTCTTTCACTGTGGTGCTTTGGAGAAGACGAACTCTGTTCTTTTCCACCACCATTATCGCTGCTGTCCTTCATGTGTTCAGCCATTTGGGTACTTGGTTTTTTGTTCCCAGCGAGCACCTCGACGTATTTCCTTCCATCTCTAAAGGCTGGATTTTTAATCCCCCCAATTACTCTGTTTTTCGGCATTTTTTTGTTAATATTCGAGTCAAATTTTCGGCCATATCTGTTATACCTAGCCCATGAAACTGATATCTTCGACCCTGCTACAGTGAAACCATCAAGACTATTGATGGCTTTTCCAGCGTCTTCCCCGTACTTGAATCTAACGAACCCGAAAGCTTCAATCTTTCCTTTTCTTTTTTTTCTGGAAATATAAACATCATCTACCAAACCTTCCTTCTCAAATAGTTTTCTCAAAGTGTATTGTTGAACGGCACAATTTAGGCCATCTACGAATAATGTGAACGGACCCACTCCACCCAAGTCCACCACCGGAGCCGGAGGTTCCCGAGGTCCAGATTTCCACTGGAAATTGGGTTCCCCTCGATTACCATCACGATACCCAGTAGTAGTAGGGCCTTGGTCTTTGCAGAGATAATGTTGTCCACCGGTTTCCCGTCGTTCTCCACCGTCATTAAGTCTGTTACACGCCACCCACCGCCTAGAAGCCTGGTGTGTATTGCCCCGGTTACCGTGAAGAGTTTGAAAAGTTGCAGAGCCTTTTCGTCTGCCAGCTACAGTGCCATAATCGTTTCTCCCGCTTCTCACTCTAAACATCTCTCTAGCTTTTTTTTTATAACTTTAAGGGTTATTTGCCTTGGGTAAACTTGGATAACTCAATGACCTACTATAATAAGTAATTCACCAAAAAAAACTAAAAATTAATTTAAAATTAGGGAAATATTTTACATAAAAAATTCTATTTAGTAAAAAAAATCATTAGTTTTTTTGAACATTTTTTCAATATTTTTTACGACATTTTATTTTAATTTATCTTTTTTAAATAAAAATAAAATTTTTTATATCAAGTTATCCGGTCACCGAGTTTACTTTACGAAAATACCCCATAAAGTTGGGATTATTCATGATGGTTAATCAACAAGTGAGATTATTGTAAAAAAATCACGAATAGGTTGGATTATTCTTGGCAATTTTATGTAAAATTATATACTATGTTAAGTGTTTAAAAATACAAATTAATTATTAGAAAAATATCATAATTTTTGAAAATGCAAAAGACCTTAAAAGTGATTCCAAATTCTGCTCTATCCGAGTCTCTGTATATCGCCTTATCCACGTTCAGAATTGAAAAGTTATATTTTGTTATTCAACCTTTTTTCAGCTAAAGTTGCGAACAACTGCGCAAGTCCACAACAGATAGGAGTAGTAAGCTAAAAATGAAAGAATTTATATTGGTTTATAATTTAATAATAGTGAAATTACTGTAGTGTATAACAATCCGTTGTAGTCTAGGTTGTTAGGATACTCGGCTCTCACCCGAGAGACCCGGGTTCAAGTCCCGGCAACGGAAATTAATTTTTATTTTTATCCAAAAATGTTTTCTATTCTAATAAAAGTATGTTTGAAATTTTTTTTTGAATAATTAACTAGAATAATCTAATATTTTCAAGATTTTTCTATAATAATCCCACTTATTGATTAACCATGAATAATTTCAACTTTGAGGGTTATTTGCCTAGGGTAAACTTGGATAACTCGATGACCTACTATAATTAATTCACCAAAAAAAACTAAAAATTAATTTAAAATTAGGGAAATATTTTACATAAAAAATTCTATTTAGTAAAAAAAATCATTAGCTTTTTTGAACATTTTTTCAATATGTTTTACGACATTTTATTTTAATTTACCTTTTTTAAACAACAATAAAATTTTCTATAGTAAGTTATCCGGTCACCGAGTTTACTTTACGAAAATATCCCTTAAAGTTGAGATTATTCATGATGGTTAATCAATAGGTGAGATTATTGTAAAAAAATCACGAATAGGTTGGATTATTCTAGGCAATTTTATGTAAAATTATATAGTATGTTAAGTGTTCAAAAATACAAATTAATTATTAGAAAAATATCATAATTTTTGAAAATGCAAAAGACCTTAAAAGAGATTCCAAATTCTGCTCTATCCGAGTCTATATATATCGCCTTATCCACGTTCAGAATTAAAAATGTTATATGTCTTGTTCTTCAACCTTGTTTCGGCTAAAGTTGCGAACAACTGCGCAAGTCCACAACAGATAGGAGTAGTAAGCTAAAAATGAAAGAATTTATATTGGTTTATAATTTAATAATAGTAAAATTACTGTAGTGTATAACAATCCGTTGTAGTCTAGTTGGTTAGGATACTCGGCTCTCACCCGAGAGACCCGGGTTCAAATCCCGGGAATGGAAATTAATTTTTATTTTTATCCAAACAAGTTTTCTATTCTAATAAAAGTATGTTTGAAATTTTTTTTGAAAAATTAACTAGAATAATCTAATATTTTCAAGATTTTTAATTTAAAATTAAAAAACTAAAAATTAATTTAAAATTAGGGAAATATTTTACATAAAAAATTCTAATTAGTAAAAAAAATCATTAGTTTTTTTGAACATTTTTTCAATATTTTTTACGACATTTTATTTTAATTTACCTCTTTTAAACAAAAATAAAATTTTCTATAACAAGTTATCCGGTCACCGAGTTTACTTTACGAAAATACCTCTTAAAGTTGGGATTATTCATGATGATTAATCAATAGGTGAGATTATCGTAAAAAAATCACGAATAGGTTGGATCATTTCACGCAATTTTTTCATTTTTTTTGTACGCTATATATTTACAGGCAGAAACTTGTAAATATACAACTTTGATACAAAGTAAGCCGTCTATAGTCTTTATTAAGGATGTTGCGAGCTATTTAACAAGTTTGACCGCACAAGGTCCTGAAAATTTAAAAGGCCTCAATATAAAATTATATAGTATGTTAAGTGTTTAAAAATACAAATTAATTATTAGAAAAATATCATAATTTTTGAAAATGCAAGAGACTTTAAAAGAGATTTTCAAAAATTGCGCAAGTCCACAACAGATAGGAGTAGTAAGCTAAAAATGAAAGAATTTTATTGGTTTATAATTTAATAATAGTAAAATTACTGTAGTGTATAACAATCCGTTGTAGTCTAGTTGGTTAGGATACTCGGCTCTCACCCGAGAGACCCGGGTTCAAGTCCCGGCAACGGAAATTAATTTTTATTTTTATCCAAAAATGTTTTCTATTCTAATAAGAGTATGTTTGAAATTTTTTTTTGAAAAATTAACTAGAATAATCTAATATTTTCAAGATTTTTCTATAATAATCCCACCTATTGATTAACCATGAATAATTTCAACTTTAAGAGTTATTTGCCTAGGGTAAACTTGGATAACTCAATGACCTATTATAATATGTAATTCACCAAAAAAAACTAAAAATTAATTTAAACTTAGGGAAATATTTTACATAAAAAATTTTCTATTTAGTAAAAAAAATCATTAGTTTTTTTGAACATTTTTTCAATATGTTTTACGACATTTTATTTTAATTTACCTTTTTTAAACAACAATAAAATTTTCTATAGCAAGTTATCCGGTCTCCGAGTTTACTTTACGAAAATACCCCTTAAAGTTGAGATTATTCATGATGGTTATTCAATAGGTGAGATTATTGTAAAAAAATCACGAATAGGTTGGATTATTCTAGGCAATTTTATGTAAAATTATATAGTATGTTAAGTGTTCAAAAATACAAATTAATTATTAGAAAAATATCATAATTTTTGAAAATGCAAAAGACCTTAAAAGTGATTCCAAATTCTGCTCTATCCGAGTCTCTATATATCGCCTTATCCACGTTCAGAATTAAAAATGTTATATGTCTTGTTCTTCAACCTTGTTTCGGCTAAAGTTGCGAACAACTGCGCAAGTCCACAACAGATAGGAGTAGTAAGCTAAAAATGAAAGAATTTATATTGGTTTATAATTTAATAATAGTAAAATTACTGTAATGTATAACAATCCGTTGTAGTCTAGTTGGTTAGGATACTCGGCTCTCACCCGAGAGACCCGGGTTCAAATCCCGGCAACGGAAATTAATTTTTATTTTTATCCAAAAAAGTTTTCTATTCTAATAAAAATATGTTTGAATTTTTTTTTGAAAAATTAGCTAGAATAATCGAATATTTTCAAGATTTTTAATTTAAAATTAAAAAACTAAAAATTAATTTAAAATTAAGGAAATATTTTACATAAAAAATTCTAATTAGTAAAAAAAAATCATTAGTTTTTTTGAACATTTTTTCAATATTTTTTACGACATTTTATTTTAATTTACCTTTTTTAAACAAAAATAAAATTTTCTATAGCAAGTTATCCCGTCACCGAATTTACTTTACGAAAATACCCCTTAAAGTTGGGATTATTCATGATGATTAATCAATAGGTGAGATTATCGTAAAAAAATCACGAATAGGTTGGATCATTTCAGGCAATTTTTTCATTTTTTTTGTACGCTATATATTTACAGGTAGAAACTTGTAAATATACAACTTTGATACAAAGTAAGCCGTCTATAGTCTTTATTAAGGAGGTTGCGAGCTATTTAACAAGTTTGACCGCACAAGGTTCTGAAAATTTAAAAGGCCTCAATGTAAAATTATATAGTATGTTAAGTGTTTAAAAATACAAATTAATTATTAGATAAATATCATAATTTTTGAAAATACAACATACCTTAAAAGAGATTCTCAAAAATTGCGCAAGTCCACAACAGATAGGAGTAGTAAGCTAGAAATGAAAGAATTTTATTGGTTTATAATTTAATAATAGTAAAATTACTGTAGTGTATAACAATTCGTTGTAGTCTAGTTGGTTAGGATACTTGGCTCTCACCCGAGAGACCCGGGTTCAAGTCCCGGCAACGGAAATTAATTTTTATTTTTATCCAAAAATGTTTTCTATTCTAATAAAAGTATCTTTGAAATTTTTTTTGAAAAATTAACTAGAATAATCTAATATTTTCAAGATTTTTCTATAATAATCCCACCTATTGATTAACCATGAATAATTTCAACTTTAAGAGTTATTTGCCTATGGTAAACTTGGATAACTCAATGACCTACTATAATAGGTAATTCACCAAAAAAACTAAAAATTAATTTAAACTTAGGGAAATATTTTACATAAAAAATTTCTATTTAGTAAAAAAAATCATTAGTTTTTTTGAACATTTTTTCAATATGTTTTACGACATTTTATTTTAATTTACCTTTTTTAAACAACAATAAAATTTTCTATAGCAAGTGATCCGGTCACCGTGTTTACCTTACGAAAATATCCCTTAAAGTTGGGATTATTCATGATGGTTAATCAATAGGTGAGATTATTGTAAAAAAATCACGAATAGATTGGATTATTCTAGGCAATTTTATGTAAAATTCTAGAGTATGTTAAGTGTTCAAAAATACAAATTAATTATTAGAAAAATATCATAATTTTTGAAAATGCAAAAGACCTTAAAAGAGATTCCAAATTCTGCTCTATCCGAGTCTCTATATATCGCCTTATCCACGTTCAGAATTAAAAATGTTATATGTCTTGTTCTTCAACCTTGTTTCGGCTAAAGTTGCGAACAACTGCGCAAGTCCACAACAGATAAGAGTAGTAAGCTAAAAATGAAAGAATTTATAGTGGTTTATAATTTACTAATAGTAAAATTACTGTAGTGTATAACAATCCGTTGTAGTTTAGTTGGTTAGGATACTCGGCTCTCACCCGAGAGAACCGGGTTCAAATCCCGGCAACGGAAATTAATTTTTATTTTTATCCAAAAAATTTTTCTATTCTAATAAAAGTATGTTTGAAATTTTTTTTGAAATATTAACTAGAATAATCTAATATTTTCAAGATTTTTAATTTAAAATTAAAAAACTAAAAATTAATTTAAAATTAGGGATATATTTTACATAAAAAATTCTAGTTAGTAAAAAAAATCATTAGTTTTTTTTGAACATTTTTTCAATATTTTTTACGACATTTTATTTTAATTTACCTTTTTTAAACAAAAATAAAATTTTCTATAGCAAGTTATCCGGTCACCGAGTTTACTTTACGAAAATACCCCTTAAAGTTGGGATTATTCATGATGATTAATCAATAGGTGAGATTATCGTAAAAAAATCACGAATAGGTTGGATCATTTCAGGCAATTTTTTCATTTTTTTTGTACGCTATATATTTACAGGTAGAAACTTGTAAATATACAACATTGATACATAGTAAGCCGTCTATAGTCTCTATTAAGGAGGTTGCGAGCTATTTAACAAGTTTGACCGCACAAGGTCCTGAAAATTTAAAAGGCCTCAATGTAAAATTATATAGTACTAGTATAGAAACTCGTGCAATTGCACGATTTATGAGTATAAAATATATAAATATATAATTTCAAACAATAATGCAAGCATATATTAATAAATTATCGTGATTAAATTTATAGAATACATGATTTTTTAAAGCAAAAATTAAATATTGATTTTTTTTAAAATTATTTATCAAATATATCGATTTTTATTAAATTAAATATATCAAATTCTAGGTTAGATATATAAAATAGTTTTAATAAATTAATTAAATACTTTACCTAATTTAGTCTCATTGTTAAAATATCCTATCCTAAATTAGGTAAATATTGTCATGTAAATAACTATCATTCTCTAAAATAATTCCATATTTATCAAGGCTTCCTAATAATAACACTTGTCATTTTCAAGCATTTTTATTAATAGGTATGATTGTCATATAATTATTATACGAAAGATTAAAAATCCCTGGTCAAGTTTACTCTTGCCATATTTAGGTTAAGATTCTAGGTCATATAATTACTATACTAAACATTAAAAATCTTTGGTCATAAATAATCCTGCTGTTTATAAAAATCCCTGTCCATAAATACTCCTCTCAAAAATACTAACCAATAAAAAAATTACACTTGTCACTCTCATATTCACTTGCCTTTTTCATCACTATACATTAAAATTAATATATTGTATGATGTTAAGTGTTTAAAAATACAAATTAATTATTAGAAAAATATCATATTTTTTGAAAATGCAAAAGACCTTAAAAGAAATTCTCAAATTCTGCTCTATCCGAGTCTCTATATATCGCTTTATCCACGTTCAGAATTGAAAACTTATATATCTTCTTTTTCAACCTTGTTTCGGCTAAAATTGCGAGCAACTGCGCAAGTCCACAACAGATAGGAGTAGTAAGCTAAAAATGAAAGAATTTTATTGGTTTATAATTTAAAATAGTAAAATTACTGTAGTGTATAACAATCCGTTGTAGTCTAGTTGGTTAGGATACTCGGCTCTCACCCGAGAGACCCGGGTTCAAGTCCCGGCAACGGAAATTAATTTTTATTTTTATCCAAAAATGTTTTCTATTCTAATAAAAGTATGTTTGAAATTTTTTTTGAAAAATTCACTAGAATAATCTAATATTTTCAAGATTTTTCTATAATAATCCCACTTATTGATTAACCATGAATAATTTCAACTCTAAGGGTTATTTGCCTAGGGTAAATTTGGATAACTAGATAACCTAGTAATTCACCAACAAAAACTAAAAATTAATTTTAAATTAGGGAAATATTTTACATAAAAAATTCTAATTAGTAAAAAAAATCATTAGTTTTTTTGAACATTTTTTCAATATTTTTTACGACATTTTATTTTAATTTACCTTTTTTAAACAAAAATAAAGTTTCTATAGCAAGTTATCCGGTCACCGAGTTTACTTTACGAAAATACCCCTTAAAGTTGGGATTATTCATGATGATTAATCAATAGGTGAGATTATCGTAAAAAAATCAAGAATAGGTTGGGATTATTCTAGGCAATTTTTTCATTTTTTTGTACGCTATATATTTACAGGCAGAAACTTGTATAGTAATAGACTTGTTAGTAGGCTTATACATAACAAGATTCTCACAAAGAGAGTTAACTGCACACAAGTTTAATAAAATTTCCTTCTTAAACCAATTAGTTTTAGATAAAATGGTTTTTGGATGAAACTTCATTGAATTTGTGTCCAGACAATTCTCATATTTTATGATCGTTTTGTATATAAGCATTAATTTATCATCCGCAAAGTTATACTCCCTCCGAATCATTTTAGATGTCTCATTTCATTATTTGGCAAATTCATATCAATTGTCCCATTTCTTTTATTTTTGTCTATCTTTTTTACCTAAATACCCTCACTTTTACTACTCCTAATATCCAACTACCACATTTTTGATTAATTTAATCAATTAAAATATCCAATTACCCCTCCTTTTACTACTCCCAATACCCAATTACCAACTTTACAATTAATTTAATCAATTAAAATACTCAAGTAATACAACATTTTTAATGGACCCCACACCACCCTTAATAACAGTAAAATCCAAATGGGACATCTAAAATGATTCGGAGGGAGTAATAAACTATTGTTGGATGAGCATGACTATTTGGTTCAATCTATTTTCGTTAATATTTTTGGACCTTGTAAATCGGTTACTTTTTTTTTTTTTTTGAAGTTCACCTAATAATATATATTAATGCAAATTGAGTTCCTCAAGCGTCCGCAGACACTTGATTCAACTTGAAAATATGATATTCTAAACTTTAGTTAGTTCCTAATTTTATAATTTCTTTGTCCCTATGAATTAACATTATATTTTTTGCTATATTTTAAGTGAAAGAAGTAAGGTAAGAATAAGATAAAATATAAGTGAACTAGTATTATACCCGTGCCATGCACGGGTTATCTACACTTGTGACTTCAAAGATATAAATAATAATTTGTAATTTATTTAGTAAAACACTTCTATCTTAAAAATCAATAATATTTTAGTAAGTAAAACATTCTAATAAAACAAATATAAGATTGCAATAAATAAATTGTAGAATAACTTGACAACAAAATAATTTACTACAACGATATCAATGCTAAAATCAAATGATCATTATTTGCTAATAGACACATCAAGATGACAATATTGATCCTGCAAATAAAAATAAAATTAACATTAGTAAATAAACATTCTAATAATATACAATAGTTAAATTACACATGTTTTAAATGCAAGATACGTACCTTAAATATTAGAAAATACTTCCTTATATACGACATTTTCAGTCGTATTTTTTGGTTTGTTGTCTTTGTCACATACCAATATTTTGAGACCACGCCTACTTGTTACCCTTGAGACAGCCACATAAAGTTGACCATGACTAAACACAGGCTTAGGAAGATATATCCCTACATATGCCAAAGATTGCCCTTGACTTTTATTTATTGTCATAGCAAAACATAGTGAAATCGGAAATTGCCTTCGTTGTAGTTGTACCGGCAAACGTGAGTCGTCAGAAGGTGTCAAAGTAATGCGTGGAATAAGCACTTTATTTCCTTTGTAGCTGCCAGTAATAATTGTAGCCTCTATGACATGATCACCCAAATGATTAACGACCAACCTAGTTCCATTGCACAACCCCGCAGAAGGATCAATGTTCCTTAGCAACATCACTGGAGCACCTTTTTTCAAGCGAATCTCATGATTAGGAAGACCTGAACATTTTATTGTGTTAAGGAACTCTAATGAAAATGCATCATTATTAAAGCTAGTATATCCATCTGATTTGCTTATGGAGTCTGAACTCAAGTAAACCTTTTCATCGGCAGGGATCAAAGATAGCACATAATCGTTCACTTGCGTCACAATTTCATTTGTTGGAGCTAACACAGCCCTGTCTTGAAAAAAATTGTCAACAGCCATGTTTTCCAATAAATTTGGATATGTGCTTTCAACTATAGCTGCAATTGGATTTATGAAATCCATAATGAGGATATCTTCTGGAATTTCAATAGTGACTTCTCCATCATTTGGGGCACCAAGCTTTCCGTCACCAAGTTTCAGAATCCATTCCGCAAAATCACGCATTTCGGAAGCATTGCTCACATCACTTTGAAGCCTCATGTTTTTAGTCAAACGAAGTACTTTACATGAATGCCATATACTTGATGAATTTAAAGCAGCAAAAACAATATCCTGACGTGTTCTTTTTGGAATTACAGGCAATATCTGTCGAAAGTCACCACCAAACACAACAACCTTTTCTCCAAATGGTTTAGTTGATGGGAGACCATCAACACCACGCAATGCATCTCTCATACTTCTATCCAATGCTTCGAAACAAAACTTGCTTACCATTGGAGCTTCATCCCAAATAATGAGTATAGATCTATGCAAAAGAGCAGTTAGCTCGCTATTTGGCTGAATACCTTTACAAATGGAATCTTGATTGATAACTAATGGTATGCCAAATCGAGAATGAGCTGTTCTTCCCTTAAGTAGAAGAAGTGCTGCAATTCCGCTCGAAGCAACAAGTAGAACAATGTCTCCTTGTGATCTAATTCTTGCACATAAAGTTCTCCACATGAAAGTCTTATCAGTTCCACCATGACCATATAGGAAAAAAACACCTCCATAATTAAGGTCGATCGCAGACATGATTTCATCGTAGATGTCACGTTGCTCTATTGTTAAACACGGTAGAAGCTTTTCATGTTCAATGCGCATCTCTTCTTTATCATATCGCATTTCTTCTGCTATTAACTTATTCATGTTATCTCTAATCAACAATGAATCAGGACATAGTTCTTCTGAGAAGTTTTGAAGTGTATAACCATTGTTAATTAAAAGTTTTTCAATTTCAACCAACGCATACGTTTTCAATTGGTCATCAGTTAGCTTCAATTCTGAAATGAACATATATTTTATATATCATTATCTGAATTTAGAAAGTAATAAATAATAGGAAAAATTACCAAGAATAATCCAAACTATTCATGATTTTCCTACAATAATCCCATCTATTGATTAACCATGAATAATCCCAACTTTGAGGGGTATTTTCCTAGAGTAAACTTGGGTAACCCGATGACCTGCTATAGTAGGTAATTCACCAAAAAAATAAATTAAATATTAATTTAAAATTAGAAAATATATTTGAAAATTTACATAAAAAATTCTAAATAATAAAAAAATCATAAATTTTTTATGAATATTTTTTTAACATTTTTTCGACATTTTATTTTAATTTATCTTTTTTTTAAAAAAACTAATACTTGCTATAGCAAGTCATCCGGTCACCGGGTTTACTCTAGGAAAATGCCCCTTAAAGTTGGGATTATTCATGGTTAATCAATAGGTGGGATTATTGTAGGAAAATCATGAATAGTTTGGATTATTCTAGGTAATTTTTCCTAAATAATAAACTTCTAATATAAAATTATATACTATTTATTACCTGGAATTTGAAGAACTTTTCGTTGCTTGTGTAAAATGTCTTCTGATATAAGATGCCAAGTGTTGTTCCAAACATATTCGGGTCTTGAAACACTATTTGACATTAGCAATACAGAGAATAGTCTTCTTATATAATGACCAGATGCCCAAAAGCTTGCTTCAACAATAGCATCAACGTATTCTTTGTCATCATCAAGCAACCCCATTGCATAACACGCATCTTTGAACGTGGGATATAAAACACCATTGATAGTCCTGATATCTTCATAACAGGTAGGACCTCTAACAAAATTTAGCAAAGTCCTCATATAAAATCTCTCTCCACTTCCAGGATATGCATGATACAATCTTCCTAGTGCGAACCCTTTTTTTCGCAGACACCATTCACGATCTTGTTTTTTTCATACATAAAACCCTGGAAATTCAAAATATCGTAACTTTCTTGCTTCAGGGTACTTTGCATTGCATTTCATCCATTCTAAGAACATTGTCCTTTCAGCCTTTGTATTATTAACTACAGAGTCAATGGATTCATTTTCATTAAAGACAACAATTTGCTCACCGGGTAAATGAAAACTCAACCGTTCAACGGGGGGAGTTTTGTAGTGAATCTCAAATCCAAATATTCTCCATGCCGCTTCACATGCCGAAACATATCGGCAATCGTAATATTGTTGAATTTCATCAATTGTATTTTGATCATCATTTGTATTTCGACTTCGAACAAACCCAACAGTTACTCTGTCATTACCCTTATTGATGTACTTGAAGAGATATTTGACGGCTCTGGACTGGTTGCACCACTCAACATTTATATGGGCTCTATATTTCAACAAAAGTTTACTGTTGTAAGGAACAACATAACGGTTGTCCAACAAAATACCGTTTTTTGCAACAGTAACACCTGTGTCACGTCTTCGATATACAGGGTATCTGGCTTTATCAATTGTTGTCTCTGCATTGTATTTCTTTGGAAAATGTTTTGTACACTTGCCATCATTCATACACGGAGATTTCAAGTTTGCATTACCGCACGGACCGTGCATCATCGTGTCACGTACAATCTTATATAGTTCCTCATCTTCATCCTTATTTGGAATCTCAGCAGAAATTATAGCATCAATATCTGATGGATTAGGAATCTTATAATCACGATGCAACAACAAAACGATATGTGCATGTGGTAATCCTCGCTTTTGAAACTCAACACTATATACAACTGTAATAAAAAAATATATTGATATTAATTTTGATTGATATTGAAAATTTAGGAGTTCAAATAAGATTTAACAGCTAAGAATAACTTTTACCTGCATTTGTTTTTCCAAACTGAGCTCCTTTAGTTAGATCTCTTACTAATTCATCCAACTTAATCTTAAAAACTCGGTATATAATGTCTGGTCTATCCTCAACTCGCAAGCCTGTTTGATATTTGACCCGTAACATATAGTATTAGTCATATTAGTTATTGTGACTCGTATAAGTTTATTATTACTCGTATTTGTACATTATATTATTACTTTATTAATTATTTAGTCGTATTAGTCGTAAAGTATATAACTACTCGTATTAGTAGATTATTAGTACTTTATTAGTTATTTAGCCGTATTAGTTATTATTAGTTATATTAGTGCATTATTAGTATTTTATTAGTTATTTAGTCGTATTAGTTATTATTAGTCGTATTAGTATATTATTATTATTATTATTATTATTATTATTATTATTATTATTATAATATTATTATTATTATTAGTCGTTGTATATTATTAATATATTAATAATGCAAACTAAACTTTTCGAGTACCGACAAATTAAACTAGTAAGACAAAAAATATATTAATAATGCAAACTATTAGTATAAAACAAAATTTTAATATTTATTTTTTTTAATTTGAAATTGAGACCAAAAAACACATTGAGTCGCACTTTAGTCGAAATTTCCGACTTACATGGTTTAGTTGGAAAAGTAGTCAGAATTTTTCGCCTAAAAGTGGGTAGTCAGTGGGTTTTGGTCGCAACTTTGCAATTTTTTTGTAGTGCTGGTCCATTTAACACCACTAGTTACAGGTAGTTATAATGTCTGGTCTATCCTCAACTCGCAAGCCTGTTTTTTTCGCAAACCTTTTCAGTTCTGGCCAGTTAGAATTGCATGTAAATGTTATGAACAAATCAGGGTACCCATACGTCTTACAAATCCCCATTGCATCATGATACAACTCGCTCATGAATCTATTTCCCCCGTGGAAAGTTGATGGTAATACAACACGATGACCAGACGGTCTTGAATCAGCATTTCCTCTAGTTGCTGCATCCTTTAGATTCATGTAGTTTTCAGCACGCAAAATTGTTTGATTGCGACGTATATAACTTAATCGTTCTGATTCTATCATAGTCCATCCATCAACAATGAATTGTTGGAATAATTTACCAGAACGAATGATAATGTTGGGCTCATCGTTGCGATCCATAATCTTATATGCAAACCATTCACGCATCGTTAATGTATTCCTAGGATTACTGCTCATAGATTTTTCATTGGACCTGTCTTTATGGCCAATTTCAGTTCTATATCCATCTTCACCATAAGGGAATAACAACGGATATTGCAATGGCAAATAGGATGCGTGCAACTCATTGATTTGATGCAAAGGTCCTCCTTTGTATTGTACGACAATATCGCGCTTTTAAGGACTGAGAAGACTGAGAAGACTAACCAAACCTAAGCTTCTAAGGGACAGGCCCCTTGTCATTCGCTTGGTCGGGAAAGACAACTCCAAAAAGAGAACAATGCTCATAGTCTATACAGAGATGATATATCCCACTACTGATTACATTGACGATACATTTCAAGCTAAACTGTGCGAATATAGTATTGTTGAAGTCGCAAATAAAACAACAATTAATTTAGAACTATACGATGATCAGTAAGTCAAAACTTTAATTATTAATTCCATTAATTGATTAATATAATAAACACTTTTTCAAATACAGGAATAACCATTTGACATGTAAGTTATGGGAGACTTATGCTCAACAAGTATCTGACTACATATCAAAACATGAGACAAATCAAACATTCACAATTGTACTTCGATTTGCAAAAATTAAGATATGGCAAGGTAAAAATATTTTAAAGCTAATAACCCATGATATTTTTTTAGTATTTAGATCTATTAATTATTAACTATGTAAAGTATCTGTTATGAAAATTCCACAAATTTTGATTATGAAAAAATTAATGCATAAGTTATATTTGTGTAATAGGCTCAATTAGTGTCACTAATGCAATGTTCACGTCAAGATTGCTAATCAATGCAGACATTCCAGAAATTCATGCATTCAAAGAAAGGTAATACTAAATACTAATTGTTTATTTTGCTTCAGAAGTTGTATTATAATCATATAAATAAGTCAATTTTATTCATAAAATTGCAATTAAGTTGTTTTGTTGAGGAAGAAGAAATTGGTGTTCTTGTTATTTCAGATGAGCAAAAGGGGTGGTGAAGGTTGCATATTGAATTCGTGATGTTCATACCATATATAATCCATATGAGTCTCTTAGCTCAAGTTTCTTCTCAACCTATAAAAAGATTGATGGTAGAATTGTCTATATGTGCAATAAGACTAGTTGTTTGATAGTTAGTGTTGGAACTGTTAGAACAATTTGATACACGTGGACTAATAAGATGGACTACAATAAAATAAAGTCGTGGTCTTTGAAGAGATCGTATTCGATTACTACTCATATAATTCGAGTTATTGTTATATTGCTGATCATGTAATAGGGTGTTCGATTATTATTATTTAAAATTCCGCTAATCTCACCTAATAAAATCATGATCTAAAGTGAATAACTTCCAAAAAAACAAAGATTTAGAGGGTTGCCATACATTTTGCTTAGCTGTATTGTAAAACTGTAAGATAGCATATGATAACATAATCAGAAGTAGTGGGGGTGAAAGAACCACATATACCCAAAAAGAATATCACATGTTGGTTTTAAAACAAAAGGACAATGTACCTTCATTGCATTGGGGGAGTATAACCATAGAATACAACCGTTTTATACCGTTGTATGTCTCTTCCGAATCTATGCATTTACTTGTACCATCATTATGGTTATGGTTATCATTCTAGTAAACCGCATAAAGTTAGAGTGCGGAGAAAGAGTTAGCGGACAGATCATATCCGTATGATTGTGAGGGAGAGGGCGCGCAGGAGGAATGTGCGCAATCAATATAAACTTTGGGTAAAGAGCCCTACAAAAGGAGAGATGAGTAGCACCAAGGTAACATGAGAGAAAGTACCTGCAAAACACAAAACAAGTTGGATTAGAATTATACCTACATTATAGTATTAGGTTATTATTATCTTAGCTGAATGCTTGAATCTTATGAATTTGCAACGATATTAGGAACCAAATCAAACAAAAGTTTAAAGTTGAAGCACGAGATTATGTTATGTAATCTATCACGCACCCTCACATGAGAGTCATTTGGGCTAGTAGTGTGGATACAACATATCGTATTTCATAGTGCTAAATATTCTACTTGAAATGTTAAGGAGTTGATGAAATTTGAACTCATAATCTCATATCACGTTGGTTCTATTATCATTATATTAAAGGAACCAACTCAACCAAAAATTTAAACGAGATTCTACCAATGTTTGATCAAAAGATGAAGTTAAAATCAATAAGAATGTAACTAGTTAGCCACTTTTGAGGTGAAGATCTAAGTAAATGACACTAGTCAAATTTTTGTAATTATATATGCCTCCAACTCAATTTTGTTCATCATATACATGTGTAAAATTCATGATGTATTTTCGGATCTTACACCTTATTTCTTTGTTAGTTTATAGTGGAAAAAAACAAGTTTGAAAGAAATACTATAATATGGGGATGAGAGGAAGAAAAAATTGAGTGTGTAGATGAAATTTGTAGGGAGGATATGAGGCTAAAGTTAAATAGAGATGTACCAATGCTAATCCGATAATCAATCAAGTATAGAAAAATTAAAATTGCTTAATGTCATTTAATTTAACCAAAACATTTATATACAATAATATATGACAGAGTATATAACATATATAGAGGCCTTAAAAATAGGAAAATTCCACATGGTAACATCGAGCTTTTATGAAACGTTAGTGGTAGTGCTTTTGCAAGATTTTTCCACATGTTAGCATGCAATTTATGCCTTATCTAACCATCGTAGCATTTTCCATTAAACTCTTGTCAATTTCCATTTAATTCACCATTTTGATGTTTTTACCCTTATTAAGAGTTGGTTGTTGTCTTTGTAATTTGACCTAAAACATATTTATGCTCTCAAATGTTTAAATCACAGTTTAATTCATCAACGTTCTCATATGTTGTAACAATTTTGTTTCCATTCAAATTTGAATGAAAACAAAATTATTACAACATTAAATTAATTTGAGAGCTTTGATGAACTAAATGGTGAATTAAATGTCAAATGATGAAATAAACTATTGAGAGCATAAAAATGGTTTAGGGCAAATTATATATATAAAAACAACACTTAATAAGCTGTGGAAACGTCAAAATGGTGAATTAAATGGATTTTGACAAGAATTTAACGGAAAATGCTACGGCAGTTAGATTAAGCATAAACTAAATGCTACCATGTGGAAAAATTTTACAAAAGCGCAACTACTGTCGTTTCATGAAAATTTGATACTACCATATACCATGTGGAACTTCGCTTAATAATATATGCTATATATTTCAACAGAAGTTTTGACAAAAAATATAAGTTAATAGTTGAAGGCTTGAAGCTACATACAAATGTTTAATACTTTAGCACATCTCCTCACATAAGAGCCTTTTGACCTTAAGGTGTGGATGCAAGATGCAATCCACTTGAAATAATTATGAGGGTGAGAGGATCAAACCTACAACTTCCCATCATATTGGCTTCTGGTACTATGTTAAGTGAACATGTACTCTACCAAAAGTATAAGTTAATGGTTTGAATCCCAAAAAATTATTGTATACACTCTAACAATATAGTATAGAATCCCGACTCACAATATTTCTCATTTACGCTCTATTCAAATGGAATCATTAACACAAAGTATTAGAAAACTTGTGTTGCATCTATGTTTCAAGTCTAAAAGACTCTTATATGAGAGGCTCTAATAGAGTATTTAAAATCATACAATACTATAATTTTGATGTTAAATGACAAATGGCAATCTAATAGCCATTTGCCAATTAATGCATCAAAATTAATGGTGATTTAATTATAAAATACATAGAATCTCAATATATTAAATGGTTTTACAATTTGAAATTATTAAAATTATTGCAATAATAGTATCTTATAGCAATCTATAATTTTGATGTTAAATGACAAATGACAATCTAATAGCCATTTGCCAATTAATGCATCAAAATTAATGGTGATTTAATTATAAAATACATAGAATCTCAATATATTAAATAGTTTTACAATTTGAAATTATTAAAATTATTGCAATAATAGTATCTTATTCTTTTGAAAATATTATGAGTTACTAAAAAAAATCTAAAATTTTCCTTTAATACAAAAAATAATAAGATTGTTAGGAAATTTATAAAAATAATTACAATATACTCTCTCCGTTCTTTTTTGTTCTTCCCATTTACTTTTTGCACAGTTTTCAAAGCAACTTTCGAGTCTAAATATCTCTAAATACACCTTATAAAAAATTATAAAAAATATATGATAAGAAAGTATACATTAAGACGAATCTAAGGAGATCTCATATGAATATATTTTATCATTTATAAATTTTTTAAAAATCTTAATTAAACTTCTCTCTCTTCAAATGAAATATTCTAATTGGGAAGAACAAAAAAGAACGGAGAGAGTACATTATTACAATCAAAGTAATTTGATTACTTTAATAAAAAGTATTAAATTTCAATATTTTCCTTTAATACAATATGTCGTACCCTCAAAATAATTAACTTCCGGTAACATTAGAAAATATTTTTGTAATGACAATATATTATTCCATCCAAAATGAATTGAGTTTTTATGTTGTTATATTAATTCAATTATATATTATCATTACATTTTTGAATTATTATAATTTCATAATAATAATATGCAAATTTTTTTATTACTTTATTACTCTTTTAGTTAATTATTTAGTAAGTGAGCCAATATATTTTTATAAATAATTACTCAAAATAAATAATTTCCAATAATATCAGAAAATGTTTTTGGTGATGACATTATATTTTATCTTGAAATTAATGAAATTATATTAATATTATTTTTTTAACTATTATAATTTCATAATAATGATATGCAAATTTTTTTTCTTTTATTTAATTATTTATTGAGCCATTATAATTTTATAAACCATTTGAATATATTCTTAAATATTATTTATTAAACTAAAATTTCATAATGATATTATGCAATTGTACAATTACATACAATTTATGTTTTAAAAAAATTATCTCTACAAATTCCGTGCAATGCACGGGGTTTATACTAGTATATATTAGAGTTTTAACTTTCAGTATAAATTTTTAATTAAATTGATTTATTGAGACTATATTAACACTTTGTCAAATACTCCCTCCGTTCTTTTAAGTTCTTACACCTTACTATAAGGGGTAGTTTTAAATGTTTTTTCCACTTTAAAATACTTTTAATTTTTGGAAAGATTTCATTCCACTTTTACCCCTTAAAACCCTATTTTTCTTTCTTCACACTACTATCGTACATTTTACTAAAACAATAAAAGAATTTGACAAGTGTCACAATTTTAAGAGTTATTTTCCCGCCTAATTTTACTTAAGTTATTTTAGGTGGTTTTTAAATTTAATTTTAGGGAAATTCCACGTGGTAACCTTGAGATTTTGGGTTTTCCACGTGGCAACCAAAACTTTTAAAAAATCCACGCGGTAACCCTGAGGTTTATATAATTGTTCCGTAGCGACCTTTTTGCACATAAGAACATTAGTAAATGTTAATTTCGAAACTTTAAGGCTGATTTATGCCTATGTATGCGACTCACCATTTCAAACGTCATCAGTTTTAATCTTTTTCTCCAAAACATAAACCCTAACTCTACCCTTTTTCATCCAAATCATATTTTTCCCTCAAATTCAAAAATGGTTGATTCAAGGTGTATATTTTGGGGGGAAAGGTTGAAACTGATGACATTTGAAATGGTGAATAGCATAAATAGTCGTACAACAACCTTAAAGCTTCGAAAATTAATGTTTTTCTAACTTTTATGTGCAAAAAGGTCACCGTGGAACAATTTGGTAAACCTCAGGGTTACCGCGTGGATTTTTTAAATGTTTTGGTTACCACGTGGAAAACTCAAAACCTCAGGGTTACCACGTGGAATTTCCCTTAATTTTACTCCCTCCGTTCCTTTATGTTCTTCCACCTTACTATAACGGGCAGTTCCAAAAGTTCTTCCACTTTAGAATACTTTCTATTTTTGGAAAGTTTTCATCTCACTTTTACCCCTTAAAACCCCACTTTTCTTACTTCACACTATTATTTAATTATTTTCTCTCTCATACTTCCAATACAATCATTACTTCACACTACTATTTAATTATTTTTTCTCTCATAATTCCAATACAATCATTATTTCCCACTACTATATAATTAAAATAATACCCACTACTACCAAAGATTCCATTTTTCTTAATCTTTGTGAAAAACCCAAATAGGAAGAACAAATAGGAACGGAGGGAGTATTTGCTTAGTTAATTTAACCCATATTTGATTTTGCCTCATATGTTTTTTTCATTGATGCTTGTTTTCTCTTCTACAATAGTCTTTAATGTCCAATTTTTTTCTCATATGTTTTTCCAAAAATTCTAATGATTCCGTGCTTAGCACGGGTATGTACCTAGTATAATTATATTCATTTACTGCAGTAAAAGGATTGTAGGGCACACATGTTCGGACCTTTTGGAAGACATGTAGTTGTTGCAATACCAAACATCCAAAAAAACAAAAATCTTAAACGTTACAAAAAATAAAAGAGCCACAAAATTTCACCTAATATATAATAATACAAACAGGAAAAGCTAAACAGTAATTAAATTTCTCGATATAAAACAAAACAGTCATCAAATCAGTGAAAGTCAATAGGTGTAGTCCTGAATCAATGTCCATACAACTATGTTTTCATGGCTCAGCATTGTTCTTACATATTCTTCACTAGCTTTAATTTCTTCTCCCTTTAATTTCACTAGAATATAGTTATTTCTTTAAATGATTACGGGAATTAAGAAAAATAAAATTTATTAGACATTAGATAGATAAATTTATTTGAATAATAAATTTAATAAAGAAAAAGTACGAATCATATTTATTAAAAAAATTAAAATAAAGTGAATGGGACAATAATAATTATAAAAAATGTTAAATAAAGTTTGTGTGGACCGTAATCAACATAAAAATGTTAAAAAGAAGTTAATAGAAAATATACTGGGATCGTAAACATTAATACTCCTAAAATTTTAAAATGAGGATAATAGGGTTAATTATAGGTCCGACAAAAGTTGATGCGACCTACTAACTCGACTTGAATCTAACTTGAAATAAATGGGTTTGAGTTAAGACTTTTGACACGATTACTAATTAAATGGGTTGACTCGATCTGATTTATTTATTAAATGGATTAGGTCCAGTTTAAAATTTTAAACTAGAAACAAATATGTATAATATAAGTTATTTAATTAAACAATTTAATTCAGAGTTAAATCAATAAGCGGATACTGAACTTAATTCAAGTAATATTTTCCTATGTAAAAATTGAGGCCTTAAAAATAAAATATGGTCAACGTTAAAAACCGTTAAATGAAAACAAAACACTCTAAACGGGTTAAGTAGACCCAAATCAAATCGAACTAATTTATTTTCAACCTAATAAATATACATGTTACGTTTAATTCAATGGATTTCGATCTTGAACTTGAACCCAGTCCAACCTGATAGACCCAAGTAACTAGAACAAAGGAGTACTTTATATAAGGGCTGTTTTCCTTCAAACATACCCTTAAATTTCCTCTTCCATATCCCTTATATGCTAGTTAAGTACCCCATTTTCTAGGACCCTTAAAAAACTTTGTTGAGTATGGTAATCAAATTACTACTACTACTAGCTTCATTTTTCCATTGTATTGATACTTATTCTTTCATGGTTAATGCTAACAATGTCAATAACGTATCAAGCGTGACCTTGAAAGTTGTGGAAAGCGAATTCTTTCATTGGGTTAACCACATTAGAGCAAACTCATTCAAAAAGCATAGTAAGAAACTTCATCTAGAGAAACAAAAAGAAAAGACTCATATGAAGATGAAGCATAGTAAAATTCTCAAATTAAGAGTGAGAAATCACAAAAAATCATCTTCCTCAAACTACTTTACTAGTGTGCAAAAAGCTATTGATTCAATCCCCATTGGTAATTCATGTCGCATTGTCATTTGTATTGGTCCTGGAACTTACAGGTTAGCTAGTTCTGTTAAAGTATATAATATATTACGAGGTTTCAACTATTAACTTAAGTTTTGGGTTCATTTGATTCCACGATATGGTATCAGAGCTTAAGCTGTTGTTGAGTTGGTTTCTTAACAAATTTCTCGTTAGAAAACCTTCTGTTAAATTGAGTTAGACTTATTGTCAACGCCAGCATATAATCGGTGAAATACGAGGTGCACATACTTTTAAACCAATAAGATATCATCCTAAAATCATCATGTGCATATTATCTTTAGTTCATCGATATAAAATAAACCATTTGTAACAGTTTTTTTGATTGGTTAATTATTCTAACTTTGGTTTGACAATTAAACTTTGAATAATAATATTTTATATATAACAGGGAAAAAGTGAAGGTTCCAATGACATTGGCGTATATAAAAGTAAAAGGAGCAGGAGCAGATAAGACGATAATTGAGTGGGATGACACAGCTGATAGATTAGGGGAAGATGGAAAGTCATTAGGGACTTTTGGCTCTGCTACTTTTGCTGTCAACTCTCCCTACTTCGTTGCCAAAAATATCACTTTTAAGGTCAGTTTTTTATACTCTAACAAAAACCTCATAAGACTATAATAGGAGTATATGTTTGGGCAATGAGGGCCGCCGCCTAGGACCCTAGTCTAATCCGCCATTGATGAAAGGTAGGTGTTTCTTGAGGAGTTGAGGTTGAATTGTGGAAGAAGACTATTTGTGTTATGAAGTACTACCTCCGTTCCAAAATACTTGCAACACTTATCATATTAGGAAGTTTTAAATTACTTGCACCATTATTATTTTTGGCTAAACTAATCTACTTATTTTATCCTCACTTTATTCCAACCCCACTATCACCATCAATCATACATCATCCCATTAATTATTTAATATACCCACAAGTTACAACCACTATCTACTTATAATAATTTTTTTATTTTTATCCTACATATCACCATCAATCATACATCATCCCTACTTTTACCATACTGATTTGACTTGCCTAAATTCCTGTGCCCAAACCCAATGGTGCAACTAAAATGGAACGGAGGTAGTAGCACAAATTCTTACTTGAGAGTTGAGACCGTCTTTTGTATAGACGCTCTTAAAAGTTCAGTCCAATTTTAAATATAAATTGTTACAACTCTAAAGTAATGTTTGATTTTGGGATTGTTTTGTTAATGTTCGATTTTGGTTCTTATCTAAAATAATGGACTTTTCTATTCGTTCCTTAAAATTGCGAAAAATTGAAAAAAATAAGCTTATTGTAAAAACATTTTCCAAAATAACTTTTGGGAAATTTGAATTTTCAAAATGAGCGTCTCAAAGCTAAAGTTGAAGTCCAAAAAGTCAAAAATCTTTGTAACAGGAAACAAAAGGGAAACAATGTCATGACGTTGAAAGATAATAAACTAAAACATATGTTTGTTCAATTTACCTTTTGTTATCCGTTAGTAACAGGCTAACAGCTAACAAAGGATTTTAACTTTTTTTTACCAATTTCTTTTTTCGTTGTTAGTAATAACGAACATATCTATTATCTAGGCTCGAACACGAAAACAATTATTTTAGGAATTAAAATTTTCCGAAACTTATTTTTTTCAATCTTTCTAAAATTGTTTCCATTTAACAATTTGGATTGCTCTTGTTGTTGTTCCCCAAAAAAATGATTATGTATATTATAAATTTTAGACAAAATTAAACATATTTATCTTTATTTTAATATTTTAACAATGTTTATGTTCTCCATAGATTTTCTATTAACTTTATTAATTTTTAATAGTTGTAATCCTTATATTTTTTTCCCACTAAATTTCTTTTGATATTTTTAATACCTATGATCATACATATCTATATCTATATATATATATATATATATATATATATATATATATATATATATATATATATATATATATATATATATATATATATATATATATATATATATATATATATATATATATATATATATATATATATATATATATATATATATATATATATATATATATATATATATATATATATATATATATATATAGTGAGAGAGTCATATTTTTAGACTACTCACCGAAATACGTTATTTATTCATAATATCATATTTGTTATTAATTTTCTTACCAAAGGTTATGACACAAAGAAAAGATTAAGATGTAGTTTCATTATTGAGAACAAGATATAAATTTAAATTGTATGAACGAATAATACTTCATTAAGAGAGACAAGATAATTGTGTGGATGACATAAATTAATTAAGCGGAGATCATTTCATAAAAAAATGTAGTAAACTTAGGGGAACCAAAGAACTTAACATTTTGTTTATGATGGATTGAGATTTAAAGATTAATAAACTATTCATATCAACAAGTTGCATCTTTTTTCATTGTATATTCTTTTCATGGGAGCCCATTTACTAAGAATTTCACAGTTAAACGTGTTTGGTGGAAAGTAATCTTGGGATGGATAACCTCCAGGAAAGTCTTCCTGGGCGCGCACAAGTGATACCAGCAAAGTGCGCTGAAAATACTTGTACTGATCTGCGGGACCAGTCTACAGTCTTCATAAGTAGCCACTGGCGATCCAAAAAGTCGAGGTGTTACATTTTATCTACTACATGAAAAAATTATAAACTCAAAATCACCATACTAACTAAAAAAAAATACTATTTATCTACAACATAATAAAAAAAAAGTCGAAAACTCACATTAAATTTCCCAAAATAGAAGGTGGAGCAAACATAAGATCACGAGGTACAAAAATATACTTTCTCCGTTCCATTTTAGTTGCACCATGGGGTTTGGCACAATATTTAAGGACTGTCAAATCAGTATGGTAAAAGTAAGGATAAAAAATAATTAATGATGATATGTGGGGTAGAAATAAAAAAAAGTTATTATAAGTAGATAGTAGTTGTGACTTATGGGTATATTAAAATAATGGGAAATTCCACGTGGTAACCCTGAGGTTTTGAGTTTTCCACGTGGTAACCAAAACTTTTAAAAAATCCACGCGGTAACCCTGAGGTTTATATAATTGCTCCGTGGTGACCTTTTTGCGCAAAAAAACGTTAGCAAAAGTTAATTTCGAAGCTTTAAGGGTGATTTATGCCTATGTATGCGACTCACCATTTCAAATGTCATCAGTTTCAATCTTTTTTACCAAAACATAAACCCTAACTCTATCCTTTTTCATCCAAATCATATTTTTCCCCCAAATCCAAAAATGGTTGATTCAAGGTGTATATTTTGGGGGAAAAGGTTGAAACTGATGACATTTGAAATGGTGAGTCGCATAAATAGTCGTACAACAACCTTAAAGCTTCGAAAATTAACGTTTGCTAACGTTTTCTAAAGTTTTATGTGCAAAAAGGTCACCGTGGAACAATTTGGTAAACCCCAGGGTTACCGCGTGGATTTTTTAAAAGTTTTGGTTACCACGTGGAAAACCCAAAACCTCAGGGTTACCACGTGGAATTTCCCTAAAATAATTAATGAGATGATATATGATTGATGGTGATATGTGGTAGGAATAAAGTGAGGATAAAATAAGCAGATTATTTTTGCCAAAAATAGTAATGTTGCAAGTAATATTAAACTTCCGAAAACGGTATTAAGTGTTGCAAGTAAAATGGAACGGAGTAAGTATTTTCATTCCAAAAATTCTTGTAGTATACAATTTGATTCAAATTGCTCCACAAATTATTCCTCTACTAATATACTACTACTTCATCAATCTCTAACAGAACTCAGCACCATTACCAGCAACAGGAGCCATAGGGAAGCAAGCAGTAGCACTAAGAATATCAGCAGACAAAGCAGCATTTATAGGGTGCAAATTCATCGGAACACAGGACACATTATACGACCACATCGGACGACATTACTTTAAGGATTGTTACATACAAGGATCTGTAGATTTTGTGTTTGGAAATGGTCGTTCTCTTTATGATAGCTGCTATTTACACGCAGTCTCCAACAATTATGGAGCAGTTACTGCCCAGAAAAGAGAGAGCTTTCTAGAAGAAACTGGGTTTTCTTTTTTGCATTGTAAGGTTACTGGATCGGGTGCCCTTTATCTTGGAAGGGCTTGGGGTTCCTTCTCTAGGGTTGTTTTTGCCTACACTTATATGGACAAGATTATTGCTCCTGGTGGATGGTATGATTGGGGTGACAAAAATAGAGACATGTATTGCTTCTTTCTCTCACTTTTTATTTTCTATCTTTGTTTTTTTAGAGTATATAAAATATTATGGGGCTTTAACCATCAGCTTAAACTTTTGATTGAGTTGGTTTTTTGAATGGTATTAGAAATCAGTGTGACAAGAGGTTACGGGTTCGATTCTCAACCACCTCTTATTTAAAGTGGAATATTCAGCGCCGGGTATGAGAAGGGCCTGTGTCGCATCCACTTTTCTAGTCCAAAGGGGCTCTTGTGTGAGGGGGCGTGATAAAGTATGTAACATATCCTAAGGCTTCAATTATTAGCTTAGGCTTTTGATTGAGTTGGTTCCTTGACACTTTTTGTGTTTTGTTGTCGCTAAAACTATGTTTAGAAAAAGGAAAATAAAGGGAAAGGAAGAAGAGAGATTTAAAAGAAAAAGTCTTAGTATTAACGATTATTTATGAGGTTAATAAATCACTCTTATGTGTTAGAATTTAATATGAGGTTTTGCTATTTTAATTTATCTTTTATGATTTTATTAATTTTATTGTTTTTTTTTTTTGTCTTTTTGTGGTGATTTATAAATCACGGAAATTAATTAGGAATTTTTGGATTTAAAAGGATATAGGGTCCCTTGTTTGAATAACAAATAAGGAGGGAATAACTTTGGAGAGAAAACATGGATAAAATTTATTAAAAATACAATCTAATCAAAAAGTAGAAAGATTTAAAGACAGAACAATTATATGCCTTCATTTTCCCTTATTTTTTTTTTCAAAACAAACACGTTCCACTCTCTCTTCCTACCCTTACCCTTATTCTTTCCCTTTTCTTTCCTTGTTAGAGTATTATAATACATGTTGGAGTTTTTCAATCATAAGTTTAAACTTTTGGTTGAGTTAGTTTATTAAACTAGTATATTTATGGTTGAAGCCCCAAGGATATGCTATATACTCTAATATGCCCCCTTACACAAGAGCCTTTTGCGCTATAAAAGTGTGGAGACCCTATAACTGACACTGAATATTCCACTTTGATTGAGGGGTGATTGAGATTCAAACCCACAACCTCTTGTCACGTTGACTTCTTAGAAATTTAACATAAGATTTAAGAATAATTGCATTTGCAAGGGTTCTCGATAACTCCAAATTCCCATATTAATTGCAATTATCAGTGTTCAATCAAGTAAGAAAATTAATTCTTAGAAATTTAACATAAGAATAATTAATTATCGCAAATATTAATAGTCTAATTTTATGTGGTTTGACGTGTAGGACTGTATTTTATGGACAATATAAGTGTACAGGACCAGGAGCAGAATTTGGAGGAAGGGTTTCATGGGCAAGGGAGCTAACAAAAGAAGAAGCTCAACCGTTCATTTCTACAGATTTCATTGACGGTGATGATTGGCTCAAGAATTTAATTTGATTTAAATTTGAGAATTAAATAATTCATTCATAATAATACTGCCTCCTATTCTACTTAGGTAGTGTTTGGCCAAGCTTTTTATTTTTATTAATCCTATTGATTTTTTTCAATATTCTCTTATCATTTTTAATTTTTATTTTATTCTTAATCTATAAGTTAAAATATAGTCATATGAGATCTTATTTGATTCGTTTCAATAAAAAAATTGTTAATATTTACTTTTTATAATTTATTATAATCAAAAACACTTAGAGATATTAAAAATCAAAATGTTATCTTGTGAAAAACTAAATAGGACTAATAGGTTGAATAGGAGGTTGTAAACTTGTAATTATTATCTCATCTTGTTAGTTGTAATCTATCTAGGTCTCGGCAAGAATGATGATATGATGTATTTATTATCCTTTCTCTTTAAAAACTATGACAACATTTTGACAAGGATATGTCATCACTCTTTTCTCCATGTTGAGGTTAAGGTAGAGCTAGGAGTGAAGAAAAGGATTCTAAGGTTTTATTTATTTTTTATTCAAATTATATTTTTTCCTCCAAATTTAAAGATGGTTTAAATTAAGGTTTACGTTCTTGAGGAAAAGGTTAAAACTGATGGTATTTGAAACGGTATGGTGAGTCGCATAAATTGATGTATAGTTGCCTTAAAACTTCGAAATTAACGTTTGCTAATATTTTACATCCAAAAAGGTCACATTGGAACAATTTGGTAAACCTCAGGGTTATCACGTGGATTTTTTTTAAAGTTTTAATTACCACGTGGAAAACCCAAAACCTCAGGGTTACAACATGAAATTTTCATCATCATTATTATTATTATTAGGAAAACTTATAAGAAACTGCCTAATATATACATTTTTTTAAAATAAAAAACTACCTTATATAATACTATTTTTTACAAAACACTACCTTTTACTGAATTTTGTCAGTTGACAGTTCACATTAACATTGACCTACACAAAAAACTACTCCCTTCGTTCCTTTTTGATTGTCCACTTTAAGTTTATCCACTTTAAGAGATAGAAATTTAAATTAGATTTTTGAAGTATATATTGAATATAAAATATATTCATATGAGATCTTATTAGATTTGTCTTGAGGTAAAGTTTTTTAATATATAATTTTTTATGTGTTAAAAATAATAATGTGAACCTTTGTATATGGCAATGGACTCCTTGCTTTTAATAAAACATGAAATGAACAACACCGTGATGAAGATTAGTTTGCAACACAATGTCACCAGAAATCTTGATAAAAGGTTGAAGGCGTCTACAAGCTTTCCTTTTGTGATATTTCCCCCACAAAGGTACTTGGGTTATGATACCGGAAATTCACAACGAGATACAGTCAACCACATCAACCGACTAGTACTCATCGATTGAACTAAACAACAATATGTTTTTGTAGAGATCGAAATCAGAAAAACTATAAAAGAGTTGATCACTCTCCTTTACGTTTCAAGAGAATAAGAGAAAGATGACAAAATTTTGATTCTAAGAATAAGTGATTTCATACCCATGTACTCACTCTTATTTATAGAGTTGAAATGTCACATAGGTTCATCCAAACCATACACCAATTGATGATGTAACACATTCATTCATAACAACACATCAGTTCATGAAACATAGCTTAGTTTCATGAACAATCACTTTGTTTCATAAAACAACTTTTAGAAACTTTCTGACTCGAAAATCTCTAAGTGCTTGAACGAGCACCTAAAGTGCTCGAATGAGCCAACCACCAAAACATCAAACAGAATGTTCAGAAGCATTCTGACCTGCTTGGAGCCACATGCTCGAACGAGCATAAAAGTGCTCGAACGAGCAGCCCAATGCTTGTGATGCCTCGTTTTGGTTCTGTTGTTACGTACTTGCTTAGTTTATGCTTTGTACATGTCTCTAAGCCTTGGATAATGTCCTACATGCTCTAAATATCCAACATTATGATGCGTACTTGGAGATATTAAAGCTTAAAATTTGCTAAAAAATGCGTGTAAAAGGTAAACTGGACATACAAAAAGGAACGGAGGGAGTACCTTATATAGTACAATTCTTTGCAAAACACTACCTTATATAATACAATTTTTTTGCAAAACACTACCTTATACTCCCTCCTATTCAAATTTAATATCCACTTTGGGTTGGGCACGCAATTTAAGGAAATGGTAGTAGATGTATTTTAGCGATAATTAAATTGGTCTTTAGTGGCATATGTAATTGGTCGAATCTTTGGGGATAGGCTAGATTGTACATAACACATATATACACCAAGTAAACCAGTCAAGAGAAGCATCTAATGCTACTAAAGGAGTATCGATTTTCAGCAGCAAAAGGTATCCATTGATGTGCTTTTCAAAGCTTGCTCTATATCAAAAATACTGATAAAAGTGATTTAGCGATAATTAAATTGGTCTTTAGTGGCATATGTAATTGTCAGTTTGTCACTATAATCTATAGTGACATTTGTAAGAAATGTCAATATATTCTATATCGCTAAAAGCTTTAGTGTTACTTTTTAATAAGCTGCTAAAGAGTCTAATAAATGTCACTAAATCCTCAATATATACTATAAGAAATTTGAAATAGCGACATTTAAATTAAATGTCGCTAAATATATCCCACTAAAAGCAAATTATGATTAGTGGTTAGCTATTAAAAATGTGAATAAAGTTAATTGATGGAGAACAAATGTGTAAAAATAATAAAGCTAAAGCCAATAAAAACTACTCAACTTTTTCTTTTTATTTTTGCTTAAAATTCAACCTTTGAACAAATTTTTTTTTTTTTTGAGGTAATTGAACAAACTTACATGAAAGCTAATTGTCTAACACATTTTTTTTTTAACTATTTGAAAAATCAAAAATAAAAAAGTCATAATTATGAATTGAAGTACATACTACCAGTGGCGGATCTAGACTTCACACTCCCTAGGGGCACCAATATTAAAGATGAAAGTTTGCAAAAAATTTCGACATAGTTTCATTTGCAAAATGAACAACCAAATCAACAAAATGTTCTTTCAACAGTTACATATACAATAATTTCAAGTTAAGACCAATCAATTAATGTCATCTCACCAAACAGTGGCATGGCAACCCAAAAAATAAGTAACTAAGCATACAAAATAACAAACCTACTATAGTTGTTCACGCCTAGTTTTCATATTTTGGAATCGTTGTACAATAGCATCAATACTAACATCAAAAAACAAATCTTTCTCCAAGTAAGTAACCAAGCTATCATTCAACAGTTGATCCCCCATACTATTTCGCACTTTACTTTTAATATGATTCATTCCAGAAAATGTTCTTTCAACAGTTGCAGTCGCCACGAGAAGAAGCAAGACTAATTTCAGCAGTAAGTAGACATCTACATGTGTTTCATGCTTCCCTGTCTCAACTAGTTTCATTGATACTTCATTGAGAGTCTTCACATCTGAGAACCACGCATCATATCTCACATCACCAATGAAACTTTTCAGTGATTCCTCAAAGAATATCAAATCTTCATTAGGAAACTCGTTTGGATAAAATTTTGCAAGTTGAACCAATTTTTTTGTATCAAAAGATGAGAATCCGTTACTGGGATTAAAACAAGACATACAAATAAGCAACTCTTGGGTTCTCTCGCTGAATCGATTGTCAAGTTCTTGTAACTGTAGATCAATCACACTTAGAAAAACTTCAACTCGATAATGATGAAGATTTGTCACTTGAGGAGCTTTACCATGAACCATCTTCCTTCCACCACTCATATGACTAACATACAAGTCTTCCATATTTGGATTCAATTGCATTTTTAATAGTTAGAGAGGTAGTGTTAGGAACATGTACAATGCCAAGAAAACGCTCCATTACTCCACCAGTTTTGCTAACATACCGCAAACAAACTGACAACTCTTCTTTATCAGATATATCTGCAGACTCATCAGCAAGAATAGCAAAACATTGATCACCAATTTCCGCAATGATTGCTTTAGTGGTCTCCTTTGCACAAGCATTAATGATATCTTTTTGTATGGAAGGAGAAGTCAATTGACAATTTTTAGGGGCATTATCCAACACAACATCTTCAACATCAGTTCTACCTTCTGCGTGAAATTGCAAAAGTTGAATGAAATTACCCCTATTCAATGATTCTTGTTTCTCATCATGACCCCGACACGGCATGCCTTGAATTATAAGCCACTTCAAGCACTTAATAGAAGCTTCCAACCTCCTTCGATATTTTATTTTTGTTTCTACATCTTGCTTATGTAAAGATGCTGCAATCGAATTATTTTGATTCTTGAAATCTTCAAGTCTTTTCATTGCAATTCGATGAGCACTCATATTTGCACCAACATGTAAATCAAAATAATTTGCCTTTTTCCAATTGCGAAATCCATCAACCACAAAAGAATCTTGTCCAACATTATCATCCTTGAATAAATAACAAGCAAAACAAAATGCTGCATCTTTATCAGCACTATATTCAAGCCACATTTTGTATTTATCAAACCATTTCCAATTAAATCTACGGTTTTTTGACCCAAACTATGTGAATTTAAATTCATGTTTATAAGGTTGACAAAGATTTCTCGAACAATATTCTCTTCTAACAATATCTCGGTTACATGGGTGAAATTCAGACATCCTTCTCCTTTTCCCGGGGTCTTGAGGAAGATTCAAAACATCAATAGAAGTTAATCTTTCTTCATTTCCCGAGTTTGGGGTTTTGAAAGTTGGAGTAGTTTCACTCTCTTTCTCTTCATCTTGAGAAGAAGGAATAGATGATGGAGGAGGATTATTTGGAAGGGAGCTTGGAGTCGAGTTATCACCACTTTCTTTACTCAAAGGTTTTGCAAAAAAAGAAGCAATACTCCTTTCTTTTCTTTTCATTAATTTCAATTCTAGCAAGAATACATGGCACATAACACATTCAATCATACATTCATCATCAATTAACCAAACACATTCGCAAAGTAAAATCACAAAAACAATTGACATAATTCCACAAACTAACTTATATAATTCAAGAAACTCCAAAATCCAAACACATTCATTAACATAATATATAATATTTATTCACAAAGCACAAAAACATAATAACATAGAATACTTATTCAATAATTCAATCAAAGAACTATGTATTCAATAAAAACCCTAATTTTTGGAATTGGGGATTTAAAAACATAACATTTAATGATAAAATTAATAATAATACCTGAGTCCTTGAGATTGGTGGCCTTACGGGGACGACCTGGTGGTCAGTGGTGGCTGTGACTGAGCAGGAGAGAATTCGCACAGTTTCGCACATAAGAGAGAACATAACAGAACAGAGAAACAGGGGTCGACACTCGACAGCACTCGACAGCCTCTGACCCGGTGGCGGTGGTCTGTGGGCAGGAGAAGAGGCCGGTGCCGGTGGTGAGAAGTGAGATTTGGGAATTAGGGTTTTTTAGTGAGAGAGAATGAGAATTGAGAAATGAAAAGCTGAAACGCGTGTGACTGTGAGTCTGTGACCCCGATTTTTTTTTACCCGATTTTTCCTTTTTTTTTTCCTCATTTTTTTTGAAGACTCTAGGGGCACGTAACCCCTTGTGCCCCATAATAAGTCCGCCACTGCATACTACTACTTACTCTATCCCTATGAAATAACAATACAATTGCACGAGAATTAAGAAAATAGTGACAATAAATTGCGTAGATAAGGTTAAAAGTGAAAGAAAACAAGAACAAATTTATGTTCAAAAATTAGTAAAATGAAAAAAAACAAACAAAAAATGTCGCAAAGAAAAAAAAGGACAAAACAAAATAAAATATCGACATAGATAGTGTTTGTTTAGCAAAGGTTAGAAATTCAGTAAATAACCACAAAAACAAAAAAATACTAATAAAATAAATAAAATAAAAAAGGAAAAATTACCTAGGATATACAACATTTTTATGATTTTCTTACAATAATCCCACCTATTGATTAACCATGAATAGTCCCAACTTTAACGGGTATTTGCCTAGAGTAAACATGAGTAACCCAATGACCTTTTACAGTAGGTAATTCACAAAAAAACATTTAAAATTAATTTAAAATTAGAGAAAAATTTCAAAAATTTACACAAAAAATTCTATTGAATAAAAAAAATCATATTTTTTTTGAACATTTAAAACATTTTTTTCAACATTTTATTTTATTTTTTAAAAATAAAACATGCTATAACAAGTTATCTGATAATAGTATTTACTCTCGGAAACCCCTTCAAAATTGAGATTATTCATGATAAATCAATAAATTATATTATTGTAAAAATTCATAAATATATTAAATTATTCCACATAACTTTTACCGTATAAAATTACTCCAAGTCCCTATAAAATTTCCCAATAGATAGATTTACCAGGTAGTAAACTACCGTTATTTACCACAAACTCATAGGAAACCTTCATGGGAGGACTTACTGATATTACGATTTTGAAAGTAGGCGGAGTAAAAAATGAAAAGGCTTTCACTTTAGTGTTGAGTCATCAATCCTTTCTCTGTCCACTTTGGTCGAACTCTGAACTTCCTACCTCGAAAACGACCCAATACAACGCGCACCATTCTCTCTCTTCCTGTACCATCCCATGTGCTGTTCATCTTTCTCATTTCCATGGCGTCCTAGATTAGGGTTTTTCATCTGCTGAATAATTCAGCTCGATCTCACTCTTTCCTGTCAATTTCGACCTTCATTAATGGCGGAAGAACGATTCACTAGAATTTTGGTTCAAGCTTTAACTACCGTTGACAAGGGAGTGACTAATCCTTCTGTGCGAATTATTGATCGGACTCCAATTGTTCAAGTACTTCCCGATTCTCAGCTCGTTGAAGCTCCTTCTCAAGCTCCAAAGGCGGAAATTGCTGCTGTAGGTAGGAAAAAGCGTGGACGGCCTCCAAGGAATCCTGGAGGAGTTTCGTCTCCTGCTGCTTGTTCTTCTCCGGTGACTGTGAATAGTAAGAAGATTAAGAAGGAGAAAGAAGATGAAGATGTTTGCTTTATTTGCTTTGATGGTGGAAACCTTGTGCTTTGTGACTACCGGTGAGCTTAGTTTATGGTGTTTTGGGGTTTTTCTTACTATCATTTTCTAATGTTTTTATTTGATTTATTTGTAATTTTGTTGTCTTAGGGATTGCCCTAAGGCGTACCATCCGGCTTGTGTTAAACGAGACGAGTCCTTCTTTCTGCCAAATATACGATGGAATTGCGGTATGTGCTTACACTCATCATTAATTCGGTCATTGTATATTTGGAAATTCGGAGGATTGCTATATATTGAGTATAATGTAATTTTTGTCTGAGTTTGGATAAGTTTGGAATACAGGAGCTATTATATGTTAGTTACTGAAGCAGTAAGTAAATCTAGCAGAATGCAGATTGTTTAGTTACTTGAGGGTTCCAACTTCGGAGATCAGCTGTGTAGTAGTCTGCTATTTGTGTTTGGCTTTGATTGTTGAATGAAAGTTTTTATCGTGCAATTATTATATGCATTCAATTAAGGTCCTGTTATAGTGCTTGCTTGTTCCTTTATATTCTTGTGGAACTTTCTTCCCTAGAAGTCTATAGGCCTTGAATTGTGATTTATCGTGATGCTACACTTTTTTGAGCTTTAGTAAACCATGGATTGCTTAGAATTATGAATTGATGATTTCCTTAACTCATGTTGTTGCCTGGGCTGAGAGCCTGAGATCAATAATCTGAAAATGGATTTTGAAGCATTGGATTTTTATGATCATATTCCATATTTTGCTACTTGATTCTTTGTAAAGGTTGAAAGTTTGTTGCAGCGTTTTTCTTTTGACTGACAGAGGCTTAGAGCATCGTTAAAGAAACTAAACAACATAAACTTGTGCGGTTGTGCCTTGTCTCAAATTTTTTCGTGTAAGATGTAATGACATAGGCTTAGAACATTGTTTAGATATTTCTTTACAATTAAAATGACATTCTAATTTAGTATCTTACACCTCAAAAATATTATTTCTAGTATGAATAGATTTTCAAATTTCATTTATTCAGTCGTAATTGTCTTTTTAGGCTTAATTGTAGGTCCAACTATAAAGGACTAATCCTTTCAACTCTCATCTTCTTTTCTACCTAAAATGGCCTACAACAAAAATTACAGTTATAATAATTTAAAACAATTTAACATTTTATTGGAGGAGGTCAATTATAAAAATAAAATGATTCTATAAATGGAATTACTAATGAAACTTGAATCCATGGGTGGGTTGTCGACTATTATAAGTGTTCAGATAAAAGGGTTAAAACTTGATTTATATGAATCTTCAAGTATTTCTCACACTGCTATTGATGGAAGTAAGTAGCCTTTTAAATTTGTTTTGACACTTTCATGATATTGGGAACCATTGGATAAATTAGAGATTTTAGAACAACTACATAACATAGAACTTTTTTTTTGCTTAATCTACCCGAAAACACACGTCTGTTATGTTATGTTGGAACTAGAAGATAACAAAACAAATATTTAGTTGAAAAAATATTGGTGGGGCTCACTTGTTTGGAAATCCTAGTTGAATCCTTTGATGCCTGCCCACGGCACGTAGAACGTAAATGTTTGGTAAAAACTTGATTTTTTCATGAAATTCACTTCCCAAAATTGTTTCAATTTGGATTTTTGATTAGGCTTTCTTTTGAATAACATCATAGATAAATTCTTTGATAGAAGTCTTGAATTTCAAATCAGGCTTTTTTTAAATGTATTAACAGGAGGGTTTTTCCCCATTTCATTGATTTTGACACATACATTTATCAAATAAGTTAAATTAAAAGTATCAAGTCATTAACCCATTTACAAGTTCGAGAATCTGGGTTCCTCAATCAGAAATTATATTGCAAGAGTTTAACAAGGGCATGCAAGTGAAGCTTCGTAAGAGAAAGGGACTTGAAGGTTGTGCCAATGATAACTTGTGGAGGAATGGAACTTGTATGGTGAAATTGAGTGAATAAGAGCAAAGAAAAGAGAAAGAAAGTAGGTGAACTTGGGATGAACACGACTTAGGTTCTTCATTACTCAGGGGGTGAGTTTTAGATGGTGAAAGGCGAAAAATGAAAGAGAAACTGTAGGGTCATTTCTAATTCTTTTAGTAAAATATGGGACGGGCAAACTGTATTATGTAGCAAATTTCTTAGGACAAACTCTTGCCTTTTGTCTTTATCTAAATGGACTAGTTTACAACTTTTGTTATGATATATTTCATGAAATTTGTTAGCGAATGCCTATGATGGAAGCATAGTGCATAAACAAGCTACTTCGCATGGCGTTGACAACATAATAAAGTTATTCATAAAAATTCAAACTGATAAGTTCGCGTTGTAAAGGAGTAAAAAATTGCGTTTTGGCCCATTTCATGGTATATCTCATGCTTTTGGCCCATATTTGGCACTATAATGATCACATCACTTCTGCGATCGCATCATTTTGTTGCTACTACGGTTGCGATTATCAATGCATTTTGCACTATGGATGGAAGCCTTTTATAGTTCAAGTCAAATAATGCTATGTTAGGTCTGAGTTTGTTGAGATAAAGCAATTGCATTTATTATATATTGTTATCATAGTGTGAAAATGCGGTAACGGTCGCGATTACGTTGACGGAACGATGATGCAATAACGAGAGTGATACGGTTATCAAAACGCCTAAATATCACTCAAAATCTTAAGATAAACTTGGATTTTTTACACCTTTACAATGCGAAAATTATCAGGTTATTGTTATTGAGAACCTTTACAATACGTGCAATGTGATGCGATGCGATGCCATCTTGTTTTTGCACTATGATTGTTATGTGAAGCACACAGTTGGCCCCTTACACTTGGTTTTTAAAAGTTGGAGAGCTGGTGACACATTGCCCGATTATTTAACACTTCAGTAGCTTTTATAGATAGATATCATAAGAGAAAGAAAATATATTTGAATGTCGGATAGTATAGGTGGATGATAAGCAAATGTAGTTTATTATTGACTTGATGTGTTTGCTGGACTTAATTGACATGTTTTTCAATTCTATATCTATAGGTTGAGTGTCTTTTCCCTTGAAGGATTCCCGCTGAGACTAAAGGGCGATATACTTTATATCCATAAGAGAGAATAAGTTAGAGAATAGGACGATATAATACGAATTAGGATTTTAGGACAACTGGAAGAGGTAGTTGCTTTCTTGGATGGCGGTTTTACGAATTTTGAATTGATATAAACCCATTACACATTTGAGATTTATATATTTTGATTATTTAATACATTATACTCCCTCTGTTTCAATTGACTCGTCCCATTTGACTTTTCACGGATTTTAAGGGTTGAGTGGGGTTCATTAAAAAGGTGGTAGTTGGGTATTTTAATTGATTAAATTAATTGTAAATGTGGTAGTGGGGTATTGGGAATTGAAAAAGTGAGGTATTTAAGTAAAAAAAAGGATAGCCAAAAAAGGAAATGCGACAAGTAGTATGATAATGCCAAATAAGGAAATAGGACAAGTAAACTGAAACGGAGGGAGTAGTAATTCCTAGAATACAAAAGAAAGAGCGATTTGAAGTATTAGTATATTGAACACTAGCTATTAGTTGTTCGTTGAGTTATAATGTGCATCATATTTTTGCCTTTGTTCCTTCACATTCACTACTATAAGTGGAATTATAATATAGGGAGTTGTTAATGATGTGGTATTGGTAGAAATTGTACTTCAAAATTATAATGGTCGTAAACTGTTAAAGGATATTTTCCTTTTTGACTTAAAGCTCTTCAACTTTCCAATTGCCATTTTTGAACGACAAAATGAAAGAGGGCTGTGTAAGCTGAAAGGTATAGATGGCGGCTGCTTATGACACTCTGAAGTAAGAAATGTGCAAGGATGTGCTCTTGTATTACTGAATGTAAACAATGTTTTTCACATTACATTTTTAAATCACTTGCACAATAATACTTTTAGTGATTAGTGAATAATTTTACCAACAAAAACTAGTGCCGATGTAATTATTTGGGTTAATTTTATGAATCATTTGATACAGTAAACTTATCGATCATTGTTAGGCTAAACTTAAAAATCATCATCAATCATAGGTTCCATTGAATCTTCACTGCTATGCACATGCACCGTCCAAAATGACCTAGGGTAAAGGGCATTCTGTCTTGAATGTCTTAGGAGGGATAACATAGGAATTACTTGTAAATAATAACTAATAATTAGTTAGCTAGAGCAATAAGTTACTGGGAGAAATAGTATAAATAGGAGAGGAAGGGAAAGGGGAAGAGAAAGTGTCACTTAATCATTTTGTAATAAAATTGGATTGAGTTTCTTGACTCATTTTATGGAGATCTCAAGCTTCTTTGATTACTTGAACTATTACGTTGAATTGTAATCTTTTTAGGTTATATTCCTTATACGATTTAGGTTTACTTTCAATATACATTATCACATTTACATTCATCTTCATTCTACATACAAATCAACACGTACATTTCAATACAATTCTTGCCACACATTTGTGTAGAATTTGCTTAGAATGGATATAAATCATCCATGACTATGTCAAATCATAACACTCTGTGTAATTCAGTGTTTCTAAAAGTTGAATTGAGAGCTAAATATAGGTTATGTCCAAACTGTATTTTGGTTCATATAAGCTGACTTGAATATGGGTCTTATACAATTGGATAAGTCAAAATTAGTATAATTTACCGATGAAGAGAAATTTAGTTTAAGACAAAATATGTTATTCAAGTTGAGAGATCTATGGGCAACATGATTGTTCTCTTGCCCTTAGAAGTGTTGATAATTTGAATTTAATTCAACTATTCTTCAGGAATTTATGGATTAAATGAACAAGTCTGTGGTTGAAAGTGGTTTACTTCGCTTTAGTTTGGTTTATTTTAGTCCCGTTTTGTCTTTTTTGTGCAACTATATAGTAATGGTTATGTTGATGGGTTTTGCCGGCAATGAGGTTTTCGTATTGCCAAATATTGGTTGAAACTGTGATATCCGTTGAGCTAGCCTAATACTTGACTTTAAAACTCTAAGATTGCGACTCTATCTAGTTCATATAATTGATTACGTTTTTAAGATTCGAGAGACAATACGATCTTTTCTTGTTTTGCTGAATAGGGAAAAGAAAATCGGGTGAGCAAGATAGAAAGAGGGAAAAAAGAAACGTGTTAGTGGATGAGTTTTTTTAATTATTCAAAGTTGTCATGGCATCTTGTAGATTGTGATTATAATGAATGGTGAGAATGCCATACCTTGCGTCCAAAACAAAGAAGTGAATGCGGGAGGAAATGTGGGCTCAATGTAAGGGTTTCTAAATCTAATGAGGGAGTTTGGCTTATGTTAATTTGGGTTGGAAAAATATTTCTACTCCCATTAATCTTATGTCATGTTTCATGCTTATGTGAATTTGCATGTGGAAAACTCTAATTTATCATAATAATTGGAAAGTAGTGGAACATGCTTTTGTATTGTTTTGAGATGTATAGTCTTTAGGACCATGGTTAGTTTCGTTGTGGTAAAAGTGCAAAGCTTCTTGGCATATCCATTGTTCAAAATTTGAGTTTAATATTTCCTTATTTGAAATTTTGATGGCATTAATATTTGTGTTTGTTTAGTTGAGGTTTATAACTAACTACATGATAATTTGCAACTTTTGGAGCATTAGAATAGTGGTTGATGACAAGCTAAATAAAATGTGAAACTATATATATAAAGATTAACACAAGGTTGAAAGTCATATGGTATTGTGTTGTGATTCAATAAATAGAGGAATATGAATTGTAGTAAAATTGTCAATAGGTATTGTAGTAATATAAATGTGAAGCTATATATATAGAGAGAGAATAACACAGGGTTGAAAGTCATATGGTATTGTGTTGAAACTATATATTGTGTTGACGGTGAAGCAATAAACATAGGATGTTAAGTTTTGAGTGTTACATCTTTGTTAGGAAAGCTAGATACTAGAAGATTACGTGCCTATTTTTTCAGATTTTTTTTTTGCATGGATTTAGTTAATTAAGAAAGTTACGAGCAAAACATATAAATATAGTTAAGAAAAGGGTTCATCTCGATATCACACAATTTTTGATAAGTAAATTAGTAAAGTATTTTGTTTTTCATGTAAGCTTGAAATCGGAGTAATTTAATTAGCTATATCTTTACCTTTTTTTATTTATAGTCCAATTAGGTTTTTCATTCTTATTATTAATCCTCCGTTCAAATATAGTGTTGGTTTTGTTGACTTACAAATGTTCCCGAAGTTGGAGTGTCGAGAAAAAGACATCTTTGCAACTTTTTTGTTTGTATGTACTCTATAGCATAAGAAGAGTATCTCCATAAAAATTCTATCCCTTCATTCAAAAAAGTGTGTCTCTTTCCCTATTAGGAAATCCTAAATTAATTATTAAATTCTATACTATGTTTAAAAATTTTATTTAATAATTAAAATTTTATTCCTAATAGAAGTTTTTTTATATATAACTTTTCTAAATACATATGAATACACATGAAATGAATTTGCCACAAATCAAAGAGAAAGTTAAGGGATATTGTCCCTTTATTTTTTCAGCTTTTGAAAATGTCACACTTTTTATGGGACAGAGGGACTATCTATAAATGGATTTTTGCTCTTCTGTGCCCCAAGGTAAGTAGAGCTTTCCATCGTAAACTAGGAAAATGGTTCCATTTCATAGGAAATCAAAGCTTACAGGGACTCTGACTTCATAGGATATGATAATTCCCGCCTTCAAACAACTGTTTAGCAAACTCATTTCTTTAGATGCCCTTGGAATTCTTTCAGCTTGTAGTTTGATCCTATGTAAGAATATCTTTTGAGCCCACTTCCCGTGTTTATTATTATGCCTGTTTCAATTTGTGTGTGGGTATCCTATTTTATACTTTGTAATTTAATTATTTAAATTTTGAGAATGGGAAATTTGGGTCTACATTTGCACTGTATTTGTATGCTTGAATATGAGGTAGGTAAGATTGTATTATGCTTTGTAACATAGTAGCGTCGAAGAACATTTAACATGTAAAATCTTGATTGGGTATTGAGTAGGAGGTAGGTAAGATTGTATTATGCTTCCCCCGTTCCAAATTACTTGCAACGTTTGTTTTTTCACGCAGTTTAATGCACTAATTCAATCCTTAATATCTCAAATTATGTATAATGAAAAATTATAAAATTGGATATAACTAATCTTTGTATTGAGATAAATCAAACAAGATCTCACTTGACTATATTTTAACTTATAGATTAAAAACTAATCGCAAATTAAGAATAAAGAAGGAATAAAGTAATAATTCTAACCTTGCAAGTAATTTGATTTTGAATGAAGGAAGTATTTCTTCTGTACGTGTTATGTGTACGTTTTTTTTTTATTTTTTTATTTTTTTTATTTTTTACTTTTCCCCTCTATATGTAGTTGTTTGATGACTAAGCCCCCCTCTAGCTGATTATAGGACATGTTAGAGATGTGTTTATCATTCGATATTATTTATAGAATAGTCTTTTGTTTTATTGTATTCACTTTATCACTCCTATAAAGAACGCGCAACATGCTTCATTTAGGCATACATCCTGCTCACGACTTTATAAATTCAATTACCTGGGTGTACCTAATGCCATCCAGAAAACTGTAGTGGATTGCTGTGTAGACTAGGTATAGGCAATGGATTGCTCCAAATCTATGAGCTTGTTTACTTGTTTTGATATTTTGTGATTCTAGTTTGCCATGTTCAGCAAGGAGAACACGTCCTTGAAATTGTGGTCAATAGGACCCTCCACTTTATCTTAGATGTCTCTGCATAGCTTGCAGTTGCGCAAATTCTCTTTCATAGAAGAGCTGACCTGTTTCAACATTTTAAGCTTTGGATGGTCTGTTATGTTTCGCAGGTTGGCATTTATGTAACTTCTGCCAGAAAAATGCTCTTTTTATGTGTTACACTTGCCCTTACTCTCTGTGCAAGAAATGCGTCAAGCAAGCAGATATTTTGTGCGTCAGAGGGAACAAAGGTTTCTGTAGAACATGCATGACAACTATTATGCTAATTGAAAATATTTCTCAGGGAACCAAGGAGCAGGTATGTCTGATGTCTGGTGTTGTGACCAATATTTTCCAGTGTTTCTGATCCAAATTTTTTTTAGCGATTTTAGCATGCAGATCACTGCTATAGGAAGCTCCGAGTTGAGCTTTTATTTACTTACCTTGTTCTTGGCAGCTTGATCTTTTTGGTCAGGGTATAACAAATTCAAATAATTATATCTAAAAAAATATAAAGAGTTGGTCACAAAATTATTTTTGACCAATTTATATTAGCACATATTTTCATGGAAGTATAAGTATATATTTTATGCTTACATACTTCCTTAATAAGAGATATTTATGGTGTAGGTGTGGTCTTTCTGTCTTGGTGACTGAAAGCAGACTTATCAAGAACAAAAAGAGCGGAGGGAAAATTTAATCTAGCACTCTTAGTATTGAATAGATGTTCTTTCTGTGAAGGTCAGAGTGCTGTTGCTAATATGTGATTATTGATTTAGGGAAGATGTGATGTTGACGTTGTGAATACATGATGAAGTCAATAGATTTATGAATTTCTTTTTTTTTGGGTGGGGGCATAGTTCTTTGAGTTATACAACAGGTTTGTGGATTGCTTGACCTTGTATATACTGATGAAATTGATGTTATCAGATTCATTTCCATTTTCTCTTAAAGATTCCTCATTTCCTCTTTATTACAAATTTGTATTTAGATTTTGATTCTTCAAGATTTAGGTCCTTAGAGAGCTTTATAGAACCGCTTAAGATTTTTGTTTCCCTGAGTAGTTTAAAGTATGTGTTTCAATTCTGTTTTGTCTTTTGTGGCTGTTTGACCTATTTTGTTTTTTTTGAATTTATGCAACTTAGTAATTTTTTGTGTGTTGGTTAAGCAGGTTCAAGTAGATTTTGATGACACTACTAGTTGGGAGTACCTTTTTAAGGTATACTGGATCTATCTGAAAGAGAAAGAAGCTCTAACTTTAGATGAGCTAAGTCGAGCTGCTAATCCCTGGAAAGTATGTGAGGTTGAAAATAGTAACTTTCAGCAGAAAAGAGCCGGGACCTCAATCTCTTATGCTTCTGATTTAAGCAGTAGCAATGTACAATTAGAAACAAATTCTTTAAAGAGAAGAAAGATAAGAAAGCAGCCCCAGTTGCAGAATCTGGATTCGCAAAACATTGTGGATTCAAATGTAAATAAGAAACAGTATTTGCCTGCAGCTGATGATTGGGCGACTAAAGAACTTCTGGAATTTGTTGCACATATGAAAAATGGTGAAACATCCGTTCTATCTCAGTTTGATGTTCAGGCTCTTCTACTGGATTACATAAGGAAAAACAATCTTCGTGATCCTCGCCGGAAATGTCAAATTATTTGTGATAGAAGGTTGGAAAGTTTGTTTGGAAAGGAGCGTGTGGGTCATTTCGAAATGCTCAAACTGCTTGAGTATCACTTCAAAGAAGAATCTCATACCAATGGTGTGATTAGGGGTGCAGCTGTTGACCCTTTTACTGGGCAGCTGGAGAATGATGAATTTTGTGGAGATACTCTGACTCTTAGTAGAGAAACTAGGCGGCAAACTCGTAGAAAGGCTGAAGAAAAGGACCTGAAGGTCAAACTGGATAGCTATGCAGCCATTGATGTCCATAATATTAATTTAATTTACCTGAAGAGGAGTTTGTTGGAAAACATAATAGGAGAGACAGAAAGTTTTCATGATAAAGTTGTAGGTTCAGTTGTTCGAATTAGGATATCCAGCAATGACCAAAAACATGACATGTATCGCTTGGTGAGAATCATAGGTATACAGTTCCTCCTAGCTGTTGTCTAATGACAGCCCTTGTGCTACTTCCTACTGGATTTGCAAAGTTAACATGCTAACAGTTTCTGTTGTATAGGTACAAGTAAAAGAGCTGAGCCCTCTAAAGTAGGTGATAAGACTGGCAGTTTGATGCTTAAGATTTTAAATTTGAACAAGATAGAAGATATTGCAATTGATTCAATTTCAGATCAAGAGTTCTCTGAGGTTATTTTTTCCCTACTTTATACCTTTTGTTTCTTGCTCTATTTCTTGATATTTCATATTTGAATTTATGTTTCCCATTGCATATTGTGTCATTATGTTTATTCTTGAGGTTATTTGCCGTTAAATTCAGTGTAAAGGTGCTTTGGTGTATATTCTCTATGATCGTAGAAGTCTGCAATCATATGCTAAATGGTGCCTACTTTTTGAAACCCACTTCTTTGTTTGCTGAACTGATGTTACATGAAAATTTTAGGATGAGTGCAGACGTTTACGGCAAAGTATAAAGTTGGGTCTTGTTGAGAGGATGACGGTGGTAAGTGTCTGGGGAATTGGCTCTATTTTTTAATTTGTTGTAGTTTATTTGTTTTGAGATTATTTCTCAAAATTAATATTTGAGATTATTATTTATATTTCCAGGGAGAAATCCAGGAGAAAGCAATGGCACTGCAGTCTGTAAGGGTTAATGATGTAAGTGCTTTACCATTTCTTATCATCGATGGAATCCTACATCATTGTTATGTTGGCAATCTTCTCTGTTTTTGATGATTATTTGTTATTGGAAAATAGTATTGATTTAAATTTTGTTCTTGTGTTATTTTCTGCTAAACATTATACTACTTTTTTGGCACAGTTGCTTGAAACAGAGATAAGGAGGCTTAATCATCTTAGGGACCGAGCTAGTGAGATGGGGCACCGTAAGGAATATCCTTTAATCTGTCTAATGTTGATATTTATCCTGTTTTCTGGTCAACTCATTGCCAATAGTGAATGACATGGGCACATGGCAAATTATCTTTAATTACGTTTTGGTTGCTTCAAGCCTGAAGGAAAGCTCGTAAAGGCTGTATTACGTTTGCTTATGTTTAACGTACAGTGCATTTAGAAAGTTGTTTCCTTAGTTGTACTGTATATTTTACACAATGGGAAAGAAAACTTATACATGCACATGTGTACTGGTAACAACATCCACTTATTTTTGATTTCTTCTTGGGGTGATTTCTTTGTTTGCACTTAGCTCCACGAGTATGTTGCAGTCTGACTTTTGTGTTTGTGCTGTCGTTTTTTTTTCTCTTCTATCAGAATTTATATCATAACTTATATGGAAGGTCATTTAGTTATAATATATCGTCTATGTTATTATCCTACATATTTTTCTTAACCCCATATACGCTTAGAGAATGTGTGGAGAAAATAGAGCTTCTGAAGTCACCTGAAGAACGTTTACGTAGGATTCAAGAAATTCCAGAAGTGCATGCTGATCCAAAAATGGATCCTAGTTATGGCTCTGATGATGATTCTGGTGAGCCAGATATTAAAAAGCAAGGTAGGCTTTCAAATTTCAGATGGGTCTGGTGAAGGCACCTAAAGAACATTTATCTAATAGTTTTGATAGTTATAATTCATTTCTGATGTTGTTGAATGTTATTAGATGTGTTTGTGACGCCAAAATATTCAACGTCCAGTGCAAAGGATGTGAAGTTGATTTCTCCTGTTAGAGCGAGGGATATGAAGAGAGAAGACATAACCAGGGTACAAAAAGTCTCCTTGGAAAATGTAGAGCGCAACAGAAAGTCCTCTGCAAAATTTCCTGATAGGAAAGTCGAGAGTGTTACAAGATCCTTTGAGCCCTCTCACAAAACTGAAAGACTTGATGCTTTGAAAGGCCTGAAAGAATTCAACAATCGGGCAGATCTGGGTGTTTCCGGTAATTGTGGTGTTGTGAAAATTGGATGTATTGCTCCAGAGGTGTCAGATTCTGCAACTATCTCTTCGCGGATGCTAGTCTCTGATATTACTGAACTTGAGAAAATTTGGCATTATAGGGATCCATCAGGCAAAGTTCAAGGACCATTCTGCTTGTTGCAGCTGCGTAAGTGGGATTCAAATGGTTTTTTCCCTGCTGATTTAAGGGTATGGAAGATTACTGAAACTCCAGATCAGTCCATACTCTTGACTGATGCATTAAGGAAGCAGCAATCTAGTGAGCCTGGGTCTCATGTTGAGCGGCATCTGAGTTTGCCGTCTTTTAATGGTGGAGTTGAATCAGATGACAGGAAAGTTGATTTTAGTGAACTATTGAGTTGTAAAACTGAAGTCTCTTCTGTGGGTGAAAAGTCAAATGAAGAAGGCAGCAATAAAAACTCAGCCGCTGCTTCTGATGCTGTTCATCTGCCAATGAAGGATTGCAATAATCTTCTATTGTCTGATTATCAAGGGGGAAATGGTCAATCTGGGCTTGATATCAAAGCACGACTTATCGAGAGTTTGTTTGACACTGAAGAACCTTGTTCAGTTGCTACTCCTAATGGGTCATCTGAAACAATGCACCTTACCAATTTTGAATCTTCACATCCATATACTTCATCAAAATCTGAGAATGTAGACTTGGAATGTCAGGCTGTGAAAAGTCAACCTTCCAGTCCAAATGCTGTCCAACAGGATCTTCTAAATTCAACACCACAATCCAACCTCGAGGATTCGAATAATCTCGCATCAAAGAATAATAACCTGGTCACATCTTCTGTATCTAAAGACTTGGATACTGGCTGTGGAACAAAATCCAGTGCAACCCAGTTCTCTGATCCACTAAGTGTTGCGCCAAAGATGGAAAATAAGGATGTGAATGGTCATGATACTGAAAATGAACATCTGGCTGTCTCAGCTGGCCATTGGAATGATTTAGGAACAGGTAAAGCTATGTCTGGAGGAATTGATACCTCTATTCTGCCAATTGCTTCTGTAAAAATGGAGAATCAGTGCTTGAAGCCGCATGCTATAGAAAATAAGAACTCTGTTTGTTCTGAAGTTCCTGGGCAAGTTTCTGAAGCAATCTGGAGTACTATTTCTATTGAAACTGACCTCTCCATTTTTCCCAGAAATAATTCAAATATGGAAGGCACAAAAGCACATTCTGTTGAAAATAAACACGGTAATGTCCCTGAGAACAATTTTGTAACCAGCTGGAGTACATCTGGTGGCATTGTATTTTCTAATCTAACTAATACAGCGGCAAAGCTGGAAACTAATGGCTTGGACACTTCTGTCGAAAATAAGACATGTGGTGGTACAAATCTACCTGGGCATTCAGGAAATGGGTGGAGTTGTATTTCTGAAGGAATAGAATTATCTGATCTTCCTACTACCTCACTAAAGATGGATGAAGCTTCAAGAAATTCAGTACTGGGAAATAAAAATTCTGAGATTGTGAATGTGTCTGGACAAGTTTCATGTATTTCTTGGAGCACCGCTTCCAGTTTAGTAGGTCAGGAAGTTCATCTTCCAGATGTTGCCAGTGAATGGGATGCATTTTCGTCAGTGCATACAAAAACTGTTGATGATTTCCACTCTGGCCTAGTCTCTGGCTCATTAGAAGTTTCCGGTGACATTGCAAACCCTACTTCTCATAGTTGTCAGTTAACTAATCCTCTTTGTGATACATCAAACTGGCAGCCCATCGAACTTAGCACTTTAGGTGATGATTCTGTTTCTGATCTTTTGTCCGAAGTTGAGGCGATGGAGTCTCTAAGAGGCATTTCATTCCCAACTTCTAGAATGAATTGTGGACAAGACTCTATTGACTCAGGAGATGATTGTTTTAGCCCTCTTGGAGGGCTGAGCCCTAATCTCAATCCTGGAAAGAATGATACTTTGACTTCCACAGCTGATATGCATTTTCATGTCCATCCTAACATCACTCATCAATCAGATGGTTCTTTTACTATTCACGATCCGAGCACCTGCATTCTCTCTACTGGAAGCTCTGCAATGGATCAAGTCAAGCCAGCCATTGTGTCGATGCCGCTCCATAATTTTTTTTCTGAATCTCCAATGTCTGTTGTGCTGCCACCATTAGCATCATTACCTCCACCTCAACAGCCACCAATGCCATCACTATCTCCGCAGTCTTTACCTCCACCACAACAGCCATCACCTCCACCACCACAACCCTCATTGTCATCACCATCTCCGCAGCCACTACCACCGGTACAACAGCCACCATTGTCATCACCATCTCCCCAGCCATTACCTCCAACACAACAGTCACCAATGTCATCACCATCTCAGCAGCCATTACCTACACCACAACAGCCACCAATGTCATCTCCATCTCAGCAGTCATTACCTACGCCAGAACAGCCACCAATGTCCTCACCATCTCCGCAGCCAACACCTCCGCAACAGCCACCAATGTCATCACCATCTCCACAGCCATTAGCTCTAACACAAAAGCCGCCAATGTCATCACCATCTCCGCAGCCATCACCTTCACCACAACAGCCACCAATGTCATCACCATCTCCGCAGACATTACCTTCACCACAACAGCCACCAATGTCATCACCATCTCCGCAGCCATTGCCTCTACAACAACCACCCACATCATCACCATCTCCGCAGCCACCCCCACTTGCATCATTACCAGCACCATCCCCGCCTGCATCAGTGTCAATGTCATCCCCATCACAATCTCTGCCTCTGCCTCCAGTATCATCATCACCTCCTCCACCTCCATCAATACCATCAACACCGCGACCATCAATATCTCTTCCATCACCTCCGGTGTCGATAACACCGCAGCTTCCACCATCATCTCCAGCATCATTACCACCACCGCCACCACCACCCAAAGAAAAATTGCCTTCACCGCCACCCCAACCACCATCACCACCACCACCACCACCACCCAAAGAAAAATTGCCTTCACCGCCACCTCAACCACCACCACCCTCACCCTCCACCTTGAGCCTAAACCGTCCATTAAGTTCTCGCAAGGAGGGAGAGACGGGCCCTGCTCGTTCAATGCAGCATCATACAAAAGTGGGTCGTCATCATCAACCTTCACACACTGCTTGCATCAAAGTAACAGCTGCAGACTCGCGGAAACAGGGTTTTGAGAAAACTAGTACCGATCAGGAATTCTCTGTGCATCCAAATGGCAAATTTTCTGCAACAGATTCCATTTTGGGAACTCCTAATCTGCATTGGAACACATCTGGCCCAGGGATGGCTGCTGCAGGTGTGAACCCACATCGCAACAGTTCAGTGGGAAGTCAAGGCACCAGAGGTTCAAGTCAGACATCGCCAAGATATAGTAGTAGTCATAATGTGGGGAGACACTCGGGTTCTAAAGACAGGAGTCACCACCATCATGGCGTGGATTCAGGTTTTAGTAAGAGTAGGCCAACATCATGGAACCGACAGCCTTCTTTTGGCGGAGGGGGAGGAGGGTCTTCAAGGCCTCCTCCTAGAGGGCAGCGTGTTGTTTGTAAATTTTATGAAAGTGGGTATTGCAAGAAGGGTGCATCCTGTAAGTATTTGCACCCTTCTTAATTTGAAGATACCCAAATTGATTTGTATCAATTAAATTTATGTAGATTGTAATTGTTGTATACCAATATTTATTCCATAAATTAAAGATAATGTAGAAGCCGAGGAAATTCAAAAAAAGGGGTTTTTTGGTAAAATAATATTTATTGGTTAATTTTTTGAAACTCAAGTAATTACGATTACATTCCCTTAATTAATGAATAAAAAGAACAAAAAAAACGATCATTTGTAATATGTTTTGTGTCGGATTTATACATAGTCAGCTCAAGATAATGAACAATTGTTTTACAGTTTAGGGTTCTTAAAGACAGTTTAGGGTTCTTGTTTAGGATTTAACATGAATCAATTGAATAAATTAAATGCATGAAACTTGAAAAATTGACAGCTTGAACCTATAATATTCAAACATTGTAGTTGCATCAGTTCTTCGTATGGGGTGCTATGGTTCGAGCCTTTACTTGCCAAACAAGAACAATATAAAGTTATAATGATAAAAATGTCAGTAGTGGAGACTATAAAAGCAATGCCAAATATAAAAATAAAATTAGTTAGAACGGGGAACTAAAAACATAAAAAAAAATAAAGTTTGTGGAAAAGGTAATTAAAATTTTTTAAAAAAGTTAAAATAATGTTTGTAGAAAATATATAGGGACCTTAAGCACTAAAAATTATTTAAAGTTAAAATGACTAAGGCTATGTCCAACAAACGTAATACAATGATTTATGTGAACAACAACTAAAACTGAATATGAAATAATTACTAGGATCGATACGATGTTAAGAACTTTGATGAACGATAACAAATGCAATGAATTAACAAACGATTGAAACGAAAAACGAAATTGCAAAAGTGACACAATGATTTAAAGAGGTTAACTCAATGATGGCTACGTCCTTCGTGGTGTATAGTTGCTTGTTTGTATTATTTCAATGAGAAAACACTTTTACAATGAAGTATTACAGTTGGATAAGAGATAAACAAAAGACTATGTGTTTAGGCTAAGGGTTTTGTGTTTGATGTTTTTGGATGATCACTCTTGCTCACTATTTATAATGCTAGATACACTAGGAGTTACATATGCTTTAATATTGCTAGTAAATTGCATAATAAACAGCATTAAGAGAATTAATCAGCTGGTATTTAATGAGTTGTAACCCCTCCATGCACTTGAAGAGTCGAAAAATAGCACCCTATATCGTTAGAAGATCCGCTCGACCGGTCGAGCGAGATAGATGGGTCGAGTGGCTGGGTCGAGCGAGATAGATGGGTCGAGTGGCTGGGTCGAGCGGAGAAACAGAAGTTACTGAACACATTATGACTTATTGCTCGACCAAACAGAACAGTTCGCTCGAGCGGAGGTCGAGCGACCATCAGGTCCCCTCAAGGCAGATTCTGCTCGACTTTGCATTTTAGAGCATCTTTTACATTTCTTTCATAACTCATCATAAAAACCGTAATTACGTGTCTAATCAATTCACCAATTAATAATCTTAACACTTAATCTCCCCATTCATCACATACATTAAGTTATCAACTTAAAACCCATTCATGACCTCCATAGGATTTCATCCGATAAGTCACCCATGAATGCACACATCAAATATGCACTCAAGTCATCATATTTTTAACAGAATAAAATAAATAAATAAATAAAAGTACTCCCTCCGTTCCATATAGTTTGAAACAAAAAGAAAATGATTGTTTTTTAAAGAAAAAGGTAGATAATAAATGAAGAGAGAAAATGAAGTGTGTGGTTGAAATTAAAGGAGAGTTTTTTTTTTTTGAAAAATACCTCCAATTTATTAAGAAGAAGCATCCGAAATTACAAGATCCCTAATCCATGAAGGACAAGACTTGGTCCAAACATTATTACAAATAGTCCTAGAGGCCCAATGGGCTAGACGATGGGCAATTTCATTGCATTCACGATAACAAAAGGTAAATCTATAGGACACAAAGCCGCTCATCCGGGCTTGAATATTATGCACGATAATTTGAGCATGAAGACCACGATTTCGAACTCTATTGAGAGCTTCTATAACAAGGGCTGCATCACCTTCAATCTCAACATACTGCCACTAATATTGCAAAGCTAAGGAGACCGCCCATTCAGCCGCATAAAGCTCCGCCATCTCAATTGATTCGATTCTCATGACTGTTTGAGAAGCGGCTAACAGGACGTGGCCAGCATCATTACGAGCTACGACCCCCATTCTGTTGGATATTTAGAAAATGTAGGACATATATCCAAGGCTTAGAAACTTGTTTTAGGCATAAACTAAGCATGAACGTAATCGCCTTCAACCTTTTATCAAGATTTCCGGTGACCATTGTGTTGCAACGAATCTTCTCTACGGTGTTCATCCTTGTTCGGGGTTCATGCCTTGAAGAAGATCTTTGCCATACACACAAAGGAGATTATACATAGTTTATTTGTATAGTAGTAGTGTAATTTGTAATTTACTGCACTTTCCTTATGTACATTTTATAGCACATTCCAAAGCATCCCTGCTGCTGGTGAAGAGAAGCGTCGAAATTAAGTTTAATGAATCCCGGGTTTGGAGTACTCCACCTAGCTTTCACTCGTTTTTGGTTCTTACTGCCAGTCTTCATGTTCCAACGATGGAACTCTAATAAGCTATCCTTGGCCCTTTTGAAGCTAAACTCAGGGGAAGAAATAACGTTCTCGAAACAGGCCTCGTTTCTTGAAAACCACACATGCCAAAGAAGAGATGCTAAAAGTTCCACGTCGAATGTCAGTTGGGACTCAAGGACTTCCGTGAACCAGCTTCTAACTGATGTCGCATCAGCACGCATGATGGAGATGGGAGCCAGCTTCCAGAATTGTTGAACCCATTTGCAATCACGAAAAACATGGAGCGAGGACTCGATCTCCGCACACCGAGGACACTTCGGGTAGTCCAAAATTCCCTTTTTGGAAAGGTTCAAGTTGTGGGGAATTATATCCCAAACCGCCCTCCACAAAAATACTTTTGCTTTGGGAGGAATGTTCAAAGCCCACAACTTTTTCCACATCGGATCCGGGCCATTAGAACTGGAGCCAAAATCTTTTGACGAAAAAGCCAACTGATACGCTTCTTTAACTCGAAATGTACCCTCGTTGTTGCCATGCCATACGCGTTCGTCGTCCTTAGTGGCCAAACTTAGAGGAATCTGCAAAATACGACCAATATCAAATGGTAAGAACAGATTTTGAATAATATCTAGATTCCATTTTTTATTAATGGGGTCAATAAGATCATGGACTTTAGCATTTATCATAAAAGGAGAAGGTGGAGTAATAATCTTCCCTTGCCCTTCGCCCCCGAGCCAAGCATCTTTCCATATATAAACATATCATGCCAAATATGATTTGCAACCACACGATCCAATTTTTCCTCGATGAACCCCTCGTGTCTGCCGTTAGCCCATGTGAACAAATACCCTTTCATACTTACATCCCTAAGACCATGAGAATCCAAAGAGTCTCGAAAAGCTTTCATAGACGAAAAATCACAAGGATTACCACCCCGTTTTTCATGAGCATAGAGGACTTCATTAAAATCACCCCCGATCATCCAAGCCATATTTGATTCTGCACCGAGCGATTTTATCAAGTCCCAAGTTCGGAATTTATTTCCACTTTCCGACCACCCATATATTCTGGTAAACCGCCAATTAGAGGTGTTCATTCGGGTGATCGGGTCGGTTTCGGACGGGTGTCATTCGGTTCGGTTGTATTTCAGATCGTTATGTTTCGGCTGTTTGTTATCACGGGTCACACTCGGGTCGGGTCGGTTAGTCACGGTTCGGTTAAAGATCGGTTATTCGAGCTATCGGGTTAGCATCGGTTCGGTGCCGGTTGAAGTTCGGGTCGAGTGTTAATCGGTATCGGGTTGTCATCGGTTAATAATTGGTTCGGTTTTGTCGGGTACAGATCGGGTTCGGTTTTTTAGAAAACATATTCGGCTACGTATTACTAATTACTATTGATCCAAAACAAAATAATTAAAATGCAAATCAATTAGTGATCATTATTACTTTGTTACTTTTACATGTTTGACCCAAAATTAAAAATATAAAGCTCTATAAATTTTCCTCTAGTACGATTAAAAGTAGTTTGATAAATATTCACCATTGATTATTAGCTCTAAATATATGAAATCATGTATTTATTAGATTAACTAATAAAATGATTGAATATAAGTATATCATACTTCTATCTTAAAAATTGGTTCAGATTTAAAGTAATTCGATCTAAAATTCGTTCGGGTTAAGTCGGTTTTAGCCGGATCGAGTTCGGTTTTGAGTATGATTCGGGTCGGATATGACTCGGGTCGATCATTTTTAGGTTCGGGTAATCTCGGTTAACGGTTATGTGTCGGTTACAAAACTCGGTTACAGTTCGGGTTCAGGTTTCCCATTTCCGGTTGTCAACCAGTTCGGGTACAACATCGGTTCGGGTATTGTCGGTTCGATAAACCTGAAAACGGAAGATATTTTCGGGTCGATTTACTTTCGGTTTCGGTTCGGATTTTCGGGTCGGGTTACTTTTGAACAGCTCTACCGCCAATGTTTGCCCGAGCTTCGACGAATGCTCGCATCAATGTGACGACTACTCATCGACCTAAGGCTTATATCTAAGTCTTTCTTCCAAAGCAAAGCAAGCCCTCATGAACGACCCTTCGGATCCACCCACACACCATTAGACAAGCCAATACGCTTTTGAACCCGCTTAATTTCAGACGCATGACATTTTGTTTCCGACAAAAAAAAACCAAAGAAGGGGAATATTGTCTCACAAGATCCTTGAGAGAATCGATTGTCGTGGGATTCCCCAACCCCCGACAATTCCAACAAATGAAAGAATTCATAGTCCACCGAGGGCTCGATTAGTGGAGCCCGCCACCTTAGTCAACTCAGAACCGTCCTCAATTTCCATAGGAGCCATTCGCTTCCTATTTGTATCATCCTCAAAATCCGACATGTACAGCATAACGTCTCCATGATTGGGCCTCTTCGTGCCCCCCAAAACATCAACATCGTGAGACGGCGCTCCACTGTGACTACCACCACCTCGACGATACCGCTTCCATTTCTTGCCCGTTGATGCAACAGAGTCGTTTTTTTGAGATCCCACAGACCCCGGTTCGATCACACTCCCCTGCCCCTCAAACCGCCCCTCACAACCATCTTTTTCACCAACCCCTTGTGCCCCCTCTAGCCGTCCATTTTCAAGCCCACTACTAATCATGCACTCCTTATTCCCTACTGGGTTCAAATCTACATTATCCAGGAGCTTTACCACATCCTCCATTTTTCCTTTTATGGGTGAGTAAGAAATAGGCTTGGATGATTGGACCACAAAAAGGCTCTTAGCACACCCCTTACTAGAACTCTCGCCCTCATCATCCAAAGACGCGCAAACCGGACGCCATGGCGAAGCCTTCAAACCACCATGAAAATTCTTGACAAGCGATCCATCCCCATGATATTCGTCACAATCCTTGGTACCGTGTCCCAATCGACCACAGAAGAAACAAAATAACGGTATTTTTTCATACTTAACTGCCACTCGATTCAAAAAACCCCCACGCATCTTTAAATTTACATGTTTCTTTAAAGGTTTCCGAACATCAAGAAGGACCCGTATCCGCATAGATTTCTCCATCCCCGTAGTTTCTCGTTTTTCGTGAGCCAAGAACTCCCCCACCTTGTTCCCGAGAATAATAGCATTATTCTCATTTAGCCTCCCTTTGAAAGGAACATCGTAAAATCAAACCCACACTGGAAGATAAAACAGATTGGCCTCCGAAGCTTTCTCAAGATCACTTAATTCCCCAAGAAGGAGCGCATGGTGGTCGAAATGCCATTGATGTGCAAATTTTACTTTAACCGCAAGCACACGGTGTATGCGTAGTGCGGGTCGAACACAAGGAGGCGAGATAATTCTAAGTTGTATGTTTTATGATAAACAAGACAAGGGAAAAACAAATAATATGGGTTTTGTATCTAATCCTAGGGTGCAAGAAACTAAAACAAGTATAAAAATGGTGATAAAACAAGATATGACAAACACTACGGCGTCGGGCATCACCTAATTCTAACATGGAATTCAATTACTCTCATGATTGTATGGAATTAAGCCATTAACATAATCGAACGTGATATAATTAATCTCAAGCTTCCGCTTTATTGATTAATATCGATTTAAGGCCAACTAGTATTAATCCTCAAACTTCCGTTTTATTGGTTAATATTAGAAGGAATTTAACTTAAGTATATCTCAATCCTAAATTAATCCTAATCTCAAACTTCCATTTTATTGAAAAGGTTAATAAAGATATTTAAATCAAGATTCATTAAACATAGGTTCAATCATAGGCTCAAAACACACACAATCAATCAATAAAATATCAATCTATGCTTCGAATTAGGGATTTCACCCTAACCCTAGATAAAGAAAACTACTCACTATGCATATTAATGGAAAACATATAACAATTGATGAAAAAGAACAAAGAACAAATGATAACGCAAGAAAACTTACAAATCCGAAAGATAACATAAACTAGATATCAGAAATTCAAATGAAACAATGAATTCTTTAAGGAAAGCTTTAATGAAAGAAAACTAAAATGAAATGCAGAAAAAAAAATGGTCTAAGACAGAAAAATAATATTAGTAACCGCCATTATATATAATGGCTCCAAAAATTCAGAAGAAAAACTGTCGAAAATGCCTTCTGACGAAAAGTGACGAGCTGTGCTTTTCAGGCGACAACTCGTCGCTCACTGTCGGCTGGCGAACTTTGAATGGCCGTCATTTCTTGCACGGTTATCGGATATGGACATATAATATACCTTTGGAAAGCTCTTGAAGTCTACTTTCCAATGCCGCAAACCTTTCATAAATACGATCTCCCTATCAAAAGTTATGGCCAAAAGAGTGAGCATGTATCAAATTTCACTTCAAAACTTTGTCTTTTAAGCACTTTTCCACTCTTTTCTCTTTTGCCCATCTTCATTGTTAAACATCATCAAGCAAGCAACGATCTCTTCATATATCTTAGGGGTCTTAGGCTATTTCTCCAAGCCTTCACCCTCTTATAACTCCGGAACCTAACTAAAACCTCCAATTTTGCCTCAAAAATCACATAAAACATAAAATTGACCTCATGAAACAAAATTTACACAAAACATTAATAATATACCTAAAAACCCACTAAAACTACATATAAGGAGTGTAAAATGAATACGGATAAGTGCAAATAATTGCACTTATCATGTCCCTCCAACACCCTCTTCTTGTCCCGCCAATGGTGGAATTGGAACTGGAACCTGTTCTTACCAATATTGCTAATCTCTATACCATGCTTAATTGCCCAAATACTTTTAATCGTGGTCATAAATGCATTCGGGTTAATGTTTCTTTCCGTCCAAATACGCCCAATGAGACTTAACTTCAATTTATTTTCTTCCTCCTCACCGATACTATCTTCCCACTCAACGCCGTCCTCGTCGTCCGAGTGCGGCTCTTCCCGTTGCACTTGATCAAAATTCTTTTCCATTAGAGGAAGGGCCATGTTATCTTTATCCAGCCTTTTCACAGACATTGCTTCTAAGTTCAAAGAAGAACCCAAAGTCCTCGATCCTTCGTGATTACCCCCCGTAGATGCCATGAAGACCAAGAACCGTATTAGACAAACAACCAAGACGAATGAAACTGGAAGAATCCAGAGGAAACCCAAGACCAGAAGAAGAGACAAAGAAGAACTTCAATGAATGAAGACCAAGAAACTAGTACAAAAACTAGAGAAACCCTCCCAAGGACAATCCTAGAGGGAAATTTTTATCTCTTAAAATTCAAAGTTCTTGGATGAAAAAATATTAATTTAAATAAATTTCACATCAACACAAATAACCTATTATGTTGATGTTCTCCAACTTTTTATATTTACATTTATTAAATACCTTAAATTGCATATACTAACCATAGTTTTCTATGAGCGGGATAGACCGGGTATGATGATGATGAAATATCTTAAAATGCATCCTACTTATATGATACGATATCTTTATTTGATTCGATTTATCCTGTATTAATTCTATGTTTATCCATTTTTTATTTAATTTCTGGATACAGAACCCTAATCAGAATGAAAAATATATTTAATTTAGAGTTATTTATTTCTTAAAATGAGTTTTTCTCACAATTTTTTAGACTATCTACCTTAAATGGATATTTATAATATTTATGACAATCAAACAATTTCTACTATATAAGTGCACCACTTTCACAAGTTTAAAACATCTTACCTTGAGCAAAATATCTCTTAACGCCAAGCACAAAAAAATGAGTCACCAATTTGCAGGAAATGGAAAAGAGATCAAGGAGGTTGTTGACGGTGAAGGTGGTGACGGAAACAAACCTGACGCACCACCATCTCGGCTACGTTGCCCCCGTTGCAGCTCCACAAACACAAAATTCTGTTATTTCAACAACGGTAAGACTTCTCAGCCAAGGTACTATTGTAGGGATTGTAAAAGGTACTGGACGCATGGTGGGAGTTTGCGCAACATTCCGATTGGAGGTGGGTGTCGGAAGAGAGGACGACACTCGTCTGACGCCTCAACCTCCGCGTCGGTGATGGTCATGCGGCCTTTAGCTTCACTGTCACTGGAACAAAGAATTCGGTTAGTAATGAGTACATTGGCAGCAGCTTTTATAGCTGCGGTAAACAACAATGATGGCATGTCGGATCCGATGCAACAAATGCCAGCAGCAGCAACAGCAGCCTAATAATCAGCCTATGCAGCAGCTTAACATGCAGTTTCCCCAGCAACAGATTCATCCGCGTCCGCTATATCAGTTTAACCAGCCAATGCAGCAAGTTAATTTGCGCCCGGTACATCAGCATATTCAGCCTAATCAACAGCTTTATCAGCACCCAATGCAGCAGCGTAATCAGCGCCCATTCCAGCAACCTAATCAGTATCCGTTCCAGCAGCCTAATCAGCCTATGCAGCAGCTTCATATGCGCGCTCCGCAGCAGTCTAATCAGCGCCCATTTCAGCAAGTTCATCAGCGTGCAGTGCGTCAGCCGAATCTGCGCCCATTATATTGCAGCTGCGCCACAAAACGAGCATCAGTTGTTTAACTATCCTAACGCGGTTGTGAGGGAGATGATCCGCGACCCGGCTTCCATAACTTTAGATGATTGGATCATCATTAATACCCCATCAGCAGATCAATTATTGGTGGATAACAATGGTTGTACAAGTACAAGTAATAATGTTAATCAAGAAGACAACAATCATCTGACTGATAAATTGGGGACATCAAGTAGGTTTGATGATCAAACAGGATCATCATCTTAATTAAATTTAAGTATTGCTTTGTTATATATAATTATACCAATAACATTGCTGTGCTGATTATTGATCTCCTATCAATTGTTCTCTTTGGTTTAAGTTTAGTCATTTCAATAATCATATGCAGCTATAAATTAAAATTATTCAAAATATTGATTTTCTAGAATATGTACATAAAAATTAATTACTATAAATTAAATAAATTATAGGGACGAAGAAGAAAGCAAAAACAGTTTAAATTATACTCCCTCCTATTCAAGCTACTAGTCTCATTTACTTTTTCACACTTGCCGAGGCAACATTTTAACCCTTAATATCTCTAATTAATCTTAATTAAAAATTATGAAAATTTGATGTTAATAATCCTTGTATTGAGACGAATCAAACAAGATCCCACATGACTATGTTTTAACTTATAGATTAAGAGTAAAATACAAATTAAGAGGGTTAAGTGAATAGTGCCCAAAAACAAATGAGACTACTAGCTTGAATAGGAGGGAGTATTCAATAAAATAAAATTAATAATTATAAGTGACAGAAGCTAAGCGCGAGAAATATGAGTCCAATTCATCAAATTTAAGTGAAGGTTCTATTCTTATCCATTAATCTCAATCTTTTGGTCAATTTAGACTTTAAAAGAGCTATTTTTGTGAGAGAACTTAATAACATGGTCAAATTAAATAGTGACTTTTAATTTTCCTTTTCTACTTTCTTTCATATTGAGCATAGGAGACTTGATTTGTATATATCGTTGTATTTTTCGTAGGCGTTTTTTAAAATAAATCTTTTATGAAACACAAATTTACGTAGAAAAATATATTTCTTTAATATTGTTTGGGAAATTCTTCACTTATTTTTAAAATAATTTTTTATAACTAAAGATTCTTAAAAAAATTGAATTAGTATCATATTTTCTCTCTAGTCTTGTTCCAATAAACAACTCCGTTCATCCTATTTCCCCTTAAATTAGAAGAAAACACATAATAAAATTGATAATATAATGTTCCTTTACACACTAATTAATAATTATCTCTTAATTACTTAACAACGTGCCCTGAAAAGCACAAAATTATGGCATCTTGAATGTAAAAGATCAAAGAGAACTCAACAAGATTATTAATTATATCTAATATGTTATTTCTTACATATAAATAAGTAGGATTCCGAGTACTCTAATTAAACTTTACAAAATATAACTAAATAGTATAACGATTCAAGAAATTATCAGTAATACATTAATTCAAAGTATAAAAAATATCTCACTTTTTATTTAATTAAATTGGATGTACGTATTATAAAATTTGTCGTTGATAACAAAGACGAGATTTCATATTGATCCTCGACAAAATATTAAATTTACTATAACTATGACAATTTTTAAGAAGAAAGTCCATATGTGTATATATATAATTAAGAGGCTCCAATAAATTAATGAAGTGAAGTATTATTACTTGGAATTAATGTATGACTGATAATTTCTTAAATCTTTATAATATATAAATATATTTATGCATGAAGTACAAGTTAAAGTACTACTAGAAATATTAGTATATAATCTTAGCCTAGCTTGTTCGTTGAATTCACTTTGATGTTTAACATTTAAGATACCATTATTTTATGCTTTTCAGGGAAAGCTATTAATAAGTAATTAGAGATAGTTATTAATTAGTGTGTAAAAGGCTCAACATGTTATAAATATTATGTATTTTTTGTTTTAAAAGGGCAGGGGAAATAGGATGAAAGAAATTGTTCATTGAAAGAGCACTAGGAGTAAAATATACTAATTAAATCTTAAAAAGAATTAAAAAAAACCATTAAAAAACCGAGAAAGATGGTATACACAATACGAATCGTATCTCACATATTTTTTTGATATATATATGACGTAATTATGATATCATAAAAAATTCATTTACTGCGCATGAAAGATATAAAGATATGCGAATCATATCTCATATATTTTCTCAAAATGATCAATTAAGGTAAAAAGGGTCCACCTTGAAAGCAAAGTTGAATATTAATAGCGTGTCGAATCAATATAATTAATCTTGGGTCGCTTATAACATAAAATTCACAACATTAAGGTTTTAAAGCCTAAATCGACCATTAAGAGTGTATTAATTGACCATTAAGTAAATTATAACTAATTTTGAATTGGATATCATAACATTGTAAGTACTAGGGTACGGCTCAATACAAGTAGCTAGGGTTATTCTATTTTTATGAGTTTGAAGCTTAAAAGAATAAAACCCTATATGTATTGAACCCTAGTACTCACAATGTTATGATATTCAAAAACAAAATTAGTCATAATCTACTACAATTAGCTTATTACAAATAAAAGAATAATTTGTTAATAAAATCTCTTAAATAAATTAAGTTGAATATAATAGAACCTTCAACTAGATTTGATGAATTTGACTCATATTTATAGCACCCAGTTTTTGTACTCATTTGCTATTCCTAATTTTATTTTTGTTAAATTTAATTTACTATTGCATTCTTCTACCCTATAATTTAATTCCATTACTCACCTGCTGTGGATGGGCTATGGAGTTTGGGTTGAAAAGCAAGAACAAAGAAGATGTGAAAGTATGAACAAAAACAGAGCAAGAATGAAAACAAGAGCAACACACAAGATTATGAGGTATCTAGGATACCTCCCCCTCAACAAAGGTTTCTTATCATTAAAATATCAACATACGATAATGATTAGACTCACTAAGCTTTGAGAACAACTTCACAAAGCTTAAAGATTGAAACTTTCTTTCAATCTCCCTCAAACAACCCAATACAATGAGAAATACCCATATGGCCTAAAATCCTAGTAAACCCCTTTGTATTTGGCTCTCTTACAACCCTAAGAGACTCCTAAGACCCCCTTATATACTCCTCAAAGCATCTAGAAGGGTCTAGGACACGTGGCTTTTAAGCCCACAAAACGTAGCAATAAAGGACAGAAACCGCAAGCTGGCAGCAGACATTTCGCTCGAGCGAGCGGCTATGCTCGACTCAGTCGAGCGGTTCAAAGTTGCTCACTGGATCACTCGAGCGGCTTGGCTCGACCTGCTGGACTGCTTCCCTCTTTAGCTCGCATGGTCGAGCACCTTTCAAGATTGTTTCTTCCCCTTTTCTTGGCTTCATTGAGCCACCAAACATCATCTCCAAGGTCCATTGCATAATCAAATGACCCAAACTTCAACACTCCATACTCCTTACCTTCATCAAGGCACATAAAGTCTCCCACTTTGATCACTTCACCAAGTGATCCAAAAACCAAGTTATCACATCCCTTTGCACTCACATTATCATCCTCTAACGTGCAAGACAACGCATAGGCTACGATGTGATCAAACTCGCCTCCATCGACATGAGATTTCGGGCTTGACTCAACAACCTCCCCCTCAAGCCCAAATCTCTTACCAACTTCAAGTGACCCCTTCTTAGGTGACTTGCACACATCCTTGTGGCCTAGGCAACCACTACCAACTTGTAGCATTTATCAGTTTTCCTACTATAATAACGGTAGCATTTATCAGCCAAGATACTACTGTAGTGATGATGGCTGTTCCCGTGGTGGTCATGGGAAAAAATCGAACAGGCCGCCAGCAGGGCTAGTCTGCCCGCGGTGCCAGTCGAGGAATTCGAAGTTTTCCTACTATAATAACGGTAGCATTTATCAGCCAAGATACTACTGTAGTGACTGTAGGAGGTATTGGACTGAAGGAGGAATTCAGCGTAATATTCCCGTTGGAGGCCCTAACCGAAGGCAGAGAAGATCAGCCTCCGATTCATCCCCCGTGGCAGTGATTGTGTTGGCGTTACCGCCATTGACAATAGAGCAGCAGCAACAACTTTTAGCTGCTACTGTTACTGCTACTGGTGCATATTCTTCGGTTACAGCCATGCACCAAAGGGTAGTTAACCAGCCTACTTTAAACGCATTCCCTACGGCGGGTTTGGGGACTAACTTAGGCTTGGTGAGTAACAGCTTTAATCTGGCAGTTAATCGCCCGCTGCCGCCTCCGCAGCAACAGCTTAATCCGTATCCGTATCCACATTCTGGCGTGCGTGATGAGGAGCAGCCAAATCCGGGTGTGCAGCAGGAGGAGCAGGAGCAGGAGGCACAAGAAGATGAGATGTCTAATAGTAATCCGATGGGTGATGATGAGTCAGCTTCTTGTTATGCATTCGTGGATGATTGGCTGGATGAGCAGTGACAACACTACCAATGGTATGATAATAATAATGCTGAACAAGCGAACGATGATGATTTAGCTGGTAAGAAGGCTAGTAGCTAGATAGGTTTATTGATGATCAAGCAGGACGTACATTCTTAAATTTAATTCAGTCTTTGCCTTAGTTTATACTTCCTCCGTTCCATAATACTTGCTACATTTCACTTTTTTACGCAATCCAATGCACAATTTTGATCATTAATACCTTAAACTACACTTATCTAAAAATTATAAAAATTTAATATTATGAAAATATGCGATTAGACGATTCAAACAAGATCCCATTTGACTATATTTTTACTTACACATTAGTCGCAATATGTAAAATAAGCTTGAACGATGAATAGTGCACAAAATCAAAATGTAGCGAGTATTTCGGAACGGAGGAAGTATATGTTATCGTCTTTCAAAAAAATATTGTTGTCAAAATAAAAAATAAATCATATTAAGTAGTAGTATTATAAGAATTAAATTACATAGGATGGGGTATAAGATAACTTGTATTAAGTAGTAGTGGCTAGTTTATGATTTGAAATTTACAATAAAAATAAGAAACATATATGTATAAGTTTTTTTTTATATATATAAAAGTGGGTTTTTTAAAAATGTGTAAGTTAATCAAAAGTACTATATATAATTAAAATTAATTTAAATACTTATTGTCAAAGGAGCATTACAATATAAATCTTGTGCATTTTTTCTTAGAATATAAAATTAATTTAAATAATTATTGATTCATTAAATTAAAATCAAGGAGTAAATTCAAATATATTTTTGAAAGCAAAATTTAGAAATTAAAATTATTGAAAAATTAATGAAAAATATCTTGATAAATGGTAATTAAAACGCGTATCAAATTTCCAGTTATATACAGTGTATTTTATTATACGTTATTGATTACTTGGCTAGTCTGGAAGATGCGCGTATAATATCGTATCATATCAATATGTGATATTTTTCTTAAGGTAATATCCAGAGGCTCATCATCATCATCATCCTACTTACTATATTTCGCTCGTAGAAAACTATAGTCAGGGTTTTGGGAGGAAATTCGGAAGCTCACTCCTGAAAAATAAGGGAGAAATCCCTACAAGCAACGAAGTTGAAACTCAAACATTTTCTAAAATTCAAAATTATTCTTGTCCAATTACTCCAAAGGTTGTACTAAACATAGAGGAGTATTTGGGTATACAAGATGAACCCTAATCCTAAAAGGTTATTGAACATACCTTTACTCCATTGTATTCATTTAAGTTAAACTTTGGCTTTCATGTTAATAATATTTTTGATAAATCTATTAATAGAGCTCTCATTTCAAGTATTTAAGAACTACCCTAGTTAACTCTATCTAATTCGAATTGTGTGATTGAATTCGCAAAGGAACAAGTTCTAATAAATTTCCACTAATTTGTATTGCTACTAGTTATAATAAATTCTATAGGAGCATATAATCAAACTCAATCAAAATAAAATTGAGATTTTATATTACGTATCGATTCAAACATCTAATTTACTTTTTCAAATACGCCGATATCTATGTAAAACATTAAATTGAATCAAATTTATTATACATACAATCAATACTTTACCCGCCGTTCGTTTGTAGTTGTAATTTGTTATCTTTCAAACCCTATTATAATCTCAATTAACAGAATACAGCGAATATATATGATAATGACATTCATAAAAAAATTGACAATGAAATAAAATTAATACTTAAAAAATTGAATACCTTTAAGCAGCAACATGATTATTGAACCGAAAATATAGGTAGGAAGATTGTTCAACTCAACTACAAAAGGTTAGCAAAATGAAAATATAAATTTTATGTAAATCTAGAATTCACTTTTATAATAAATAAATGAAGTATGACCAAAGTTTACCTTGAGTTTCTTCATCTGTATAAAAGAATGTCCACCAAGATTGAATACATAAAAGAAATTAATTGTAAATGATTTTTGGAATAACAAATTGAAAGATGGGAAATTTAGTTGAAATATGGGAGGTTTTTTTTGAAAAAAAAAAAGTAGAATAGAGAATTGAGGTTTTTAAATATTCTTAAGAGAATTCTTTTTATTTCTCCAATTTATTTATTTTTTGTTGTTTGGGCCCTAACAAATGGGCTCATGTAACATTAAAGATAATGTAGAAGCCGAGGAAATTCAAAAAAAGGGGTTTTTTGGTAAAATAATATTTATTGGTTAATTTTTTGAAACTCAAGTAATAACGATTACATTCCCTTAATTAATGGATAAAAAGAACCAAAAAAACGATCATTTGTAATATGTTTTGTGTCGGATTTATACATAGTCGCTCAAGATAATGAACAATTGTTTTGAAGTTCAGGGTTTTAAAGACAGTTTAGGGTTCTTGTTTAGGATTTAACATGAATCAATTGAATAAATTAAATGCATGAAAACTTGAAAAATTGACAGCTTAAACCTATAATATTCAAATATTGTAGTTGCCTCAGTTCTTCGTATGGGGTGCTATGATTGGAGCTTTTGCTTGCCAAATAAGAACAATAAAGTTATAATGATAAAAATGTCGTAGTGGAGACTATAAAAGCATTATAAAATATAAAAATAAAATTAGTAAGAACGTCGGAACCAAAAACATAAAAAAATGTTAAAATAAATGTTAAAATAAATTTGTGGAAATGGATCATTAAAATTTTTAAAAATGTTAAAATAATGTTCGTAGAAAATATATAGGGACCTTAAACACTAAAAATTATTTAAAATTAAAATGAGTAAGGCTATGTCCAACAAACTAATACAATGATTTATGTGAACAACAACTAAAACTGAACATGAAATAATTACTGGGATTGATACGATGCTAAGAACTTTGATGAACGATAACAAATGCAATGAACTAACAAATGATTGAAACGAAATACGAAATTGCAAAAGTGACACAATGATTTAAGGAGGTTCACCCAATGATGGCTACGTCCTTCGTGGTGTATAGTTGTTTATTTGTATTATTTCAATGAGAAAATACTCTTACAATGAAGTATTACAATTGGGTAAGAGATAAACAAAAGGCTATGTGTTTAGGCTAAGGGGTAGGAGTTACATATGATTTAATATTGCTAGTAAATTGCATAATAAACAACATTAAGAGAATTAATCAGTTGGTATTCAATGAGTTGTAACCCCTCCATGCACTTGAAGAGCCGAAAAAAGCATTTATCCTATGCCGTCAGAATATCTGCTCGATTGGTCGAGCGAGATAGATGGGTTGATCGGAGAAACAAAAGCTATTGGATACATTCAGACTTGTTGCTCGACCAAACAGAACAGTTCGCTTAGGTCGAGCGGGGGTCGAGCGACCGTCAGGTCCCTCCTAGACAGATTTTGCTCGACGTTGCATTTTAGAGCATCTTTTACATTTCTTTTATAACTCATCATAAAAATCGTAATTAAGTGTCTAATAAATTCACCAATTAATTTTAACGCTTAATCTCCACATTCAGCGCATACATTAAGTTATCAGCTTAAAACCTATTCATGACCTCTATAGGATTCCATTCCATAAGTCACCCATGAATGCACACATCAAATATGCACTCAAGTCATCATATTTATAACAGAATAAAATAAAATAAAATCAAAAAATCAAAAAAAAGTACTCCCTCCGTTCCATATAGTTTGAAGCAAAGAGAAAATTGTTGTTTTTTAAGAAAAAGGTAGATAATAAAGAAGAGAGAAAATGAAGTGTGTGGTTGAAATTAAAGGAGAGTTAAAATGTATGGATGATATTAAAAAAAAGTGGTAGGTTATAGTCCAAAAATAAAAATGATACAAATTAAATAGGACAAACCAAAATAGAAAATACTGCAAATTAAATGAGACGGAGGGAGTAATATTTTTGTTCAACGGCTTTGAAATGCTTATACAACTAGGATAAATAAACAAATCATAAATATGTGCAACTATCAACTATTAATTGTTAATTAACTTTGATTTCAGCACCAAAGTAGCAAAGTAGGAGTGGAGTATGAACTATATATGAAGCAATGAAGTCAACTGTTTAACTTTGAAGTGACCTTCATATTATATTACAAGTGAAATTTATATATCCTAATATTACAACTACAGCCTGTTTTGCTCATCATACTCAAAATCAGTAAATCTGCAATTCATTTTCTTACAAATTTATAATTATCATATTTATAAAATCACTGCAGCTTGCTGATTTATATAATCTACTTCGGGACAAGTTAAACCGAAAAGTCTAATTCTGTGTGCTTATTGAAAAAATAAGCCACATGTGATTCCACGTCGAATTAGAGAGAGGTTGACTAACATATAGCTTGATGGGACCCATCGGGCATGTATGCAGTCAACTCTCCTCTTGTGCGGGTTTTGTTGTGTACAAACAAACCAATGACAAATTTATCAGATTGACTTGGTTGATGCTATATAAATGCTTGATTATTGTACTTTTTAGTAATCACTAGGTGCACATTTCTCTAATTATGGGAACTTTTAAAAAGAATTCTATTACAATTACTTCAATTCTTTTCTTCAACTTGGCTATTAACAGTGTATTCTTGTCTCTTCCTATAGAATCCTGTAATGTCATAGATGAGGAGGCATTGCTTGATTTCAAAAGCAGGATCGAGTATGACGCGTTCCAAAGACTAGCTTCATGGGTCCCTAAAACCGACTGTTGTACAATTTGGGATGGAGTCGAATGTGATCCTTCCACTGGTCGGGTTGTCAAAATCGTGCATACGGGCATTTGGGATGAATCGGGTGCTGATACCACCATGTCAGGTACACTCTCGCCTTTCCTTGGCAACCTTACCTATCTTCAAGTCCTTAACCTTCGCGCCCTTGGAGGGTTAACGGGTCCTATCCCAACCGAATTAGGTAAGTTGTCTCATTTAACTCATCTTACACTAACCTACAATAGGATAAATGGTTCAATACCCACTTCACTTGGAAACCTCCATCTGCTTAAATACCTCTACTTAGGCAATAATACCCTCTCTGGAACCATCCCATACTCTCTTTTCCAATCATGGAAATTCCTCTCTGTATTGGAACTAGAGGGCAATCAGTTGACTGGCTCGATCCCATCTTCGTTTTCCAATCTGATTTCGTTAAACCGACTTTATCTAACACGAAACACTCTCTCTGGTCGGATTCCAATCGATATTGGCAAACTTAAGCACCTCGTTTACATAGATTTGTCGTATAATAATATCTACGGAACTATACCTTACACCATAGGAAACCTCTTTCAATTAGAGACATTATACCTTAACTATAATAATCTCACTGGACCTATACCAACTTCCCTAGGTACACTCTCCCATTTGCAAGATTTATACTTAGACCATAATAAAATTTCTGGGTTTATACCCTTTTCTTTAGGTAAACTATCCCAACTCAAGAACTTATACCTTAACCATAATAAAATTTCTGGGTCTATACCATTTTCTTTTGGTAAACTTTCCCAATTGCAAAATTTATATCTCCACAACAATAGGATCAATGGTAGTATCCCATCTACTATTGGTGGGCTTGTTTCCTTACAGGTTTTGGATATAAGTCATAATAAGTTGAAAGGTATTTTACCAAACACTATAGGAAATCTCTCCCAAATCCAAAGAATTGTGTTAGAGAACAATAAGATTAGTGGAAAGCTACCACCAAGTATTGGCAAACTTAATGCATTATATGATATCTTGTTGTCAAATAATCGGTTCGTGGGCCAAATCCCTTCGAGTTTTGGCAATCTGAACCTCCTCACCTTGCAGTTGGCTAACAATCGGCTCATCGGTCCGCTCCCTTCACAACTTGCTAATGCAAAAATATACATTCTTGATTTGTCATATAATCCACTTGGATTAGTAAAACTACCAAATTGGATGTTCAATCGTACGTTTCATAATCTTACGTTAGCTGGGGCTGGGATCAAAGGACAATTACCAGAATCAATATCGATTTCATATATTACTCACCTTGATTTATCAAGTAATCAACTAACCGGGAAGTTGCCTTCACGGATTGGGAGGATGACAATTCTACAATCCCTTAACTTGTCAAATAACCGATTTTACTCCACCATTCCATTGGGATTCAAAACTCTTTATCAACTCACAACGCTTGATCTACACTCGAACAATTTCTCTGGTTCGTTAGATAACGTTTTTAACAAATTAGGCTGGTCTTATGGTTTCATAGATGTTTCGAGAAATCGATTCAAAGGTCCACTTGACACGAAAATAGGTGACAAGCGGGCCATGGAGAGTATACAGTCCTTGATCTTGTCGAATAACCCGCTTGGAGGGTCTATACCAGAGTCAATAGGAAACATGTCATTGCAAGTGTTAAAGATGGTAGGTAATCGGCTTTCAGGAAGGATTCCTCAAGAACTCGGGAATGCTGAGTACTTGACGACCATTTTGTTATCGAGGAATAAGTTGACAGGAAACATTCCGAGCAAGGTGTTGAACTTGGAGACACTGCAAGTGTTTGATGTATCAAGAAATCAGCTTAGTGGGGAGATTCCTCCACACAATTTGAGCATTCCTGCGTCTGCATTTTCGCGCAATCTTGATCTTTGTGGCGCTCCACTTGGTCCTTGTATGGGTTTGGAGTAGGAGGACTTAGAACAGATTTCTTTATTAAGAACAAGTTGCTTAGAATTTCCATTATGTGTCTTGATATTAAGAATTTCTTATGTAACAAAAATGGAAATCAATAATAAATCATTTCTCATCTTTTATTGAAATGTTAACCAAATAGTTCATGATGGCTCTTATGAATATCATTTATATATGCAATGCAATTTGGGCTTGAAGTTCGGCTAGTTTGGTAATCGGTACTAAATGATGGGAGTGGTAATTGAATGTTAGTGTAATTTGGTAGGAATATCTATTGACAAGTTTAATAGTCATGCTTATTCTCCTTCAATTATCTCATTTTCTTCACAATATTCATTCCAATGTCTTACCATTTGAAAATGTGGTATTGGATGCTAATGGAAAATTGTGGAAAATTGTGAGAAAAAAAAGTTTTTTATAATCAAACTTTCATTATCATGAGAATGACATGATATATACCGTGAATATTTGCACTAAATGATGCTCATTAGTCATTTCCACTTATAGTAGGGTTGAGGGGGTCAGACCCATACCCTTTGATGCCATTAAGTGGCTCTTCTGTGGCTAATCTAGTATAGTATATAAACTCCAATTTTGATAGGCATATCAAGGCAAAGAAAGCACTAAAAAACAAATTAAAAAAAAAAAGGATGGCAAAGTTTGCTGGCTAACTGAGTTCTTTACTGTTTTTTTATGATCTTGATTCTTGAATGTTGTGCCATATACCAAATTACCGAGGTGACTTTGATCAGTCACCTCATTGCTCACAGTGGTACACTAGAGGGTAGTGTTAAGGGTGCATAGGAAGGTAGGGGTAATCTTTTTGTAAGGGTTTTTGTATGCAATTAAGCCTTGACAACATAAACACCATTAGGCTTGGCAACTGCAATCTAGTGGGAGGATTGATGAGGCTTTTGGGGCACAGGGTCGGGATTTTGTGCTTTCATTGTTGGGCCTTTGAGAGAGGTAAATACGAGTGTAAGTGTGAGAGATTTTAAAAATCTGACCGATTTTCTGTTCTAACTCAACATTGTGGGCCAAGTTGATCAAGTTTGATGGGATAGAATAGGGATGAAGTTCGACTACATGTCTACATTTGAGATTTTATAGTCTAGACCTCTAAGAAATCGCATTAGGGTTTGAGACTCGTACTCCAACACACCACGTTTCATGGCATAAGATTCAGACTCGTGTAGTTCTCCACATATTTTGAACCTTGTTCCAAATGTCCGAGTGTTGTGCCAAGCAGATACACGTCCTCTCTGTTTCATGAAGAATTTGTAAGTAAACATGTACCCCTTTCCCCAAAAAAATCTCAAGCATCCAAAGTTCAAGAGTAGAGCTGCTAAGCTACATGCTTTTGCTCAAATCCACGCTCCTACAATTATTTAGAAGGGAAAGAAAGAGAAGGGAAACGCATTGGACAGAATAATGAGGAAGTTTCCGTTGTTTTAGGAGGAAACGGAGGGGAGAGGAAGAGAAATTAATTCTTCCATCCAAACCACTTTCTTCTAAATCTCTCCCCTTCAAAAATTAGTATACAAACAAAAGAGCTATATCTTTGAAAATCCCTCCTCATGCTTTCCTTTTAATTCCCTCGATCCAAACAAAGTATTAGACTTGAGATGGTTTTTAGAATTATTAATGGACACAAAAGAAACCTACTTTTAGAGCATGTTACATGGTTGGTTTATGCAGTCAGCAATGAAGATACAATCGGGGGTAAATGAAGACTATCAACCTGCGAGCAATGGCATACAACAATTAAATTCTCCATCATACAGCTGTTGATTACAATCATTTCAGTACTTTACTTTTCCTGCTGCGCTGTTTATGCTATACATTCATTCTCTTCTGTTTTGAACCGTCTTTTGAGAAATTTCACACCTGCCAAATTGTTCTTATCCTTCAACGCTCTAAGATGTTTCGATTTCATAGATTTAAACAATGACATACAGAAATTGTTTCCACAATTTCTTTGCAATATGTCGGCTGAAAAATTAAGTAAAATCAAGCCTTACCTCAGTTGTTGGCACTAAGATGATGAGGGAGAACTTTATATGGATTAAGAATGCCATTCGGGTCCATTAACTTCTTAATCGACACCATTAATTGCACCTGTGTCAAGTTTTGCAAGAAGTCTAAGGTGTTCAGAAAATATCATGAGTATATAAATTAGAAAGTTTTCATAGTATAGTCATCGCAAAAAAGCAGGCCTATTGTGCCATTGGGTGCTCCTGTCTTATTTTCAAATTCTGATTTGTGCTCATTTGTGATGTGAACTTTTATTTTTCAAAAATGATGGCCATTTATTTTCACAAATAAGCACAAAAATGAACTTGGCAGCACGTATTTCTCAGGTGCACTCAGATGCAAGTAACTATTTGTACAAAAGGGTATCGTCAATACCAAAATCCCAGCAGGTTTAAACAATTTGTTGTGGTTTCTGGCTTTCTGTTAAAGAATTGTGCAATACAAATAGAAAGGGCTTCTATTATTTTTGGACTAACGGCTAAGTTAAATGATGCCACGTAACGAGATAGCTTAAAAGGAAAAAAAAAGTGATGCAAAAGTAACTCTTAAGATGATATTGTATCGTAGAGTAGTCGGTAATTCCACAAGACAGTTGAGATTCTAGAGCACAACTAACCAGAAACTAAAAGAATAGACAAAATTTTCTGTTAAGCCATTAAACCCTAGTAACAAATAAAGGAAAATTCATATCAAACAGAAAAAAGATGAATGATTCAATATCACAAGCAAATGATTTGAGGCACATGAGAAAAATGAAGGATGCAACGTGTGCAGGAGAGGTAAAGAACTTGAGCTCCTTATTGATGATAATCATAATAAAAATAGTTGGTATAAAATATTTATCATCCTGTCTCTCAGATATCATGAAAGAAAAGGTTGCAAAAGAAAGATTCATGCAACTGTTAAAGTCAACCCTTACCACTTCAGGTGGCTTGCTGTAGTGGATTTTGTTAGCTTTCATCAGTCCAATCCCATGCTCAGCACTGATACTGCCACGATGTTTAGATGTCCATTCATAAACATATGGCTCAATTTGTGCTAAAATCTGCAACAATCACACTCGTCTGAGAAACAATATTCACGTGCTGTTCAACCCTTCCCACAAGATAGAAGAACTTACAGCATCATCATAATGAGGAGCAGTTATATTGAGATGCAAGTTTCCATCTCCCAGATGACCATACCCCACAACATTGGCAGGGTGACCTGTAAACAGGTACAGTTTCATGTTAAGAATGAGTATGAAGGGCTACAATCGCATAATCAGTAATCAATGCCCTATGACACACGCAATTACTTTCAAACTGCAACCGGCATTGCATTTATGCACTAGCATAAGATGATAAAACATTTTGAACCTATTATTTAAATAGTTTATTTACCACAATGAAGTGTATGGGAGATAATAATATGTAAATGGTCTAGTAAATTTATATTCCTTGATCCATATCGCTATGCTAGTAATTTGTGCCCAACATATCGTGTCTGTGTAACATAGCTCTGACTAAAATGATTGCAGAGCCCCATTTATCTTGTCCTCTCTTTCGATAGCCAAGATGCAAAGGAAATAGAGAGGCTCTTACCAAGGCGTGCTCGCATTTCGTCAACAAGATCATACATTTTCTCCAAAGGCAAAGATAAATCATACTTGTATACAGCCCCAGACTTCATCAATGCTTCTGGTATACCCTGTCACGTGACAGCTTAAATCAAAAACACCAATAGTCTAATGACTGATGAACAAGATAGAATGCGAGTAAGTGTTAAGGCACAGAGATTGACCAAATTGAATAATCCAATCCAATGAAATAATGTAAAGTATGGAACATAAAAACTTCATTATACAAGGAGATATACAGAACAAGTAGATAGCTAGATACAGTTATAATAGTGAGGATGCACAAGGACATAGCTTGCAATTTCGATAATTTCTTGCAAGGTTTTAGTCAATGCACTTTGAGACTCAATCTTAAGTATATGTGACCAGAATCTAATAAAGCAGGATGGAAAGTTGTGCACAGGAGTTCAAGAATATCAGAATCCCAAATATATTGAATTGTAGAAGATAACTCTGATATAAGAAGGAACATCTCTAGAAGATCATGATTCATGAACACAAAAAACAATAATTTATAACTGCATATTATGAGAAATAGGGAATGAAAGATTGAAGTGCAAACCTCACGAATACGCCAAAATGACAATACTTGATTAATGTCTTGTGCAACCACACCATCTAATATCAAACCACTTTCCATCAAGCGAAACAGGAACGTCTCAAGCTTCTCTCTGGAAACACAACCATCATTCAATTTTAGATCTAGCACATACACATCGTAATTTGAATAAACTCATTTTGGCCATTTATAAATTAATGTGCAAGAAAAATTACAAATGACTCTTTTAAAAGCAATCAAAATGGGCATCAGTTATAAAGGAAGAAGGCCAGCTAGAGAGAAGAGCACTTAAGTCTCAGTCTCTCAGAGAACAGTTCAGACAGGCAACCTTGCTCCTGACGTCCATGCTCAATGCTCGAGAGAGCCTTAACTTATAATCCCTCCGTCCCATTTGATTTGCACATCTTTTACAAAGATGTAAAATATTAATCGTAGTTGGATGATTAAGACAAATAACAAGTGGGGTAAAGTAATGAGTGGATGAGATTAAAGGATAATTGTGGGAACCGAAAGAGTAAAGGGTGCAAGTCGGTGCAAATCAAAGGGGACAGAGGGAGTATTTAAAAAATTTAAAGAACACACATGATACGAAAAATGATAGAATCAACATAAATTTAACTGGTTCACACCAGTAGCTATGTGCCTTGGGAAACAACAGATAGCAGCAAGTCAATAATATAATAACAAAGATGATTACCTATCATATGATTCATCACTCCCTGTTGTCTCAATCAGAACGTAGAAGTTGTAGGGAGGCAATGGATTTCTTATACCGTCTAAATTTTTTAAAACCTGTGACAAAATAGCCCTGTCATTTCACCTCTGGTGGTTATAGAAATGAAAATTCAAATCATAAAAGACAAAATCCGGGCACATATTGCGTCTTGTTGATCCCAGAATATGAAAAGTGGTAATTCTAGAGCTTAGCATAAAGGCGCACCCATAAGTGATTTTAAAATTAAGCTCTGATTTACACTGTTTGGATAGAGAGAAATGGAGGGGAAGGAAGGGGAGGGATTGGGAAGAATAGAGAATCCTTTGTTTGGATAAAAAAAAGGGAGGGGAGGGATTTGGAGGTAAAACATAGACAAATTTTGACAAACAATGTGCACTTTTACTCCTTACTCGTCCCCTTCCTTTCCCTTCCTTTCTCTTTCTCTTCCCTTGCTTTCTTTTCTTTCATAATTTTCTTTCCAAACATAGTGGAGTTTGGGGGTTTCGAAGGTACACAACCTTACCTTTGTTAGAACCAAGAGGTCATTTCAGATAGAAACTTGATAGCAAACATCATCTTGCAACTTCAAATGTATATACACATGGTTTAACAAGCTTTTCCTACTAGCTTAGGTAAATTATCAGCTAAAAGAATAACTTTATATTTCCCTTGCCCTTGTGACAACTAATTGAGTCAATTGTGCAAAATATTTTTACAGTTTTCACTAATTTGATAGTGTTTTACCAAACATTTTCTGAGAAAATCAGCAGCTTTCTGCTACACAAATCTCTTTGGACACTAGTTCTGTTCAAGAAAATAACAATCAAAACATGATGGATACTAAAACCCTAAATTGCATTTTATAAACTATTAATTATAGATAAAACTTTGTTCAATCAATATTCTATTGTTAACCAGATGTTACGCATGCATTGCAAGCAAATTAAAACTATAGTTAAAAATTACAGAAACCAAGTGTTTGTATGTCAACTTCACCAGCAGAAAAACGTCATGTAGCCTAAAACCGATGTATCTAACAAAGAAAAAATCTTACCACATCCATTGCATGACTGTCCAAAAATTCGAAAGCCGATAAGACCTCCCCAAGTTTTCTTCTGGCTTCAAATAGAAGTTTCTGTAAGCAATAGATAGGCAAAATATGATCGCTAGTGGTGATCCATATAATAGCATTGGTCTAATGGTCAATCGATAAAACTTACCCTTTAACTTTAATTTGGATTTACAATGATACAAAAATAAATGTGGAGACAAAACTCAATTTTAACACGACCCGAAACACCCGACACCAAACTGACCCGAAGACCCGAATGACGCCTCTAAGCGGAACTAGTAGGCTTTATAGAACAGCAGAGCCAAGCAAGATAGTAATTCCCATAGAAAGATCATACGGACTGGCTTCAGCCTCATAATGCATATCAATATCAAATCAAACACATTAATATAAGTATATATCCATTTCCAAACTCCTCAAGCATGAAGTTAACATATCTTAATGTTAGAAAAGATAGCAATTGCTAATGCATGAACTACTTAAACACCAAAAATTTTCAACTTTTCACATTTTACCATGGGATCAAAAGATGGTGAACCAAGTGAAAGATCCATAACAATGCAACATTATTTTGTAAAAGACTACAATTACACAAGGCTACGAATACATCATGAACCTACTCAATAGCAACAAAGGGATACTGATTCCCCAGTTAACACAAAGAACAATCTTAAGCATAAACTATGACCAACAATACACGATCATTCATATATGAGCTAGACAACATTGTAAAAGATTATTTTCTTGTACGTAATAGATAGAGTACTTTATAGTTACCTGACAGCTAAGATAATCATTACATGCTAAAAAGGCAACATTTGTAGCAGAGAGCTTTGGGGGAGTAAGAATGGAAATTTTTGTTACAATACCAAGAGACCCTTCGCTCCCTGCGTCCAGAATAGCATAAATTTGTTAACCAAGCAAAAGAATACACAACTCTGCTCATACACCTACTTGGAATCTAGGACAAGCAGCAAAACATTAAAACCTTTTTTTAGCCACAAACCTATAAATAAATGCTTCAAGTCATACCCAGTGTTGTCTTTACGCAAAGTGCCTAACATGTCCATCACGGTACCATTTGCTAAAACAGCTTCAATGCCTGAAGAAGAACTATCATGTAAAATTTGTGATAGTAGCTAATCAATCATCTCTGATACCAAGATGTAGAAATGAGAACAGCCTATGGCAGGATAATTTTTCATGAACACTAACAAAGTGAAATAGTACATCTGAAGAAATTATACTGCACAAAAGTACTCCAGCTTAAATAAGTGCAAGACATAGATCTCAAAAACACCTTTAAGGATATAATATACAGGAACAACTAAGAATTATTTCTAACCACAAATTACTTGTAAGCATTATGAGCTAGCCATATGATAGAGGTAGAAGTTACCTAGCTAGTATAATCAAATTAAATGAAGATGCGCTAGGGGTACATGAACTGTTCTTTTATAATTTTTGGCAAACATTCTGTGTTTAAATATAATCACAGATCTCTTTTAGCTTTTTAAGTTTGTAATACACGAGTACAGAAAAATGAGGACAGACTACAGAGTACATGCATAGCGAGCTATTTTTGGCACATTGGCCTAGTTTTTCTTTTAATAGCATTGACTGACAGCTGGTAGCCCTAATGTCCCTGACCAACCAACTTGTGTATCTCTATTGGCCTTCAAAAGTACCAAGTATCATAGGTATCCAAGGATCTAGACCCAGTTTGATGCATGGTTCTCTAGATGGTGTACAACAATTACCAGAGGATAACAAATGCATCGACTCAAAGCAAGCCAAAATAATGTCTCCTACGCTGTTGGTTCAGCAATGCCCTTATCTTGAACATGTTCATCCGTTTATTGTTATGCTCATCTGGGTTCCTTACATAACGGACAAGTAGTGCAGCATTTTCGACTAAGACAACAATGTCTTTCCAGAAATTGCATAAGAAACTGAGCTCAGTAGCAAAGCATATACACGTCATCATGGCCTACACAGTACACACTACACATACACATGAATTGCGGAGGTTATAGACACAACCACCCATACGTCATTTCTATTAAGCCACATAAGTGCATAGCACAAATTTACGCAAGCCTAACAAATGAATTGGCCCAACCACCCAAAGACATGGATTAGAGATTTAAAGTTCAATCTACCCAAGTAATACAGCATGTTTTTCCATGTAATTCTTCCTCAACTTATTTCAATGATCGATCTCTATTTCATACTTGTTCATTGAACGTGCATCTTTTATGTGTGCTATTGTGCTACAGGAGCATCAAACACCATTTCACCTGAAGTTAATTTATGCATTTTTGCTACAGCCAAAAAACATTCATTCAATTCAAATTATGAGATACCTCATTTGGAATTCATTATTACAATTTATAACAAACCAATACATAAGATAACATCCAATTAAATATTCCCATTTACTCATAATGAATTCAAGCTAACCAGATATTAGTACAAAAATCACCCATAATAGATATACCACTACCTCGTCTACATTTAGCAAGCATGTAGCTTATAACAATTTGAAGTTGCTACTTTTTTTTATCTAAACCCTTTTTTTCAAAACACATTTTTCACTATAAAGTTGCAGAGTTAAATGAAAAAAAAAACTAAAAAAGAGCCTATATGTCATGAGAAAAAAACAAAACAATCCATCGTTGCAAACTTGCAATATCTAAAAGCCAAAGTAAACCACCTAAAACATTTCCATGCAGAGATCCATAACGAACCAAACGTAAACCACCAGCATTAGTCGAGACATTTCCACCAATCTGACAGCTTCCTTTTGCTCCCAAATCAAGAGGCATCACAAATCTAAAGCATATAATATTCGCACAAGTTAAACAAACATTATTGAAGATTGCCTTTTCAAAAGAATCTGAAGACTGAGGAAAAAAAAATCCTTCAAATAGTGCAATTGAGACAAGTGCTCCACAGCTTAATCATGAGAATTTGAGATGCTCGAGACTTCATACGAGTTTTTCAAAAGATATGTATTCATAGAACAATGGATAAATGGATCATGAAAACTTATTGATTCCATTTAAACAAGTTAGGATGATATTAGAGCAAATAAAACAAAGCGCCACTAAGCAAAAAATCACACTCATTGTCCAATTACATAAATCATGCAAAATGTTAGGCACTTAAGGTGCTATATGCATGAAGTAAAAGTTAACATAAAAAAGCTTACCCTTCATTATCCAAGAAAGATTCTAGATTTTCCAAAATGCATCCTGCTTCACAAACCAGTATACCACTGGCCTACATCAAAATATAAATTATTATCTTACAATTAAAAGCAATATAAAATTTTGGAAAACCGCAGAAGTTCACAGGATCATAAGGTATGAAATATGAATAGCACAGGATCATCTGAGTGCTTATGTTTAATAGTAACTACAATTAGGTCTTCAAGCAGTTACTTACCTCTTTTGGTAGCTTTTGTATATTGAATTATAAATAAAGAGTTGTATAAGACAATTTGTATAATAGAACGCGTACCTTATCAAAAGATATGATCTTGTTCATGGAAGTCATGTTGATAATAACCTATAATAGAGAAGAGGCAAAACACTAAGACAATATCGAAAACTTGAAACTCCAATGCTTAAAAAGTGTTGTGTACATAAAAATTAGCTAATATACAATCCTTAAGGTCTTAAGAAAGTGGTAGGTATGAGTCCCATATGTATCATGGCCCTCTATGACTCTCTATAGATCATATTGCGCAAAAATACACATTCTCTCATGGTCGCGGTAACGGTCACGAAACGGATATCACAATCAATACGAATAATTTCACGATCAATGCGGCCTATATTTTGGTCGCGATAAGCTCAAATAACATTACAACATGGTCGTGATATGGTGATGTGGCCTTATTTTTGCACTACGGTAAGTGTCAGCATTTTTGATACAGTAAGAAAGACCATGCTTTAAGTTTTTGATCTTAAACTCACCATTTTGAACATATCCCAAATGAAAGATATACTTATACCGCCTACCGAAACTCGAAAGTTGAAGAAATTAACCTAGGGCATAAATGAAAAGAGAATGGACAACAAGATTTGTGCCTTGTTGAACTCTTATTTTAGAGCTTGATAAAATTAATGTTTTTTCTCCTAAAACTACCTATATTTGTCTTACATGAATTGTTAGTAGAAAGTGCACACGTAGTCATCGACATGACTCACAAAGGTTTACATGACGACAAAAAAAAAAAAAGAAGAGTAACCAAATAACAAAGATTGCACATACTAATAATAATCACCAAGTATTTAACGTTTTTTAAGAGAATGTATCTTTTATTAGCTTAAAGGCATTCTAAAATGTCTCAAAAGAAATAATAATTACCTCATCAAAGACAGGCACACTTCCACCAACGAGGCCAGTATTTCCTCCTTGAGGTACAATAGCCAGGCGCCTAGAGTCACAGTATCTCAATAAATGCGAAACCTGGATACCAAAGCATATCAGCTTAAGTAGAATCAATATCATTACTTTCTCACAATAACACATGAGCTATTCATTGATTATTTACAATCAGAAAATGCAGTTTGTGCACATGCTCTTGACCAGAAGGTACACATGAAAAAAAAAAAAGCATGTCCAAAGAACATACGAAAAACTCAAAGTAACCAGAGCACCAACATACTTTACATATTTACACAAGGAACATGTACATTTGACAACATTCGTCACTTTTAAAAATTGTTGGTACAGGTGATAGTGGTCAAGAAGTTTAATCGATGAACCAAAAGATACAAATGACTTGAAAACTAAAACAATAATGTAACTAAACAAATGAGATTTGTTCGTACCTGCTACATTAGCATATTCAAAATTATAATTCCAGAGTGAATTTGATTTTTAAAATTTTAATAGTTATGAGCCAGATTGAGCCATCTTTTCATAAAAAAGAAATGATGGGTCTCAAATTCTTGTAATTAAATCATTAAATTCATATTTCTTTCGGACAGGTCAATCAAACAAAAGAATCATGGTATTCCTTAATAGTGTATAATATAAGTAATCTCCCTGCTTCCATATTCATGAAGGTATGACCAGCATAACTTTCCACATCTCAAATTTGACATTTCAGGCAACATGTAGTGAAAAAATGTAACATACAAAATTTAGGTCGGAGAACTCCATATTGCAGATTCAACTCATTACTCAGTTAACTTTATAATCAGGATTCATGGAAGAGCTTACAAAAATAAACATGAAAGAAGCCAGAGAATAAATTTCTTTAATGGATCTATCGAAAATTGTTAAGACTTTGCAGGCCTTCTGAAAATATAAGATTTCCAGAATTAGATTTCCTGCTATGTGTGCCTAGGAATGTAAACCTATTTAACTGGCAAACACATAAAACCTTAAATGTTCATGCATAGACACACTCACTATAAAAATAAAACCAACAAGCTCTATGCTTACATTTTAAAGACATTAAAGGGGCCAGCTACCTCTTCGGTGCTCCTAGGTAGTAACATAAGCTTGCTTGAGCCTTTGTACTTGTCCATCCAATCTGTGTTTGCTGGTTGAAGCCTATCTGGGTCTTGTATTACATTATTCTCCCCCAAGATACTCTTAAAGTAGCTGATATCCTCAGAATTTATTTCTGAGAATGATGCACTCCTCTCAAGAGGTGCCGATCCATAGAATCTTATCGCTTGGTTTGAGCTTCTTTGAAAACACAAACCCCGATGAAGCACTCTACAATCTATTGGGATATTAAATGATGAACGGATATTGCGACTCTGCTGCTTTGTGTATGAGCTAAATGACGTGCACTTTTTTTCATAGTTTTGAATAGATCCTGTAAAAGTTTCACATAATCCTTTGAGAATTCATTAAAAAAACAACTAAATCATATCAAGTGGAATGACCTACCACGATACTTAAATATGATCTTTCTCCTCTAACAAAGAACATTAGCCCCTAATTAGTAGAATGAATCATAGCTGGTTTTTGACTAATAGTAACTATTATCCCAACAAAGTGTTTTTAATGGATTAGGTGAGTTAGTTGCATACTAATCAACAAAAGACATCACTTAAGTATGTATCTTGTTCCTACAACCACCTTACGCTAGTTTGCTAGTACATCATCTTTCTCCTCAGGCACAACCGCACAATACAAAAACGTGTCAATCCCTTCACGAAAATTCATGAAGTGAACTATAAATGCATGAATAGATCCTAAATATATAAATCAATTAATTTAGATAAATGAATAATTTAGGGCCTATTCTCTTGAACTTATTGGTACTTAATTCAATTGAGTACCTATAAGTACTTATTGTCTTACACTCTTACGTTCTTTGGTTCAGTTCACTATTAAAAACTAAAAACTTCAATTTAGTCGAAGAAGATTGGCCCTTAAGTTAGGACCGGTTCTTTTGGACTTACTTTCATTTCTAATAAGTTATTCGTCGATCACTTTTAGTTTGTACTTTATTCTCAATCTATAAATTAAGACAAAGTCAAGTGGGATCTTGTTTGATTCATGTCAATGTAAATTTTATTAATATGAACAATTTTAATTCTTAACCGACTAGCAATATTTAGGATTAAGATGGTGTATCGGCAAATGCCTAAAACAATTGATTAGAATAGGAGGGAGTATCAAATTTTGGTCCAATAAGTATTGCCTATCCTATTCACCGCACATTTCACCTCTCAAATTCTTAACAAGTTGTAAGAAGTTCGATTCAACCTTAACAAATCCAGGGAGAACAAGTCCAACCAGATAATAATAATCAATTGTAAGAAGAAATCGGTTGTTTCAATCCTTTTCTCCACGTTTATTCCATTTGTTTCACTAGACTATGCATTTGAAATCAAAATATAACCTATTGGACATTCACTAAATTTAATCAACGATGAACTAGAGCAGCAATCACAACATGTGTATTGGCTATTTCAATCATGAAATGCAATTATAACATTCCGAAATCAAGCAATTCTATTATAGAAAAAATCATACACCACTTAAACTCAATTAGAACCAGAAAAACAATTGTATGCATTTTTCAACAATTTGCATTAATTTGCATATAATAAAGAGTAGAAGCATAGCGATCAAGAGGAAGAGGAGAAACCTGAATTGAAGAAGCGAGAAAAAGCGGAAGGTAAGAAACGACGATTGGAGGTAGCCTTTGTAAAACTCCATCGACATAGCAGCATACAAGCTCGTCGCTTTTCCATTTTTCTCTCACTTGTTCCGTAATTAATTGTAAATGTAAACTCTGATCTTTTTGTTTTTGTATCGGCTTATTGCTGATACCGGCGCGACGAATTGTTGATGAGTATCATCTGTCGACGAGGGGTGTGCATCCGGTCCGGTCTCCGCCTCCCCGGGTCTTGCAAATTCGACATTTCGGGTTTTCGGTCCGGTCCTGTTTAAATCCGGAAACATCTGAATTTGGACCGGATGCATATAAAAGTGATTTTGAAAGTGAAAAATATTTACGATCATTTTGTATATACTTATTTAAAGGGCTTTAACAATTTTATTTTCAACACAAAATAATTTTTAAATTCAAATATTTTAATTTTATAATAATTAATTTATTAAATTATTTTTAAATCTTCCATTTTTTAATTTATTTTTGGGAAAAACAATTATTTCCGGTCTAACCGGTCCAAACCCGGACGGACCGGATGGAATCCGGGTTAGACCGGGATCGGACAGGATGGAACCGGTCCGGTCTCCGGTCTTAGCATATTCATGATTCCGGTTCCAGTCCGGGTTTGGACCGTTGAACACTCCTATCTATTGTCTCATTTTGCCATGAGAAAAAAATATAAAAATAATTATTATTATTATTAATCAGGAAAAATTGTTGAATACTCGAATTTATTTTCAATTACCTACTAATAATATCACCTTTTGAAAATTAATTAATAATCCAATTTTTGCTTCTAGTTTGTTGTCAATAAACCCTTTCAAAGAAATGACGTACTATGGGGTGTTTGGCAATTGGTTGTTGGCCGTAGGCGGTTGGCTTTTTTAGTTGGCTTGTTTGACCAGCAGGAAATATTGGCTGTTTTTGTGGAGATGTATGGTAAATTTGAATATTGGTTGTTGGCTGTTTATTAGAGAAAAAGTGGGCCAACAAACAAAAGTCAACCCAAAAAACTAGCTGGAGCACCTTTTTCATTTTGGCTTAAAAGCAGGCTTTTCAGCTGCTTTAAAAGTTATTTGCCAAATACTTTTTTTTGGCTGTTTAACCAACCAACTAGCCAAAAGCCAAAAGTCAACCAAAAAGCTAAGTTAAAAGCCAATTGCCATTGCCAAACACCCTCATATCAAGTTACCTCTTATCTTTTTCATTTTTATAATAATCCAAATTATTTTTCATTATCTACCAATAATCACACTTTTAAAAATTTGTTGGAAAATTTACCTAGAATAATCCAACATATTCATGATTTTCCTACAATAATCTCATCATCTATTGATTAACCATGAATAATCCCAATTTTAACGGATATTTGCTTAGAGTAAACTTAGGTAACCCGATGATCACTAAAAAAGTAAACTGAAAATTAATATAAAATTAGAGAAAAACTTTGAAATTTTACATAAAAAATTCTAAATAATAAAAAAAAAAATCATAAAGTTTTTTGCACATTTTTTTATATTTTTTTGACATTTTATTTTAATTTTTTTTTTTAAAAAAATATAACTTGCTATAACAAGTTATCCGGTTACTGGGCTTACTCTAGGAAAATACCCTTCAAAGTTGGGATTATTCATGGTTAATCAATAGGTGGGATTATTGTAGGAAAATCGCGAATAGGTTGGATTATTCTTGATAAATTTTCCAATTTTGTTCAATAATCAAATCTTTACTTTTTGTTTGTTGTCAATGGACCTTTCAAGAAACTAAATGAAACTGTTGTTACTTCCCTACCTTATGATCAAGGATGCTTTAAAAATGCCTTGGTTAAATTATTATGCTCAAATGTGTTCTCATCAGCCTCAAGGGAAACGAAATCGAAGTGAGGTAAGGAATTTAACTTCGATGGTGAAGAAATTGTAGATCAATCAAAATACTACTATAAAACTAATACTCTCTCCGTTCCTTTTTGTTTTTCCACCTTATTAAAATGGGCAGTTCCATAAGTTTTTCCACTTTAGAATACTTTCCATTTTTGGAAAGTTTTCATCCCACTTTTACCCCTTAAAACCCCACTTTTCTTACTTTACACTAGTATTTAATTATTTTCTCTCTTATAATTCCAATACAATCATTATATTACACTATTATTTAATTATTTTTTCTCTCATACTTCCAATACAATCATTACTTTCCACCACTTTATAATTAAAATAATACACACTACCACCAAAGATTTCATTTTTCTTAATCTTGGTGAAAAACCCAAATAGGAATATCAAAAAGGAACGGAGGGAGTACGTTGATTTTTTTTAGGATATGCTCATATATATAATAAATTAATAGTAAATTTGTCAACATAAACTAATACGTTGATCTTTTTTTTTTGCAAGCTAAAATTCAATGAGTTTATATTTAAGTATTATTTGAATAGGGTTAATTTACATGTAACCAAAGATAGACATTTCAACGAAATTATGCTCGATTCTTTCTTTGTCAACATCTAACAATATAATAATACGAAAGATTACAGTGAATAATATACAATCTTTTGTTAATTTTCCTACAATAATACTAACAATTGATTAATTATTAATAATACCAACTTAAAAGGGTGTTTTCCTATAAAATCTCTAATATGTTAAAAATCAAATTGTAGGTGATTATAAGACAAAAAAATTGGTATATTAGTCAATAAACTAAAGTTGATATTATTCTAGGAAAATACTCCTCTAAGTTGGTATTAATCATGGTTAATCAATAGTTAATATTATTGTACGAAAATTAACAAAATATTATAGTATTCACGGTAATTTTTCCTTTGATGTATGCTCGTATATATACTTAATCTCGTTATAATATGAAGTATAAAGGAAAAGTTACTTAGAATAATTCAAACTATTCATGATTTTCCTACAATAATCCACTTATTGATTAACCATGAATAATCCAACTTTGAAGGATATTTTCCTTGAGTAAACTTGGGTAACCCGATGACTTGCTATAGTAGGTAATTCACCAAAAAATTAAATCAAATATTAATTTAAAATTAGAAAATATTTTTGAAAATTTACATAAAAAATTCAAAGTAATAAAAAAAAAGGGAAATTCTACATGGTAACCCTCAGGTTTTAGGTTTTCCACGTGGTAACCAAAACTTTTAAAAAATCCACATGGTAACCCTGAGGTTTACCAAATTGTCCCATCATGACCTTTTTGCACATATAATGTTACCAAAACGTTAAGAAACATTAATTTCGAAGCTTTAAGGTTGTTGTACGCCTATATATGCGACTCACCATATTAAATGTCATCACTTTCAACCATTTTTCCCAAAATATAAACCCAAACTCTACCATCTTTGGATTTGGGGAAAAAAATATGATTTTGATAAAAAATAGTAGATTTGAGGGTTATATTTTGGGGAAAAAGGTTCAAACTGATGATATTTCGAATGGTGAGTCACATAAATATGCATACAACAGCCATAAAGCTTCAAAATTAACGTTTGCTAACGTTTTTATGTGCAAAAAGGTCATGATGGAACATTTACGTAAACCTCAGGGTTACCGCATGGATTTTTTAAAAGTTTTGGTTACCACGTGGAAAACCCAAAACCTCAGGGTTACCACGTGGAATTTCCCTAAAAAAAATCATAAATTTTTTCCAGAACATTTTTAACATTTTATTTTAATTTGTCTTTCTTTTTTAAAATATAGAACTTGCTATAAGTCATCCGATCACCAGGATTACTCTAGGAAAATTCCCCTCAAAGTTGAGATTATTCATAGTTAATCAATAAGTGGGATTATTATAGGAAAATCGTAAATACTTTAGATTATTCTGAGTAATTTTTCCTATAATAAACTTGTTCTTCTAAAGCCTAAGGTGATAGGAATTGAAGTTAATCATTTTCAAGACCTCCCTTTTACATCATCTCTTTTCCATTAATAGTGAGTTGTTAATTAATTAGTCTAATTATGGAAAGATATGTAAACCAAATGGTTGTACTATCAAGGAAGTTGAGTGTAATTGATCGAACTCGGACGACAATGATATGCAATTGGATATTCTACACAGAAAGTTGGTGTATTTTGTACGAATATAAATCATATAATTGGTGTGTTTTTGACTGTTTTTTCATGAGATAAGGTTGAAACTTCAAAGTGCATGGTAAAGGCATTTCTTTTGACTTAGTATACTACTTTCTCCGTTCCATTTTAGTTGCACTATTGGGTTTGGGTACAATATTTAAGGGTTGTCAAATCAGTATGGTAAAAGTAGAATTGATGTATGATTGATGGTCATATGTGGAGTAGAAATAAAAAAAATTATTATAAATAGATAGTAGAGGTGACTTGTGTGTATATTAAATAATTAATGAAATGATGTATGATTAATGGTGATATGTGATAGGAATAAAATGAAGATAAATCAAGTAGATTATTTTTGCCAAATATAGTAATGTTGCAAGTAATATGAGTGTTGCAAGTAAAATGGAATGGAGGTAGTACTAGTTGTAGCTAGCTAGGTACATTAGTTTCCTTACCATCGGTAAACAACCCACATGTGATTCCTATAATCAGAGAGATGTTATTTAACATATAAGCTTGATAAATCACTTTTACAATTATCAATTGGTTTTATTAGAATGAATGTGCTATGACTTGGTATTTGGGATAATGGTTTGCGAAAGGATAAATAGTAATTTTCATATTAGCGAAGACTTGGGCAAAAGGTTACTAATTTATTATAAATAAGGCGTCAAGAAACTAGTAAACACATTGTAGGTGACTTGTAATCGATTATAAATATGTACTTCCTCCGTTCCATTTTACTTGTAACAGTTACCGTTTTTGGAAGTTTCATATTATTTGCAACATTACTAATTTTGGCAAAAATAATCTACTTATTTTGTCCTCACTTTATTCCTACTATACATCACTATCAATCATACATCATCCCATTAATTATTTAATATACCTACACGTCACAACCACTATCTACTTATAATAAAATTTTTTATTTCTACCCCACATATCACCATCAGTCATACGTCATCTATACTTTTACCATACTGATTGTGCAGGCCCGTTCCTAAACATTAGGTGGCTTAGGGCGAGATTAAAAATAGGGCCCTTATTATTTCATCTCAATCTTCTAATTAGTTTGATATATCTTTCAAATTCCCTTGTTATCCAAATGAATACGAAATTTAATTTCTCTTTTTTTTCTTAAAATTTAAAAAGTACATGTTAGACATTTATTATCTTTGCCATTAATATTGCATTTCTACTATGGCATTCTCATATTTATTTTTAAAATTTGATTAATGTTTTAATTTAAAGACTTAAATCTACATAATTTTTAGAATATGGGGCCCTGGGCCTTTGCCTCGCCCGCCCTAGGCCAGATAAGGCCCTGTGATTGTGCCAAATCCAATGATGCAACTAAAATGAAACGGGGGAAGTATGAGTTTTGGCTAGTACGTGTGGGTACTAATACACGTGTATAATTAATACTTCTTCTGGTTTTATTAGTTGTTATAGATAGTGATATTTTTGCTACAGATAGTGACATCTTCTGAGAGGAAATATCACTATCTGTAACAACTAATAAAAAACCAAAAAAATTATATCAAATTGATTGTCGAGATAATATGTTGTATGGTGACTTGAGTAGACATAAATGTTTCGCTTTTTTTGTTTGGACAATTGGCTATGGATTGCTTTGGCGAAGAAAACGAAAGTAGTAATTTTGAAATAATGCTGCATGAGGAGCATTGTCTCAAAAAAAATTTCTATAGAGTCAAGCTTTAAAGATGCAATTGGTGCTTTCCTTGTTTTTGGTGTAATTTAGAATGACTTTGGTGTAATATGTTGCTCACTTGTTTTGCCTATATTTATTCCCTTAATGGCCCGTTTGGTAGGTGGTAATAAAACGCGGTAATAGGAATGAAAAACTAGTGTAATTTTGGTTGAAAAATCTCTTGGCTACTTTAATGGCCATGCTTGACAACCTTCAATCATCTCATTTTATTCATAAAGTTAATTCCAATGCATTACCAATGAGAGATGTGGTATTAGGTGGTAATGGAAATTTGTGAACAAAAAAACTTTTTTGTGATCAAAGTTTCATTACCATGGAAATGACATGAAAGTTTTGATGAAATTTTACACTATAAACTATTTCCATTACCACCATTTAGTATCGCTAACCAAACGAGACGTAAGTGTTCATTGTTATTAAGCCAAGCCAAATCCATTTATCTATCACATGCTCTTACTTGGAGTTCATCTCCAAGTCTCCATATTCCTAATGTCACTTACACATGCTAATTTCATATATATATGTAATTTGTTCATGTATTTGATTGGGCCTATGGTCACCTATCATTTAAACATATAAATACAATGCACAGTCTAAGAATAATGATGTAGTCATAATTCGATGTATTTCATTATATTTTTGTGTTATTGTTTGTCATTGACTTTCTTACACAATGTTATGTTATTATTTGCATATTTAGTCGTGTTTATTAGTACACCTAAAAGCTATAGTAATTAACATTTTTAACCCTGAGTTCATTTTATCCTCTTCGTCTTAGTTTCTATTTGGTTTTTTTAGCGTATTTAAACTGTAATTTAAATATTATTAATAACCACTATTTCCTGTGTTGGACCCATTTTTGATGCAATTTCTCTTGGCCTATGATGACACTCTTCACTTAAAACTTCAATTTGCCTTATAAACTACGTCAATACTATTTCAATAGCAATTTTCTTAATGTCTTATAAAATATATAAAAACCAATATTATATTCCTTAAAAAAGGAAATAAGCTCCTTTTATTTTGAATGATTTGCCTAAGTAGTGTTGGAAAATAAAAAATTCTCAAAATGTTGCTCACCAAAATTTATTTCCCAAATTAGTGTTCATTAAGAAAAAATTATTTAATTTATTTGATTGTGGTTTGAGAAGTTCCAAACCTAATAATTCTCTCCCAAACAAAACTAAACCAAGACTAAACTTATTCCAATTTCAATTCCAAAAGCCTATTAATTTTCTCAAACCCCTTAACTAAAAATATGTAAAACTGATGAAGGGGACTTGAAGAGACCAACGACAACCGCCATCCACGCCAACCGTCGGCTTCCCACCACAGCCGCTACCTATACCAATCATCGCAATCCACTGTTCTAATTGTGATTTTTTTGTCTGTACTACTGTAAAATTGTTCTAATTCTTGACAAAGACTATTGGGCGCCATACAATAAACCAAAAGTAATAGTTGATGTTAGTCTCAAACGAACCAAAGGACGACCCAAATCGCAATGTTTACGAAACGAGATGGATGACTCGATACAAGGGAAGGTCACTTGTAGCATTTGTCATAAAAAATGTCATAATAAAAAAACATGTTTTTCAAGGTATGTAATGTTAAATTATTGCGATATTTCAATGTATTATTTTTTACCCTAAAAACTTACTTGATTTAATTTTTCTATGATAGATCACAAGGATGATGCTAACAACAGATCACAAGGATACGCCATCTTCGCCAAACATCTTTATTGATTTTGACTTTTGGACTTTATTGAGATTTTTGGTTGTATATATTGCAGTATTTTTTTGGAATATTTTACTCTTTCTATAAAACAAGTTGGATTTTAAAATTTTTTGACGTATATATTTGCTTGACAAAACAATTTTATCCTTTTGCAGGTTTGGAATTACCAAACCAAAAAAATATAACTTAGTAAAACAATTTTATTATATAAACACCATTTTTGAAATTATTTTCTAAACAACACTAAAGTTGAAATTATTTTAATTTTCAACCCCAATTTGAAAAATCACTCTTTTTATCTTTTTTGCATAACAACATATATCAATGGGCATATCTTTTGATTGTCAAACCATTCTATGAATAGCTTTCAAACCATTCTATTTAAAACGCTACTTTGCCAAACACTATTATCTTATTTTTATTAAGTATCAATTTAACCAAAATGAATATCTAATGTTAATTAAAACGATACATCGAATACACCTATCTATGATATATAATCAACCCTGTATTCACATTAATTGTACTGTTTAGTTTTAGCACATTATTCAATGTATTAATTCAATCCAAATATTTTCTAATAATGCAAAATAAAAAATTATAAATATTTTATATTAATAAAATGTAAATTAAGATGAATCAAACAAGATGTTACTTGACTATATTTTAATATCTAGATTAGTATGATAATAATTAATGTGAATCGTAAGGAGTATGATAATAATAATACTCCCTCTTACTCATATTAGTATCTCCATTTACTTTTTCATATTTGACGAGACTATATTTTGACTCTTAATATCTCTAATTGTGCATAAACTAAACTTACGTTAAGTTGATATTAATAATCTTTATTACATTGAGACGAATATAACAAGGTTCCACTTGAATATACTTTTACTTATAAATTAAAAATAAAACACAAATTAAAAGTAAATAAATAGCACAAATTCTTACTGTAGACGTTCTTTGCCATAGACCGCTCGTTTTGGATCAGCCCAATTATAAAATCAGTTTCTAATTTCCAATGGTTTAAATAAAAAAATAAAAACTGCATTTAAACAATGGGCTTGACTATTTTAAAAAGCCGTCTTTATCATAGACGGTCTTTCAGAGACTTTCAGAATAAATAGTAACCAAAAGTAAATGACACTGTTAAAAAATAAAGTATAGGAGAGGGAGTAATAAACACTATAGTTAAAAAAGGAAATCGTTAAAAATTAAAACACTAAAAAGTAAAAAAGCTTGATTATAAAAGAATTAAAAAAAAGGATAATCTTCAAAAATTGATGAAAAGATATTAGAACTATAAATAGAGTACTATATCCATCAAGTGGGTGGTATGATGAAAGCACAAACACAAACCCACATCAACCAAAACAGAAGGAGAGAGAAACTATAGAGAGAGAAACTAGAGAGAGAAAGAGAAAAAAATGGAGAACTGGTGGGCGGCTATACTGGGTTTTATAATTCTATTGTGGATGTACATATTTGGACGGTCCGGATTTCATGATCATAAGATGGAAGAAAATTATGATGATCAAAAAGATAAAGATGATAATGATTATGATGAGAAGATGAAGAAGAAGTCAAAAAGTAAGAGTAGGGTTCCAAAAGGAAGTTCAGGTTGGCCTTTTATTGGAGAAACTCTTGATTTTATCGCCTCTTCTTACACTTCTAAGCCTGTCACTTTCATGCACAAACGCAAAACCATGTAAGTTCCTTTTACACTTGTGTTTTCATTAACATTTTTTGTGATTACTTATAAATCATACAAGTATATATTCATATGTATAATCTTATATTTATCTGGGAGTGTGTTTCGAGTCGCGAGAATCTTTGACCAGAATTTATGAGTATGTGTTGTTGTTTATTTATCTGTCGTTAGATTCTGATTATAGTTTCTATGAGCGAGATATATATAAAATGATTAGTGATATAATTGTTTTTTATATTTGGGATAGACAAAGAGAATTTTTATAAATAAGAAGATCAGAGAAGATTTTCTAGAAATTCCTAGATATTGGGGATTAAACTTTTTTGTAGGTGGTTAAATATATATTTTATAATTTCTTTCTTGTTTTTCTATTATAATACTATTAATTTTTTATTAATGATGAATAAAACAATATAGGGGTGTTTTTCGGTTAAAAATTAAATTATAGAAGATTATATGATAAAAAAATTAGTAATTAGTTAATAAACTAAAGTTGATATTATTCTAAGAAAAAGAACTATTAAATTGGTGTTATTAATCGTAATTTTTCCTTAAAATTATAGCTTAATTACTAACCCAAGATATTTGAGGAGATATATACGACTCTTCGAGGATAAATGAGAACTTTTCAAGTACTCCTATATTAAACTAATCCATGATATGTATACATGTAAAGAAAAAAATACTATCCTTTATTGATATCTTCAAAATATCTTGGTGTATTATGATTACTTACCTTATACACATTAAATGTTAATTAACTATTAATTAACAATTAATCAATGAAGATTTTGAATTTAACAAAAAGTTGAAGGCCTTGATAATTAAAGACATTTTTGATTCGTTATTTTTCAAGGCTATTATGGGCTGGGCTGGGTTGGGCTCGGTTAATTTTATCTTTTTATGAGATGGGCAAGAACAACTACCCAAGTCGAAATTTTGATTAAATTTATAACTAATTTTTCCTATTTAATTAATTTTGTGTAGAAGAGATATGATATTGTCTTGTCAAGGTCACCTCCTAGTCAAATTTTGATTAAATTTATAACTAATTTTTCCTATTTAATTAATTTTGAATGATCATAGGTTATTAAAATATGATCATTTTTTTTATCAAAAAGTTAGTCTAAGAAAAGAGGAAATAGGAGAATGCTCGATGAGAATCGAATTTATGATTTTATGTACATTGAAAAAGTGATATCTATTTTAATTGAGACAAAATCTGATTATTAGACAATTAAACTACTTTGATAAGTTATTAAAGTGCTTTTTTTGTTTTAAAATACTTGTGATTTTTGAATTTCATGCAGTTTAATGTATTATTTTAATTTTTAATATATTTAATTATGTATAATTAAAAATTTTAAAAATTTAATATTGATAATCTTTGCATTGAGATAAATTAAATAAAAATTCACAAGACTATGTATTAACTTATAAATTAAAAACTAGTTACAAATTAAAAATTTAAAGTAATGAATGAATACTCAAATATTTCTAATTTTAAAAGTAATTTGAAATGAAGAAATTATATAATACTATTAAGTTTTTCATTACATATACAAGATTAAAGATTTAAAAGATACATGTGAGATTTAAAAGAAGGTTATTTATTTAATTTTTTTCAATTGGTAAAAAAATAAAATTGTCAATATTTTGAAAAAAAACATTACGATTCATAAATTATGGAATCCTTTAACCATACGTCTATCCCGTTTGTACTTTTAATCGTGTTAATTTGGTGTAATTTTCTAATAATTATATATGTACACTTCATTAATTGATTACGAAAGAGGTACACTATATACTTCTTTTGTTTTTTTTGTTCACCTTATATTTTCAAAATTTTCAAAACATATGTAATTGGAGCCTCAATATTTACAATTACACATAAAAAAGAGCCTCAATATTTACAATTACACATAAAAAAATCAAAAAAATTAAAAATTAAAAGTCATCATTATCAAAAAAATTAAAAGTAAAAACTACTCCTATAATAACTTAAATCTAGCAAGATGATGTGTAATAATTTCGTATCAAAAAAAACTATAGAAAAAGAGTATTTTTCAAAATTAATGATTAATATTATAAGTTGAATGTAACCAAATCTCATAATTTAAATAAGGTGATGGAAGATATGAAATATGAATGATATTTACTTGATCATATTAACATCAAATACCACTCAAAATGATATACAAGACTTTACATCAATTCAAAAAAAAAAAAAACAATTCAAAAAAAATATTTATAGAAGGGTTATAGATGAAAGCTATAGGATTTAAGGTGTTCATTTGGGTCATCGGGTTGATTTCGGGTCAGGTATTTCCGGTCGGTTTAAAATCATGTTTTGTGTTCACATTGGTTTTTACATAATTGTAGATCTATTTTTAAGTCGGGTCAAATCAGATTCGATCATAAAGTCGGGTGTCTATCGGGTCATTGGGTCTATTTTGAAAACCTCTAGATTTAACATAGTACAAATTAAAATGGAATTTGTTTAAGTACACCAGATCCATTATCATTCGAACTCATATATTAATCAACATCTCTCTACTTATTTAATGTGAAATCACACGTAAATTATTAATATTTTATTCAACTTATATCCAATATTTTTTAATGCTCCATTTGTAGTTATATCGAGCTAGTTTTCATTATTACAACTGGGATGATAACTCTGACTCTGTCTATATTATTACAAAAATGGTGTGGAGCAAAAAAAATATTTATTGTATTTATGATTAAGATGGGGGAGCAGCAAATTAGCATCCCATTTTCTAAAACAGTAAGGGTTTTGAACATATTCTAGTTTTTCTGATCAAACCCTTCTTAGATGGGCCATCTTATTTGTCTACTTCTCTAAGTAGTACTCAGTACTAATACATGTATAAATCAACTAAAGTTCAATCCAATTATTAAAATAAACTAAAATTAACTCGTTTAATTTGAATGTTAGCTACCTTCCCAACGTATTAGTACCTCTCCATTACATTTTCCTCCATCTAGCCAGTGTCGTTCTTGGCAGTGTCGCTCTTGACATTGTAAGGGCCCTAGGCAAATTAAAAGAATGAGCCCCTCTTTATGGAGAGTTTATTTTTTGAACTTTAACGAGTATTTGAAAAAATAACAGAGATAAACCCTATAGAATATAATTAGCATTAAAAACATAGGCATGTCATGATAAAAAAAACTATTCATACATTGCAAAATTTTAAATGTCTACTTCATTAACTAACATTTTCTAATTTTAGGGCCCTTAACTCTGGGCCCTACGCAAATGCCTACTTTGCTTATGGCCAGAAACGGCCCTGCATCGAGCAATTCTAGTCATTAGATTAAATAATGGACTCTCCATTACATTTTAGGTAATGGAGAGGATCCTAACTCCTTACCAACACCCTTTTAAAAGTTAGTTATATTAAAAATCAAATACTCTCTCCGAATCATTTTAGTTATCCCATTTTCTTATTTGGCAAAATCATATCAATTGTCTCATTTCGTTTTTTGTCTATCTTTTTTACCTAAATACCCCTACTTTTACTACTCTCAATACCCAACTACCACTTTTATAATTAATTTAATCAATTAAATACCGAAGTACCACCTTTCTAATGGACTCCAATCCACCCTTAATAACCGTGAAAACCCAAATGGGACATCTGAAATGATTCGGAGGGAGTATATATTAAATTTTGTCAAAATTTTTTTAAAGAAAAGTGGTGAGATTAGAAATGATGATGAACATTACAGCTTAGAAACACATGTTAAGCACAGAGAAGTAATGAAGACTTAGCAATACTTTATGAATGGGCACATCTTTTACCCATGATTCTTTAATACCAACATCAACTCACCAAATAATTAAAACATATTCCATCTACCAATAAAAAGCTTGTAACTTTTGAACATTAAAGCTAAGCTAAGCATGAAAAAAAATTTAATTTGATAGGTAAACTATGGATTTTTCTCGAGTCGTGGGACTCTTTTTGGCTGTTCTCCTTTATGGGTTTGAGTTGCTGTCGTTCTTCCCTTCCTAGACTTTGTTCATAGTTTTCTATGCGCGGAATGCACTGGGTAGAATGATGATGATGATTAGTTGTTTAAAGGTTTCTAGATAAGTAAATACAACTAAACTCAAACGTGCGTATGATATTATTAATTTTGAATAATTTAAGGAAAAAAAACTTAAACTTTTATATTGTAAATGATGAAAATTTCTTGTTGCATATGACAATGCCGTTTGATTATCTATTTTTTAATTAGTGATATGATGATTATTCCCTCTACTTTTTGATATTAAAAATATATATCAAAAGGTGAAAGAAACCTATAGTTTCAAAAGTGGCCTTTCTATAGAGATTTACGGAAGGCAACTAGGCGATTTAGGAAGTTGATTAAAATATAAGTCGGCGAATAAAAAAGAAAATTGTTTTTTTTTTTATTTTCATTACTATCATGACAGTAGAACAACATAATAATATAAATTATTGTTTTTAGTTGGAGTAAGTATTACTTTTCCGAGTTTAGGTTTTGGCTTCGGTTCTCACTTAATCTTTGATGTTGGAAAACTCACATTTGAACATCATCGACATTTCAACGTGAGAGAAAGAAAGGAGAGGAAAGGTGAATGAACATTAAATGTGTTTTCGTTTTAAATATATATAAAATAATAATAAAATTGTTAGAATATAAACATCGAAAAGAATCTAAATCTAACAATATTATATATGTATAAATATATTTTAACTCATATTTATCCATGAAAAGTCTCCTATCATACAATACCCCGACGATGACTTAAGCTGACCAACTTGAATTAGTTGCATTACATTTTTATTAATCTCGTCGTCTTCTTCAGCGGTCGTCCAAGGTTCTCCCATTTTTTTCTCCGAAAATTGCATCGTCATAGGTAGTCTTTTCTAGGGTGAATTAATCCACACCCATTCCTTTTAAAGTTACCCTTCAATTCTTAGTCTCGCATTGACTTCTACACCAGTTTTCGTTACAAGCACAATATCGTCATTGAATAACATGTGATAAGGAGCACCGTCACAAATAAATATAGACAACTCATCAATTATTATAAAAAATAAGAACGGGGTTATTTTTTATCTCTTATACAAATACCGAAAAGGTATGATTATCCCTGCAAATGACTGAATGCTACTCATGGCTCTACCATACATGTGATGCGTTGCTTAAAGTATACCTTAATGATAATCTCTTAGCCTCAAGACTATCCCATGTAATGGTGCATCGTACGTAGTCATAATTTAAGGTACGATTATCGTCTCTAGAGCCCTAGTTCAATTGAACAATTGAGAAAGTTACTCTCGTTATCTCGTCTTAATGTTCTCATGCCTCAACAAACTTGATCGCCTTCATTCTTATAGTACTTAACTGCCGTAATGTCCCGCATTTTTCAAAATTAACCTTTGCAAGATTATAGGGTTATTAAAAATACACCTATCTTTCTTATGGATCCAATTTCCTACGAATATGCTAAACTTTTTCTATCATCATCACCGCCTTCTGATCTGTGCAAACCATAAGCTCCTTAAACTTTTATATTTATCCTTTATATTGAATAATTAATTAAGATGAAAGAGAACATTAAAGAAGGGGTAGAAAAGGCAAAAGAGACAAGGGAGAGGATTATGTAGGAGAAATTGATTGGTGCAAGAATAATTAACCATCCTGACAACATAATTGAACCATATAGAAGTATACAACAAACATTGAATCATACAAGTGTAAGATGTAAACACTATTAAATTGTCTTCACTATTAATTTACTCCTATAGTCCTACCTCATAATGCTAATCAACAGTTGTCTGCATGCTATTTCCTTCAATATGAAATACTCGTCGTATTGCGGTTATTGACGCAATACATCGTTCAAAATTATTTTACATATTGCAAATAATGCGTAAGGAAAAGTATAGTCAATTGAGATTTTGTTTGAATCGTCTATTTACATATTTTCAAAATATTAACGGCCCGTTTGGTTTGTGGTACTAAATAGTAGTAATGAAAATAATTTTTAGTGTAAGATTTATCAAAAGTTTCATCTAATTTCCATGGTAATGAAACTTTGATCACTAAAAAGCTTTTTGTTTATAAATTTTCATTACCACCTATTACCACCTCTCCTAATAGCAATGCATTAGAATAAATTTTATAAAGAAAATGAGAAGATTGTAGTTGGACAGGCATGTTCATCAAGGTAGCCAAGAGGTTTTCTTAGACTGGTTTTTTATTCTCATTACTACTCCCTCCGTTTCCTAATGTTCTTCCCATTAAGAATATTCTATTTTAGAAAGAGAAACTTTATTAAGATTTTTAAGACATATATAGAAGACAAAATATATCCATTTGAGATTTCGTTTGATTCGTTTTAATGTATACTTTTTTATTATGTAGTTTTTATAATTTTTTGTGATGCGTATTTAAAGATATTTAGGCTCAAATTTTACTTTGAAAATTGTGTAAAAAGTATGGGAAAAAGATTTGGAAACAGAGGGAGTACTATTTATTACCACCTACGAAATGGGCCATAAATTTTCATAATTTTTAGATGATTAAAATAACACATTAAATTGCGAAAAAAGTCAAATACTATAAGGGGGTGTTTGGTAGATGGGAATGGGAATTGTGAGACTTAAAGTCTCATGTCCCAACCCCAATGTCCTTCTCCCCCCTAGAACATGAAATGGTGGGACTTGGAGGGGATGAGACTTAAAGTCTCATGTCCCTTCCCCACAACCAAACAAGGGACATCAAAGTCTCACAAAAAAATTTCCCATTCCCTCCCTCAATTCCCCCTAAACAAACACCCCCTAAGTATAATGAAACAGAACAAGTATTTTTTGCAACTTTTTTACCTTTTAAATTTTTGAGGAGGTTAGAAGGCAGAAATAATCATCACATTTGCAGCCTCTCTATAAGGTAGCATGTAGGGGACTGCTGAAGGATACTCTAGCATAGTATAGTATGGTAGCACTCAACAACTATAAGTGGTTGCACTTAAATTTAATACTATGAATGAAACCAACTAGCTATACTTCCTCCGTTCTGATTTACTTGTTATTATTGTATGGACACAAAGATTAAAAGTTACTGTGCAATGATGAGCAATAGGTGAAAAGTTGTTTTTTTGGAATTTTTTAATATTATTTGTTGAAAAGTGAAAAAGAAAAATAAGAGTAATTAGATATAGAGTAGGATAAAAATAGGAGTAAGCATAACTTTAAATGATTGGTTTTTTACTAAAAAGGAAATGTAGCAAGTAATATAAAACTTCCCAAAATGAAAAATGTAGCTAGTATTATGGAACGGAGAAAGTGAAGTATATTCTAAAATATTTACAAATGATTGTGATATTTAAAGAAATTAATTTAGTACTATCAATGAAATCAACTTAATTCAAATATTTGCTCTAATATATTTTTTCCGTTCTATTATACTTGCTATATTTGACATTTTACGCTATTTAATACGTTATTTTGATCATTTATAATATTGAAAAAACTAAAAATTATAAAAAGTTAATATTACGAAAAAATGAGATTAAACAATTTATACAAAATCTTATTTGACTATATTTTCACTTACACATTGACCGCAATATATAAAAGATGCTTGAACAATTATTTCTAAAGTATCATACAATGATGCAATTTAATGTATCTACTTTTATGAACCACTTCATGCTAGTTGCAAAGAAAATGTAGCTTATTCTAATTAATGTAAAATTTGAGATTTTAGTTATCTAAATAATAACAAAATAATTAAATTGAAAATAAACCATTTAAAATAAGAAAGAGTTTTTTTAAAAATTACAATAATCTCACATATTATGTTTTAGTTATATGTTGATATAAATTGCTAAGGAGTTATATTATTTTTAAGTAACAATCAATAATATCAAACTTAATTTAGGATTTGATAAATTTACATTTAATCAAACATATAAATTAATTTGCTTTAAAAGCCAACTAATTAACTATATAATTGTTTAATTTTTTTGTCAAGATAAAGAATCAAGTCTAATATATATGAAAAATAGCCTTTATTATTGTTGGAAAACATATAAGAGTATTTAATTGAGAATAAAACGTTTTTGTGTATAAGTAAAAATCCAAATAAATATGTTAAAAACTGTATCACACTTCTAATAAATTGATGGTTAGTCTCTTTAATTTTACTGTATTAGAGATTAAAATTAAGAAACAAATAGTAAAAGTTTTTATATACTTCCTCCGTTTTAAAATACTTGCTACATTTTGTTTTTGGGCACTATTCATCATTTAAGCTTAAATTGTATATTGCGTCTAGTATGTAAGTTAATAATATAGTCAAGTGGGATCTTGTTTGAATCGTCTAATCACATACTTTCATAATATAAACTTATTATAATTTTTAAATGTGTATAGTTCGACATATAAATAAATTGCGTAAAAAAGTTAAATGTAACAAATGTTATGGAACGGTGGAAGTATCGTAGAAGTATAACAAAATCAAAAAGTGGGAGTTTTTACAATAGAAGTATTTTACTCCTAGTAGTAGTTGATAAATGAAGTACTTTCAATTTGTATTTATAAAATAAAATGAAAATCAAAGTTGACAAGGAGACACAATTGTCTGAAATGCAGAAGTTTTCTCCTGGACAACAGTATTCAATCTGGAAGAGACCTTTTTGTCTCTTTTCTTCCCTCAATGTACAATTTCTTTTTTTTTTATAATTATTTTCAGTAATAATTCATGACATTGTTAGGATTATATTGTAGAAGGAATAATATATTTGATTGACTACTCAGTAGTAGTTTGAATGAATTTGTGGAGATCCAGATAATAAAACAAAACACAATCAAACAAAAGGAAAAACAAATTAAAGCTCACTACAAATTAAATTACTCCTTCTATAAAAAAAACATAGAGAATCTTTTCAAAACAAATTTGTTCAAAACTAAATAATTATAACATTTTTATATTTTTAACTGTTAGGAAAAATATAACTCCCACCAATTACTCCTATTATAGGATTAACTTGTTAATTTTAAGCTTAAGCTTGTAGGTGAGTAATTAATGAATTAATGAAAAAATTATTTAAAATAATTTATATTTTTTAATGATTTTTCTATAATAACCTCACGTATTGTTTAACTATGTATAATTCCAATTTTAAAGGATATTTTACTAGAATAAACTTGAGTAAACTAATAACTTGCTATAATAAATAATTGAAAGAACAAAAAAAATAGACATACTAGTAATTAATAAGGTGAATGGAAAAGGCTGTTGAGTACAGTAAATAGACTCAAGAAAGTGGAAGCTCCTGCGAATATTAACATAAATTGTTTCTGATACTCACAGTTCATAGACTCCTAGTCATATTATATAGACTTGGCTTATACGTAAAAAATAAAAAGGAAATTATCAATGTTATCCTTATGTTTATACTCCTCCACTTCTTTCTTATTGTCCATTTTCTAGTATGGATGTAAATTAAGAAAAATGGTATTGAGATTTTTTAAGTGATTATAATAATTGTAAAGTTAGTATTTAGGGTATTTAAGTGATTATAATAATTGAAAAGGTGGTAGGTGGGATATTTTAAATAATCATAAGTTGGGGTATTTAGATAAAAAATCTTTGCCAAAAATAGAAAGTGAACGATTAGAGTGAATTGACCAAATAAGGAAAGTGGACAATAAAAAAGAAAGGGAAGGAGTATCATTTTATTATTGGTACTTTTATGTTTCTTTATTTTAATGGTACCTCTATCTTTTTGAGCTAGTTACAAATGTGACTCTGTTAAGCTTTTTTTTGTTAACTTGACGTTAAATGTCATTTAAAAGTAAGGAAAATCATCAATATACCCCTGTGCTATAACACTTTATTATTGGTACCTCTGTGTTATAGCACTTTTAATTGACATTATATTTAACGTCGACTTAACGGAAAAAACTGAACAGTATTACGTTTGTAATTAGCTCAAAAGATAGGATACCATTAAAATAAAAAAACCACAAAGATGCCATTGATAAAGTGCTATAACATGGAATAGGATTGATAATTTTCAATGACCCATTTCTATTCCCATAATTAATGGGCATTATTATTTGTCGCCACCCTTTTACTAAAATCGCCACCCTTAATTTTTTTTGTTTTTTTTGTACAATTTTCCTTTTTTTTATTTTATTTATTATAAATGTTATTATTATTTGTTACTGTTATTTAAATTTTATTATAAATTTTTGTTTTTTTATTTATTTAATATAAATGTTATTATTATTTGTTATTGTTATTATTTGTTTATAAATATTTTTATTTTTATTTGTTATTATTGTTATTTGTTTTGAAATATGTTATTGTTTATTTGTTTATAATTTAATAATGTTATAATAATTTTTTTGTTTATAACAATTTTAATTAATTTAATATAATATTGTTATAATTTTTATTATTGTTATAATAATTAATTAATCACAAAATAATTGTATAATTATAATATTTGAGGCATTATAACCTAGACTTTAAGATCTTTCCAATGATATATTATATGCCCAATTCCGATAACCGAGCGAGAAATGACGATTGTTTGAAGTTTATTTGTGCTGAAGTTTGATACATGTTCATTCTTTTGATCATGACTTTTTATAGAAAAAACGTATTAGTGCAAAGTTTGTGGCATTAGAAACTAGACTTCAAGAGCTTTCCAACGACATATTATATGCTCAATTCCGATAACCGACCGAGAAATGACGATAGTTTGAAGTTTATTTGTGCTGAAATTTGATACATGTTCATTCTTTTGATCATAACTTTTTATAGAAAAATCGTATTAGTGCAAGGTTTGCGGCATTAGAAACTAGACTTCAAGAGCTTTCCAACGACATATTATATGCCCAATTCCGATAACCGAGCGAGAAATGACGACCGTTCAAAGTTTGCAGTAATTTCTAACGATACAATCGCACAAAACGTGCGATGGTTGAATCGCACAAAATGTGCGATAGTGGAATCGCACGTTTTGTGCGATTGTATCGTTAGAAATTACTGCAAACTTTGAACGGTCGTCATTTCTCGCTCGGTTATCGGAATTGGGCATATAATATGTCGTTGGAAAGCTCTTGAAGTCTAGTTTCTAATGCCGCAAACCTTGCACTAATACGATTTTTCTATAAAAAGTTATGATCAAAAGAATGAACATGTATCAAATTTCAGCACAAATAAACTTCAAACTATCGTCATTTCTCGGTCGGTTATCGGAATTGAGCATATAATATGTCGTTGGAAAGCTCTTGAAGTCTAGTTTCTAATGCCACAAACTTTGCACTAATACGTTTTTTCTATAAAAAGTCATGATCAAAAGAATGAACATGTATCAAACTTCAGCACAAATAAACTTCAAACAATCGTCATTTCTCGCTCGGTTATCGGAATTGGGCATATAATATATCATTGGAAAGATCTTAAAGTCTAGGTTATAATGCCTCAAATATTATAATTATACAATTATTTTGTGATTAATTAATTATTATAACAATAATAAAAATTATAACAATATTATATTAAATTAATTAAAATTGTTATAAACAAAAAAATTATTATAAAATTATTAAATTATAAACAAATAAACAATAACATATTTCAAAACAAATAACAATAATAACAAATAAAAATAAAAATATTTATAAACAAATAATAACAATAACAAATAATAATAACATTTATATTAAATAAATAAAAAAACAAAAATTTATAATAAAATTTAAATAACAATAACAAATAATAATAACATTTATAATAAATAAAATAAAAAAAGGAAAATCGTACAAAAAAAAAACAAAAAAAAATTAAAAAAAATTAGGGGTGGCGATTTTAGTAAAAGGGTGGCGACAAATAAAAATTGGGTAATTAATCTCATTCCCATTGCCATTCCCTGTTGTCCTGTGTGATAGCCTCATTGTTTCATCATCACTGTTTCTCCAGTGTTCGACTTTTTATGGCACTCTAATAATTCATCTTTACCGCTTCCCTCGCTCCAAAATAATTACTCTTTTTTTGTTCTCTAATGAGGGCTACTCAATTTATTTTATTTTTATTTATAGTCATATTTTTTATTTTTTTAATTTTCATTTATATATTCATATTTTATCCTCTTAGTTTTTCAATTTTTCATATAATAATATACTATCCTCATTCCTTTGCACTTATAATGTTTTGGTGGAAAATAATAGGAAGTGTAATTAGGTTGGATAAAAAAAAACCAAATATATAGATATAGAAATAAAAAGATATGTACGTAAATTAGATTAAAAGAAATAAAATAAAAACATTATTACAACAGTTGCAAAATTAAATCAGCCAGTCTCTTGAGAGATCGTCTTTTTGAGAGGCGTCTCTCAGGCCCAATTTATTAAAGCTTATTTTCTATATTTACTCTACATTTTCCTTAATGAACCAAGCCAATTAGAGATGATCTCTCACAAGAATTTTGTGAAATTAATTTGAATTAAATTGAAAGAAAACGCAATAAACCTTTTATTACTGTTGGTTTTTTTTTTCTATTAGTACTTGAAATTAACTACGTCTTGGAAATCAATCAATCATACTTCCTCCGTTTTATAATACTTGTTATATTTTGTTTTTGGGCACTATTTATCGTTTAAGCTTGTTTTATATATTGCGGCTAATATGTAAGTAATAATATATATTGTCAAATGAGATGTTATTTGAATTGTCTAATCGCATACTTTCATAATATAAATTTTTTATAATTTTTAAATGTGTATAATTCGACATATAAATGAACAAAATATTACATTAAATTGCGTATAAACGTTAAATGTAAGAAGTATTATGAGAAGGAATAAGTTTTTCTTTCTCACTTTTCTCTGTATTGTTAGGTTGCTTCTGTACGTGGCATACTCCATGCAAATTATACAAATAATAATGTAAATCACCAAATATTTATAATTTGTACTTTTTATACAAAGTCACGGCTCGTTTGCTTCATAGTATTAAATGGTGATAATTAATGGGAATAATTTATAGTGTAAAATTTTATCAAAAGTTTCATATAATTTCTATAGTAATGAATCTTTTATCACAAAAAACTTTTTTTTGTTTATAAATTTCCATTACCACCTAATACCACCTCTCTCAATGGTAATACATTGAAATATATTTTATGAAGAAAATAAGATGATTGAATGTTGGACAAGCATGACCATCAAAGTAGCCAAAAGATTTTTCAATCAAAATTACACTAATTTTTCATTTACATTTCCATCGTTTGTAACCTACCAAACGCGCCGTAAGGATTACTTCTATTATATATATGGAGAAGGTCTTAGTAAATATAGGTCTTAGTAAATAGTGGTTATTTGTAAGGTTAATAAATCACCCTTATGATAGGATGTGATAGGGTGAGACCGTGAGAGTTTTGTTACTTTAATTTATCTTTTTTTGATTTTGCTTATTTTAATATTATTTGGGAAATTCCACGTGGTAACCTTGAGGTTTTGGGTTTTCCACGTGGTAACCAAAACTTTTAAAAAATCCACGCGGTAACCTTGAGGTTTACGTAAATGTTCCCTCATGACCTTTTTGCACATAAAAACGTTAGCAAACGTTAATTTTGAAGCTTTATGGCAGTTGTATGCATATTTATGCGACCCACCTTTCGAAATGCCATCAGTTTGAACCTTTTTCCCCAAAATATAATCCTCAAATATACCATTTTTCATCCAAATCATATTTTTTTCCCCGAATCTAAAGATGGTAGAGTTTGGGTTTATATTTTGGGGAAAATGGTTGAGACTAATGGCATTTAAAATGGTGAGCCGCATATATAGGCGTACAACAGCCTTAAAGCTTCGAAATTAATGTTTCTTAACGTTTTGCTAACATATTATGTGCAAAAAGGTCATAATGGAACAATTTGGTAAACCTCAGGGTTACCATGTGGATTTTTTTAAAAGTTTTGGTTACCACGTGGAAAACCCAAAACCTCAGGGTTACCACGTGGAATATCCTTTTTTTGTCTTATTGTGGTGATTTACAAATCATAGTTATTGATTAAAATCTTTTAATTATATATATGTAATTACCCTTAAACTTATATAGATTCTTAAAAATTGTTGATTATATATAATTAATAATTAATTGTGTTATAATTTGTTGATATGATTAGGTACGGAAAGGTATTCCGAACACATTTACTAGGAAAACCAGTAATAGTATCAACAGATCCAGAAATAAACAAGGTGGTGTTACAAAATCATGGGACTATTTTCATTCCATCTTATCCAAAATCAATAACTGAATTATTTGGTGCTAACTCTATTCTTAGAATGAATGGAGCTCCTCATAAAAGATTACACGCCTCCATTGGAAGATTTTTAAAGTCTCCTGAATTAAAAGCCCAAATTACAACTGATATTCTTCATTCTATTAACCTATCTTTTCAAAATTGGAAACATGGACATCTTGTTTATGTCCAAGATCAAACTAATCAGGTATTTTTTTTTAATACTCCCTTTTTTCTTTAAATTAATCACTTTGTTCTTTAGTGTTTTTTTTATTTGGGATATTTCATGTCAGATCTCGTTAAATTCGTCTTTATTATTTTAGTATAAGTTTTTTTATAGTTTTAATGATGTGGACTGACTGCCCATTTGATTAATGGTATTAAATGGTAGTAATGTGAATGATTTATAGTGTAAAATTTCATCAAAAGTTCTATGTTATTCCCATAGTAATGAAACTTTGATCACAAAAACTTTTTTTTTTTTTTTTACAAATTTCCATTACCACCTAATACCACACCTCCTAATAGTAATGCATTGGAATGAGTTTTGTGAAGAAAATGAGATAATTGAAATTGGACAAGCATGATCATCAAGGTAGCCAAGAGATGTTTCAACCAAAATTACACTAGTTTTTCATTCCTATTACCATTGTTTATTACGACCTACCAAACAAGCCGTGAGAGATAGATATTAACGTTAAAATTTGCTTTGAAAATTACAAAAATTAAAGGCGACTAAAAAATGAATGAATAATTACTTTTAGAATATTCCATTTTAAAAAACAAACATAAACATGATTAGTTTTTTAAAACAGATGATAAAATATATCTATGTGAGATCTCATTAGATTCGTCTTAATATGTATACTTTTTATCACATATTTTTTATAATTTTTTATGATGCGTATGGGAAAATATTAAGACTTCAATTTATTTTGAAAACTGTCCAAAAAGTAAACGAGAAAAATATAAGGAAACGGAGGGAGTAATTGTTTATTAAATGTATTTTAAATCAAATTTTCTAATTTCTATTTTTTTAATGGTGGACTTTTTTAGATAACATTTGAGATATTGGTAAAAGTATTAATGGGCATGGAGGCTGGTGAAGAAATGGAGGTTTTCAAGAAAGAATACAAAGAGTTTATCAAAGGCTTGGTTTGTTTACCAATCAAGCTCCCTGGTACACAACTTTACAAATCCTTAAAGGTACATTATCAAATTCTAACTATGTTCTGTCCCTTTTCTAATGTTTGTCTTCTTCAGAATATTCTACTATTTAGAGGAAAATTTAATTAAGATTTTAAGACATATATAGATAATACATTACAATAAACTTAGTTTTTTGCGATATTAAATTTAGTGGCATTAAAAAAATGCCATTGATTCATGTTTTTAGTGTAATAATAATTGGACATTATTTTAAGTTCTACCATAAGTGATTTAGCGACACTTAATTTGGTCTTTAGTGGCAAATGTAATTGTCACTATAGTCTATAGTGACATTTGTGAGAAATATCACTAGATCCTATGTCGCTAAAAGCTTTAGTGTGACTTTTTAATATGCTGCTAAAGGCTCTAATAAATGTCGCTAAATCCTCTATATACACCATAAGAAATTTGTAATAGTGACATTTAAATTAAATGTCGTTAAATATATCCCACTAAAAATAAATTATGTTGTAGTGATAAAAATATTCATGAGAAATCTTGTTAGATTCGTTTTAATGTACATGTTTTTGCTATATATTTTTTATAATTTTTTATCATGCCCATTCAAAAATATTAACTTTGAAAATTGTGCAAAAAGTAAACAAGAAGAACAAAAAAGAACATATGGAGTATTTTATTAGGTAGCTCTTAGATAATTGATGAGGTGAACTAACCAAATAAGGAAAATGAGACCATTATTGTGAATTAGAGGGAGTATCATTTTACCCTTATTATTAATAACATTAACAAAAAATTCTACATAAATAAAACTTAAGTAATGGAATATATACAATCTTATTCTTATTAGTAATAACACCGATAAAAAGTTGTGGCTGATCATCATTACAATGCTTAGTAATTAATTAAAAAGAATTAGAGTTGTACACAATACAAGAGTCCAGCTAGTAGTAATGATGATGAATAAGTTGCCATTAATTACATGATATAGTGTGAATGTGTGATGAATTAATTATGATAGAAAATTCTGCCTTGGACCATATATATAATTACGAATATCAAATAACGAAAAATCAAATAGTTAATGGGTGTAATTAAAGTATGGAAGATTGACGTATAAGCCTTGGGTACACATTAAATGCAATCGTTCTATCTTTCTAGGGTAGGTTACAAAATTAGAAACTCATCATCTTTGGAAGAAAATATAACTTATTTTAGTGTACTCTACTCCTTACAAGTATATGTTTGGTTATTATTATACTTTTTGTTTATTCATTTTATTTTAAAATATTGTTATTAATAAGTTGCTTTTTATCAATTCGCTGTAAATAATTCTATATTTGGATTATTTTGGAATAATTCAACTTTTGCCTTTAGTTTGCTGTTAGTATTTAATTTGGATTATTTTTGAATAATTCAACTTTTGCCTTTAATTTGCTGTTAGCATATCAATAGGGTATGTTGATAGTAAATTAAGGGCAAAGGTTGAATATTATAAAATAAATAAAAGGTTATGCTGCTAACAAACTAAGGACAAAGTTGGATTATGAAAAAATAATTCAAGGTGAGATTATTCAGGGTGACAAGTTGGATTAATAATATTAGTATTAATTCCACCGTTTTCTTTTTCTTGCACCCAATTACATTGCATTTAGATAATCATTTCTATTAAATTCGCTACAATTGCTTATTTATTGTATCTGATTGCTTTTAATGAGAAATATAGCAAATTTAATAAGCGGACGGTTAATATGCAATTACCATTGGATGAAAAAAAGTAAAATGAGGCATAAAGATTAATTAAAAATGCATGCAGGCTAAAGAGAGGCTGAAAAAGATGATAAGAAAGATAATAGATGAAAGATTAAGGAAGAAAGCACATGGAAAGAGCAATGATGCAATAGACGTACTGTTACGCGACATACATGACAGAAGTGAGGTTGATGAATGTCTACCGTTGGATGTCATTGCCGGAAATATTATTGAGATGATGGTCCCTGGTGAGGACTCTGTGCCAATGGTCATGACCCTAGCTGTCAAATACCTAAGTGACAACCCTGTAGCTTTAAAACAACTTGTGGTAAGTCATCTCTCATTTACTCATTTCCTAATAATACTATTACGTTTGGTATGATAACTGGCACTAAATGATGGGAATGATAATGGAAAGTTAATATAATTTTGAACAAGTTGAATGGTTATGGTTCTCATTTTCTTCACAAAATTCAGCTAAAATTCAATTTAATTCATTATCATTTGAACATGTGATATTAGGTGGTAATAGTAAGAAATTTTTTTTATGATCAAACTTTTATCATTATCATAGAAATGACATGATAAATATTACTTATTCCCACTCAATTGTGTTTTAACTTATAGATTAAGAATAAATTATATATTAAAAGTAATAAGTGAATAATAACCTAAAAGTAAATGACACTAATAGGAAGAATCACAGGGAGTATAAACATTTACACTACAAATCATTCTCATTTTTCCATTTAGTACTAGTTACCAAACAGGCTGCTAAGGTGGTTCGTTTGGTTGTGGGTAATAATCAGTAGAGATGGTCATTTTTGTTATACATTAATCATCTCATTTTCTACGCAATTCATTTTATTTTAAAGCATAACTATTTAGGTTAGGATGATTAGTTCCACAAACAACTTGAAAAAGTGTTAATTGAAAAGGTAATAAAATGTGAACATGTGAGAATGAAAGTGTTAATTCGATTCAAAGCATCATGTAACAATATAAACTATGTGATAAAAAGACTGTAAATATTTAATTGATTTATATTTCTTGGTTCTTCACCTATCTAAATAATCCAATTCTAGAGAGATGTAATTCGGTAAAAATAGGTATTAGTTTCGCTATTCATAATAAAAAAAAAGCAATAAAAAAGCTAACTTTTGTCGGTTTTTTTAGGGCTGGCAAAAGTTGACCTGACCTGCTAACCCGATCTGAATCTAACCTGAAATAAGTGGGTTTGGATTGAGACTTTTGACCCAAGTAATTAAATGGGTCGACCTGATCTTATCTGTTTATTAAATGGGTTAAGTTCAGATTAAAATTTTAAACCTGTAAAAAACATGTATAACCCATTTAAGTTAATTTGTTAATTTCGATATAATCAATAAGTATAAGCTAAACTTAGTTTATTAAATATTCTTATTTTTCATAGTAAATATACAAAGTAAACAACAGAAAAACATAAAGTTAAAAATTAAAGCCTAAAAAATTAGATTTAATCAACGTTAAAAACCTCAAAACGAAAATAAAAAAATGATAAACGGGTTAAGTGGGTCAAAATTAGATCAATCTGATCTGTTGCAAGTCGGGTCAAGATTGTGATTTTCGACCCAATAAACTAAGTGGGTTGAGTTTGGGTCAAGGTATTTTAGTTAATCCGAACCCGAACCCGACCAACCTTATATGTTTGACAGACCTAAGTATTTTACTTAAAATCAGCTATTCTATTAAATGAAAATTCATTTATAATTTTTTTTTTTTGACTTTTAAACCAATGAGAAACCCAATCAAAAAGCCATTATGATTGTTAGAAAGTAAAAAGGTATTTGGAGGCCACGTATAGTTGGGTTAAGCAAGAGGAGTAAATGATAAAGGCAATGAGCCGTCGTGATCATGTTTAAATACTTTCTCGGTTCCATATAATTTGAAGTAAAGAGAAAGTTATTAATTTTTAAAAAAATAATAAATAATAATAATAAATAAAGAAAAAGAATAAATTGTGTTTTTGAAAATTAAAAAAACATAGTGACCCATAATTCAAAAATAGATTTAATGTAAATTAAGTGAGACGGACGAAAATAGAAAATATTAATATGGCATGGGAAGTGAACCCTAACCGTCCACGTCTAAAGCTATAAAGCTATAAACCTAGGTAGCTACCTATATTTGACTTAATTTATACACTTCTCAAAGTTGTTAGTTATACTTTGTAAATTGCCTTTTTCTACTAACACATGAGAATTTCCTCTACATGACAAACTACTTTTTATTCTTTCTTTTCTTATGAAACAATACTAACTCAACTACTTTCCCATTGTGTCCCAATAACTCCAACAATGTGAATTATGATAAGCTTTGCACCATATTCAATAAATGCAAATAAGTTATAGGAGAAGAGCATTAATCTTGATGTTGAGTTTTTGTTGAAAATTTATTAGTGATAATTTTTTGGTAATGATAGGACTGTACATAAAAATTAACAAATTTTATTTATTATCAATAAGGTTTTCAAGAGGATTTAGTATAAAAATTGGGAACAATTAATAAATTTTGTAGTTGATTAAAATAGTATTTTTTTTAAGAATATTATGTTTTCGAAGCAAAAAAATAATAAGTTACATGAAAAAAACACAAAATTCTTTCTTATATATAGCCCTAAGGGCTGTTTATATCATTTTCATAGGTAACTAACTAAGCTTTTAATATACTACTACTAGGAAGATTTGCAAATATTAAAAAAGTTGATTTTGTAGATGATGGAGATGCTATTTTACAGAATAATAAAGTTTAATGGAGAAAGAGTAAAGGTTAGAAGAATCAAAAGTTAGAACGATATGTTATAAAATAAAGTTAGTAAAAAAATATGAGACTATAAATATTAAAATGTCAAAATAAAGTTAGTGGGAATCATGTGATAATTATAAATATTATAAATCTTTAAAATTATTAAAAAATATATGACAACCATAAACACTAAAAATCTATAAATTAGAGTGAGTAAAATAATGACGTCAAAAAATGTGATATAAATAGAAAGATATTTGGAAAATAATAAATACAACTGTTAAAAGTGGAAATAGGAACATTAGAAGACCCGACTTTTATTGTTGATGAAAAAATAAATAAAAATAAGCAAAATTATACTTTCATTAATAACATAATATTAAATGATAAATTAGATACTTATTATTTATATGCAAGTAAATTGAAATGCAAAAAAAAATTAAGAAATATATTATGCTTCTAGGGGCTCATTTTGTAATCATACTATACGTTGTGAAATAATACAAATCATTTTAATACAAATTTTTAGATGAATCATAGAAGTATATATATTTGTTAGACAACATAAAATATTCTAAAGCTTCAACCATCACCTTAAAATTTTAGTTGAATTGATTCCTTGACAATTATGAATTATACGTATATCTATCTTAATTAGTTACAACTGGAATAACATTTATTAAGTATTCTCTCTGTTTTTTGTGTTCTTTTCATTTATTTTTTGTACAGTATTCAACACAAATTTAATTTGAGCCTCAACATCCCTAAATATGCATCATAAAAAATCATATACAATATATATAATAAAAAAGTATATATTAAGACAAATCCAACATGATTTCAAAGGGATATAATTTATCTTTTATATTTGTTTCAAAAATGTTAATCAAATTTCTCTCATATTAAAGTGGAATATTCAAAGTATGAAAAATATTAGAAAATAGAGGGAGTATTATTTTGCATTTTATGAGCAATTTTTTAGGAAAAATTACCCAGAATAAGTACGACCTTTCACAGATTTCCCAAGAATAATACGAACTTTCAATTAACCACAAATAATACGAACTTTGACATGCATTTTTCGCTGGCATACATGACCTATTTATAACCTGTAGTACAGGTCTTTTTTTGACCGTTGCTCAGCAAGTTTCAACCGGTAGTACGAACTTTCAATTAACCACCAATAATACGAGATGAAACTTGCTGAGCAACGGTCAAAAAAAGACCTGTACTGCCGGTTATAAATAGGTCATGTATGCCAGCGGAAAATGCATGTCAAAGTTCGTATTATTGGTGGTTAATTGAAAGTTCGTATTATTCTTGGAAAATCAGTGAAAGGTCGTATTATTCTGGGTAATTTTTTTTTTTTTATTTCTAGTTTAAAATTCAATCTTGGGAATCTCATATATGGAGTATATTGTATGGGATGGTATAGGACGAAAACATGGATTTGAAGGTGCAAAAGGCTGATACTGGAAACTCTTATGATTGGACTGACTACATGTCTTTGACGTTCACCCAAAACGTAAGTTTATTTTTAGTATGTAATACTGAATTTCGTATTCATCATTTTTAGTATATTTCGCTTACTAAAATTTAGAATTAAAGTTTGCATTAAGATAAAAAACGATAAATTATATTCATGAAGAAAGTAGCGAAATTGATTAGCACGGAATTATAATTATTCATTTGTTTGATTTTATGGTGTATTAGGTAATTAGTGAAACTCTAAGACTCGCGAATATAATTAATGCAATTTGGAGACAAGCCACCCAAGACGTTGAAATCAAAGGTGAGCATTTTATATTACACGTCTACACTCTACATGTATCTATGAACACTATTTAGTACGTAAAATGTGACTAAACTAAATAGCGACTAAATATCAAACTTTAGGGTTTTTTAGTTTGTTTCAAGTTTATAAAGTAAAATTCTTAATCAATCATAAGCAATCTAGTGTATAATATAGAAGTTTAGTTAATGGCTATGATGGCCTAAATTTTTAATTAAGTTAGTCTTTTAATGTTTTTAAAATTTTATTAGCAAAGCTTGTTGAAAACAAATTATTATCCATGTATAAAAAACTTTATTTTGGACTAATATGTGAGAAATAATTGTAAAATTGCAGGTTATTTGATACCAAAAGGATGGTGTGTACTTGCATCCTTAACATCAATTCACATGGATGAACAAAATTATGACAACCCTTATCAATTTAATCCTTGGAGATGGGAGGTAACACAATACACATGCATTGTCATTATCATTAATCATTACCATCCAAACATTATTTTATTACTATCAATTATGATCATTATTACTTAACTAAGTTCCAAGTTCCTATCTGAGAATCTTTTTTAGTTGGAAAAAGTATCGTCTTTCTTAGATAAGGTGACTTGATTTTTATCTAATACTACAATAAAATTAATTTTTTGCGACATGATTTAGTGGCTTTAAAAAATGTCATTGATTCATTTTTTTGTTGAATGATTCAACCTATTCATGATTTTCTACAAAAATCTCACCTGTTGATTAATCATGAATAATCTCAACTTTAAGGGGTGTTTTCCTAGAGTAAACCATGTGACCGAATGACTTTCTATTGCAAAATTTTATTTTTTTTTTAAAAAAGTTAAATTTAAATAAAATGTCGAAAAAAATGTTAAAAAAAGTATGATTTTTTTATTATTTACTCCCTCTGTCCCTTATAATTTGCAGCATATTCTATTTTCGTCCGTTCCACTTAAATTGCAGCATTTCTATATTTGGACTATGGCCCACCATCTTCTTTTAATCTCATTCATACATTTTAATTTTTAACTCTTTTTTAATTTCATCCACACAATTCATTCTCTCTCTTCATTTATTATCACTTTCTTAATTCTCACCCATTTTCTCTATGCTACTAATTCATCCGGACGGAGGGAGTAGAATTTCTTATGTAAATTTTCAAAAATTTTATCGAATTTAAATTAATTTTCAATTTATTTTTTTGGTGAATTACCTATTATAATAGGTCATCGGGTTACCCAAGTTAGTCTATGCAAATACCCCTAAACTTGAGATTATTCATAGTTAATTAATAGATGAGATTATTATAGGAAAATCATAAATAAATTAAATTATTCAGTAACTTTTTATTCATATTTTTGCGATACTATTAATTATTGGAAAAATTACCCAGAATAATACGACCTTTCACCTATTTTCCAAGAATAATACGAACTTTCAATTAACCACCAATAATACGAACTTTGATATGTATTTTCCAGTGGTATACCTTACCTGTTTACAATCGGTTCTACAGGTCAAATTATGACCGTTGCTTCTCACCACATGTTGAGGAAGACCAAAAAAGGCTTTGCAGACATGTTCCTCAACATGTTGTGAGAAGCAACGGTCATAATTTGACCTGTAGAATCGGTTGTAAACAGGTAAGGTATACCACTGGAAAATACATGTCAAAGTTCGTATTATTGGTGGTTAATTGAAAGTTCGTATTATTCGTGGGAAATAGGTGAAAGGTCGTATTATTCTGGGTAATTTTTCCTTAATTATTTTATTAATCTTTTGTTACAGAAAAAAGGAATAGTTGCAAGTAGTTTTACGTTTGCACCATTTGGTGGTGGGCAGAGATTGTGCCCTGGTCTTGAATTTGCAAGGCTGGAAATTTCAATCTTTCTTCATCATCTTGTCACTAATTACAGGTAATTATTGATTTTTCTAGACAATTTAAGACAAAATAAAATGATCATTGACATTCTTCAAAAAAAAAAATGATCATTGACATAACATATTAACTACTTTCTTAAAATTTAAGAAATATATAACATATAATGATGTTATGCATGGTTGGTTTCTTGATATGATATTATAAATCAATACTGTTATGCATGGTTGGTTTTTTGATATGGTATCATAAGTCAATACTGTTATGCATGGTTGGTTTCTTGATATGGTATCTTATCAACCCCTCATTTGAAGTAGAATATTTAACGTATTTTTGATAATGACTTAAGTTGCATCCATTAGTATATTTCATAAGACTCTTGTGTGAGGGAGCGTGGTAAAGTATATAATGTATTATGAGTTTTCAATCATTAATTTAATCTTTTTGTTAAGTTGATTCATTCAAATGAATCTAGGCATATTCAAAGCATTTTCGACCTATTTAGTAGTTAGTAATAAAACAGTGGTAATGAGAATGAAAAACTAGTGTAATTTTAGTTGAAAAATCTTTTTGCTACCTTGAAGCTTCTTCAACTTCAATCATCTCATTTTCTTCATAAAATTCATTCCAATGCATTATCATTGGGAGATGTGGTATTAGGTGGTAATGAAAATTTGTAAATAAAAAAACTTATTTGTGATCAAAGTTTCATTACCATGGGAATGAAATGAAATTTTTGATGAATTTTAAATATAATTTATTCTCATTACCATCATTTAATATCACTAATCAAACGGGCCGTTATTTTATTTTATTTTTATACTTCATCTCTTTACCACTCCTTTGTTTGTTTTGATGACCTAATATGAACATGACTTGTCTTTTAAATAGAGCTGTAATAAAGGAATCGAAGATTAATTGTATGATTAAATCATATTGTTAGATAATTAACTATTACTATATGTTCCTTTGAGATTACAATTAATAGTAATATTTTCCTCATAATATGTTATAATTAGTAACAATTTCAAATAAACGAAAAGAATATAAAATAGGAATAAGATAATAATATATATAGAAGTGATTAATTATTGATTAATAAGATGTGATTTTAAACATGACAGATGGGTTGCGGAGAAAGACGAAATAGTATACTTCCCAACTGTGAAGATGAAGAAAAAACTTCCAATCTTAGCCACACCAATTTCACTTTCAAATTCATATTCATGATTTGTCATTGTGATTATATTAGTAGTAGGTATACAACACATGCATCAGATTGAGCCCACACAACCAAACAAGCTCTATCCTTAATCACATTTTTTTAGATCAGATCAAATCAGATCAAATCAGATAATTGAGATTCAAATTATCGTACATTTTTGGGCCTATATGCATAAAATCTACACTATCAAGTTATAGGGCCGACCCTAGATATTTTGTCCTGGGCGAAATAATATATTAAAGCCCTTTTTCTTTGCAATTTATAGTTTATATGGATCTTTTACAACCATTAATTTTGCTTTTTTTAAATAGGGCTCTAGGCGACGGTCCCTCTTAAGGCCGACCCGCTAAGTTACTTGTATTGCATGTGAGGATGGTGTGATGTAGTCTACTAGTATCAAATCACACCAACTTCTCATTCATTATTGGGAATCATTTTGGTCTCTTCTACTAGTACTTCCTAATTGTTTTTTTTAATAATTTTTGTACTATTAATTAATTATATTATTGATATATGTTAAATTAGGTTAAACTTATTGTGAATGTCAGCATATTATTGGATAACATAAAGTGTACATATTTCATAAGCCAAAAAGATGCAGTTCCAAAACCATATGACAATGAGAAGAAGGGGGTTAGGATGATTTATCCCACATCGACAAATTAAAGATGGTTTGCACACTTTATAAATTATTGGAGACCTTCTTTCCATTGCCATATGGTTTTGGGATAATATATATTTTTTTGGCTTATGAAGTGTGTGCACCTCGTGTCTCCCTGTTAATGTGCTGGTATTCACAATAAGTCCAGCCTAATTTAACAAAGGGCTCTAATGATTTATAAAGTGTGCACACCATCTTTGATTAATCGATGTGGGATAAACCATCCCTACAATGTACTTAAAAATCATGAATGCGTTAGCCTATGGTTAGGGGCCTTTTTCTATTATTATTATTATCATAATATAAGGTTTTGATTCTCATCAACTAAATATAGATTTATTATTAACTTTTTCTTTATTTACTGAGGTTCTATAGGAGTTCTCTAGCCTACATTTAAATCTAAAGCAATTGAAAATCACGTATCTCTTAATTAAAAGCAATACTTGAATAATTATGATCTCGAAAAGTTCAAACTTAAACTAAAATAAAGCTCAATAATTTGTTTGAAGCTCAGTAGCTCACTACTTGAATGAACATGGCTTATACTAGTGCGTTTACGAAATACTATCTCAGTCTTATTTAATTTGTTTCAATTTTTAATTTTAGTTCTTTTTAATAAATTTACCTTAATTTTATGTTTTTATTTTCGATATTTTTTGTTTTATTTTAAGTTAATTACTACTTTAATCAATTATATCTAGCTTTTAAATTTTTATGTCATTTTTATAATGTAGCAAAATGACATAGTAGGAGTAATAAGCAGAGTGGAGCCATTGCCATATGTGCGCCCACCACATTAGGTACGATTTACGACACTAGATTAGATGCTTGTACCTTGGCCAATTGCCAACCCTATTAATCTCTTTAGAGAACAAAATACAAAAAATTTAAATTGAAACCTTTTTAAATAATAAAAAATTAAAATCTAAGCGTGGCACAACAATGATTTCTAAAATACCCTTCATTTGAAAAAAAAATACCTTTTTTTTTGTCGGAACTTAAGATCAGTGCTTGTTCATATATTGTTCTTATTTTATATTAGCTAGTAACAATGGACAACAAAAAACAATGTTATAAAGTAAAAAAAATCGCTATTAGGGTCTTAGATTTGGACCTGGACCAAGACTTGACGGGTGTGATATATAGGGTCCTAAATGGGTTTAAATTTTAATTATTCATTTTTTTGCTTTTTAATATTAAGGGTTTCGTTGGTAAGAAAATTGGTATATAGGTTGTATATAAGTTTAAATTGATTCGAGCAAATTATTTTCCGGAGCCAAACTTTACAGTAAATAGAGCTTGTTGAAAACGAGTTTTACACGCATCCTAAACAGGCCTTCGTGTTTTAATTCGAATAGTTTCATGATTCCATTGAAAGAGTCTTAATCTATATATTAAGTCGAAAAAGAGCTAGTGATAGAATAAGAGATAAAGACAAAGTACGTAAATAATAAATTTTGACCGCTGTTGCTATCTATTTTTTGTTGCATAAATCAATCTATGTAAATTATGATTAGTCCTAAATTATAGGCTTCTTATTTTAAGATCGTCTCACCGTGAGACCGTCTCATACAAAATGAGCTGTAATCTTTTTTCCTTCTAGGGTTCCATATTAGTAATATACCCCACTCTTAACACTCCATAATGAAGCAATCCTCTTTAACTTTGTTCAACATATGATGATCATGATTTTGAAATGTGTAAAGAAAAAGTAGTGTGAAAATAAATAGGTACGTAGGTGCCACTAAATAGTAATGAGTTGCATTTTGATATTGGGTCACTTTGATTTAGGCCTTATATACTCGATCATTTAGTCATTGTAGCGCACTACTTTATAATCTTGTGCCACAATTATTTAAATTTTGCAGCAAATATTGAATTTCAACTTGGGGGGCCATAATAATAATCACTTATATCAACTATATTACAAAGTTTCCACACGTGTTCTTTCAAAAATAGGAGTACATTCGTCGTACTACTACTATATCCTTCCATGGCATTTCATTAGGAAGGCTAAAGTGGTTATCGTCTAGGACAACTTTAAATTTTTAAGGCTAAAAATATACTATATTTTTATATATAGAATTGATATTATAATAAATAGTTGGTCTTTAGAGACCGTTTTTTTAAGAGACTTCTTTCAAACTCAACTCATTAATGTTTAATTAAACTAGAAAGTAATAATGGGTTGACCAAATTGGGAATAGTCTCTCAAAGAGACTGTTTTCAGGGATCATTTTTTATCTTTACTTTAGTGCCCAAAAATGAACAACACGACCATGTAAATATTTTATCTGTCCCTCTCAGAATGTACCTAATATTTTTTGAGTGAAATTTAGTGAAAAGGAGAATTAAAATGAAAAATAGAACAAAAATTAAATGGATGATATAAGTAAGTGGTTAAGATGGTGGGAGATAATATGTTTGTAAATGAAATTATAAAAAGAGGGTGAAAACATTATAAAAAAAAAATTGTGCAAAATGACCGAGACAAAACAAGTTAGCATATGTTAAACCAGGGCCAACCCTAAGTAAGGGCAAAACGTACCTACGTCCAAGGCTCCTCAAAAATATTTTAGTTTTCAATTAGTGCTATAAGTTCGAATTTTATGTATACAATAGTTTAGAGGTCCATAAATAATCTTTCGCCTCGAGCCCCTAAAATTCTAGGGTCGACCCTGGTTATGACCGTATGATCTGAATAAGACTATTCCACTTTCAATTACGCATCCACGCCGAAGAATAAATAAAAGTTCAGAAATTGATGCAATACATTCATTTGTCACTGTCCATATCTTAGTGGTTGCCACTATAATTGTCACATTCAATAATATCTCCATGTATATCTTCAATTCTTCATGTATATCTCATTTAGCCACATTTTAGGTTAAAATGTTCTAATATGAGTGAAACAAATTATAGAAATATTTGAAATTTGTATATTATTCTTTTGACTACTTGGATATATATGGTGTGGTTTTGAATTTAGAATAACGATTGAGAATAAAGAAAAAGGCTAGAAAAAGGAGTAATGTTCGAAATTGTATTTAGAATTTCACCTGAGAAACTAGCATATGATTCATCTTATAGAGAGTAGGTTTTTTTGGTCGTAGGTTATCTTTAGAAAATGACTATTGGTTTAAATTATTGGTTGACATTGTTTGTTGGTTTGATCAGTTGAAAAGTTAGTTTGTGTATGCTAGCTATTATGGAAATATTTCATTAAAATTATTTGCTTGTTGGTTGTTTAGTAGAGAAAAAATTTGTCAAAAGTCAAAACTCAATCAAAAAGCTATTATCAGGCTATCAGTGTAGCTTAGGTTGACTTGAATGTTAACCCAATTTGAACCTAACTCAAAATAAGTGCAATTTGCTTGATATTTTTAACCCAATTAATTAAATAGATCGATCTGACATGATTAGTTTAATGAATGAGTTAGGTTATGCTTAAAATTTTAATGTTGAACTAAACATGTATACACATTTAGTTAAACGAGTCAAATCAATCATTAGTATAATCTAAACTTAATTCATTTAATATTATCTTATTATTTATAGTAAATGCAAAATAAATAACTCATAAGCGTGTCAAATCAATCATTAGTATAATATGAACTTTCATTTAATATTAATTTATTATTCACTGCCTCACGGTAAATGCAAAATAAATAACTCATGAATTAAAAAGTTAAAATTGAGGATTAAAGACCTTAAAATTGAAACAAAAACCTTAACAGATTAAGTGAATAGAAATCGGACTGGCCAAATAAGTTACAAATCAAGTCAGCAATCAACATTATGAATTTCGACTCAAATAAATAAAGGAGATAGATTTGGTTCAAGCGGTTTACCACCATATATATAATACAACTACTTTTTTGAGAGACCATTTTTTGTAAAGACGACTCTAAAAAGTTCAGCTCAAATCTATATGTAGAGTTGTAACAATATATATTGAGAATTGGACTGAGTTTTTGAGAGTCGTCTTTATAAAGATGATATCAATAAAGAATTTGTGTATATAATATGAGCTTTTTATTTATTGAATTGTACAATTTGGTAACCTATTCTTAACTAGCGGTATGGAAAATGGAGTTGTCCAACCCATTCGTCTAATATAAAAGGTAATGGTGTATGGGCCAATCTTTCTTGGAATATTGCCTTACATAGGACCACTAAACATCTTTGGGAATACTTAATTAGGTAGTCTTTTGAGAGACTGTCTCTTTAAGAGACGATCTTAAGTCCAGTTCATTAAAAATTAATGTCTACTTATCATATTCTGTATAGTTAATGCCTATTTACATTATCCATAATTCTAACTTACCGTACTAGAGTAGAAACCCGTGCAATGCACGGAGATTTTTTAATACGTTGCTATTTTAGTGAAATTTTATACGAACGAAAATATTAAATAAAGGTGCGTAATAAATTATTTACATACATACATTGTAATTAAAAAGAATTAAATATAAAAAACACAAAATAGGTTGTTGATAAAGAGTTTATAAGTTTTGAAACACCTCTTTATATACTACATTCTCAGTACGATGACATATTTCAAATCCCACCATTTTAAATTTGTAGAAATTTTGTCTCAGTTGTCAGAACCCCAGGTCATAAATAAATTAATCACTATTATTGCCATAAAAAAATTATCGGTCAAAATCTCTGATCTCATTGTTTTTATTGTCATATTGTCATATAATTTTTATACTAAACATTAAAAATCCCTGATCAAGTTTAATCCTATCGTATTTAGGAAAAGATTCCTAATCATATAATTACTATACTAAACATTAAAAATTCTTGGTCATAAATAATCCTGCTGTATTTGAAAATCCTGGCGATAAATATTCCTGCAAAAAATACTGGCCAATAAAAAAATTACACTTGTCACGATCTCATATTCACTTTACTTTTTCATCACTATACATTAAAATTAATGTCTGCTTTTTAATATTTTAAATGTTTACTTACATCTTTCTTAATGCCTTCTTAGAAAAATATATATATATATATATATATATATATATATATATATATATATATATAATGGGCCGGCCCAATTAATGATGGTATCTCAAAGAGATCGTCTCTCACAAAAATTTATGATTCTGAATAAGGTACTCATATTTCCACGTGAAAATAAATTTGGTATAATCAAATGTAACAAAGATTAACAAATAGCAAACATTTAAAAATTTCTTGTCCTAGAATATTAAGTCACATATCACTTCCAAGTTATTTTTATTCTATTTTTTATCATAATAATATCATTTAAAATTCAATTTTAGCATTTTATGTATACTGCAATCACTTTATTTTTTAATTACTACATAATTTTTGTATTGTTAAAGAGAATTTTAGTACTCGATTAGGTCTCTAATAATTAAGTACAAAGTTAAATGTTTAATTAATTAGAATAGTAAATCATTAGTTTTTATGTTAGAAACTATATTTTCTGTTGCAAATGATTATTAACAAGGGATGATGAAATTGAGGAAAGGGAAAATGGGAAGAAAAAAGAGACGGATTGATGAGATTTAAGAGAGTTTAAAGGTTGGAGATGAAAAAGTGATGAGAAGAAGATGAGTTAACTTGGGTTAAGAAGGTTAAATTAAGCGTGATAATCAAAGATAATTAACGGGAGTCAAAGGTTAAAAACCAACTCAACAAGTCATTTCAAACACCAGTGACCGAAATGGCGAAATGTGATAATATGATTACAATTATTGCATTTTTCAATTTATTCTAGCTATAACTCGTAGACATTATATTGCAGCTATAACTAATAAATGATTTAGACTTTGCGATTATAATTTAAAAATAATTCTACTTATAATTTTTTCATTGATGAAACTTAATAATATTGTTCATCACCATAGCAAGGGAATTCTAAGTGGAACAAGCACAAAACACTTGATAAGTAATAATTTCACAATTTTTAATTGCTTCTTTAGTCCTAGTTTTCATTAAATACAAAAATCAATCAAATAAAGTATCAATTACCGAACTATTTTCTAAACCATTGTTACTAAATAGGGTATTCATACTTACAATAAGTACTTAATTGTCCTCTAATTGCTATTACAACATGGTTTGAGGATGTCAATTGTACGAAACCTTACTCTTGTAATAACAAAGAGACTGTTTCCATATCATCGTTGTTCGTATCTTCGTTCTTGTCATGAAAATAAATCTTGTGTTGATTTAATAATGAGAGCAAATTCAATAGTTCCTCAATAGATAGCTTGGATGGTCTCTTATCTTCAAACCCATTTGATCTAAGAATTTCAACTACCTTGTCTTTGAACAATGACATTCCCATTTCTAAAGATGTAGGATTAGATGAACCCATCATGCTAGATATTCTCATAAGCTCTACTAACTTCTTCTTTTGCTTAAATGTTGCACCTAATGTCTTGTTCTTCTTACTAAAACAAGTCCTAGTAAATGCACACCATTCTTTTAGATCCACATTCGGGATGTCCATCTTCGGTCTGATTAGAACAACAGACGAGTCCACTTTAGGAACAGGAAAGAAGTCGCGTTTGCTTACATCCATGATATGTACTACGTCAGCGACCAGCTTCACATTCACAGCCAAGCGATTGAATTCTGAATCGCCTGGATTAGCTAATAAGCGATGAGCAAACTCTTTCTGAAGCAAAAGAGTAGCACTTTTGAATGATGAGCATCCGAACAACAACTTAGCAATCAGGGGTGATGATATACCGTAAGGTATATTTGCTACTACAAGATCGAAATGAGGAAACTCTGTCTTCATTGCATCATTACGTATTAGCTGCAAAGAAAGTTTCATTTTAAAAAGTGCTGATCATAGACTAACTTGGATTATCTTCGAACAATGCATTGATAACTAATTTATTTTCTGAACTTACAGTTAAGCGGTCTTGAAACCCACGTTCAGCAACTCGCTTTTCAAGTGCTTCGGCCATCCTCCAATCGATTTCAACAGCAACAACGCTTGTGGCAGCTTCTAGTAGCCTGAGAGTAAGGTTTCCCGTACCAGGGCCAATTTCCAAAACCGTGTCAGTTGGTTTAATGTTAGAGTTCTTTACGATTGAGTCAAGAACTCGTGCACTAGTCAGAAGATGTTGACCCCGGCTTTTATGCAATTGGAAATGGCATTCAGGATTTTCTGTAGAGTTGCGAAACTTATGACCGCTGTCATCAACATTTTCATCGTTTGAAATGCCATGGTGATAAAGTCTGCAATCAAGTTCACGAATGAACTGCTGATAACGCAAGGCTAAGACAGCGGGTGATAGCCTAAGAAGCTTGGGCAGAGGATGCATCACCTTATGACTCTTCCAACTGATAAAATATCAACTGCATGAGTATAAGGCCATTCTAAAAGGTCAGTTGCATGAACACTAACACCTTTTGCATTATATAAAAGAGTCAATGCCAAGTAAAATTCTGTTTTCCAATATATCTAGTCCTGTTGAAGATTCAAAAAGCCGGTGCCTATTGTTTCGCACCAGGTAGAGGAGAGCTTGTGTGACATTTACACTTCTAGGCCAAAGGTTCTCGTGTGAGAGAGCGTGTTAGAGTATATAACATATTCTAGGGCCTCAACTATCAGCTTCAGCTTTTGGTTGAGTTGGTTTCTGAAGAAACTTGGTGTCCTAACTTAATTAGAATACATTAGTTGCACCTAGAATCATCGATTAGATTCCCAATTGATTTGAGGAAAAACAAGATTTGAAAACCCATATTCTGAAATGGACAATTTGCATGAATCAAACATCAAATAAATAACACACGACAATTAACAAGGTTCACCCAATGTGGGCTACATCCTCCATAGCCTAGGTTTTCATTGATATATAAACAAGCTTCTTGAAGCTTTCATGGAGAACTACAATGGTGATTCAAACAGGGGTTGGAGAAAGAAGAAGAGAGGGATAAGTGTGGATTACACTTTGAGAGAGAGGATTAATTAATCCAACATTAACTCTCCTAATCTAGCGTATTAGGGATATTTATAATACATACCCACTAATACTTACAATGACATAAGCCTAAGACAAAGCAACGAACAAATCAGCTCTTTAAACCTTGCAGCCGACTCGGCTTCATGGTGGTCAGTCATGAAAGCTGAGTCGGCTTTGCTCTCTGCGACAAGCTGCTGTCTTCTGCCTCCAGCTGAGTCGGCTTTGATTGAGACAATTGGTACAGCCGACTCGACTGTCCCTGCTGTGTATATACTCAAAGCATTCTTCCAATCTTCAAATGGCCACTCCGTATCTTCCCATATGAAGCTTAACTCTATTCATGCTCAAGACCAAAGACTCAAGGCATATTCAAAAGTCAAAACAGTTTCTTTGATATCTATGAAGGAATTCAATGCACAAGAATATTTAATTACATTATACATTTATGCCATAATGATAGTTTTTAGAGCATTCTTGACCATTACCCTAATTTACCCTAATTTGATTATTGAAGTATGGCAAAAATGAACATAAGTCAATGTGTGGATGCGCTATTAGCGGAAAGTGTACAATCTGGACAGAACCAGACACCCCGGTAGCTGTTATTGGAACGCAAAGTTGCAGTTTGGCTAACAGAAGGAACAGGCAGACGACTCGATATCCTACAGTACCTAATTGACGGGGTGCAGCAAATTGATGAACAAAGCAAAGGGAACTACCGAGTTGGTGGTACTTATAGCATTGAATCGACGCCTGCTAGTAGTTCACTCTTGAGGCATAATATGGCATCGAGTCGATCCATTGCTAATGCTTAGATGTGAAATACCATTGTATTTCTAAGCAAGTTTTATTCATTCATCAAAAGTTTTCATAGTTCAAACAAGTTTGTAAGACAAACATAAAATGCGTTCATTTGAAGTAAATGCAAATCAAATAATGAACACTGTTGGTGATCCTGCTGCCAGCTCATACTCAAATATTAAAGCTTAGTTATATTCTGTTATAACAAATTGTAATAATACTTTCTGTTTTGTTAGAGAGAGAGAGTTCAGCTTCTACCTAACTCCTCTATAAATAATGCTGTACAAGACTTGCATGCAAATGAATTCAATCTCATTCTCTTCTTTCTGATATTCTTGATCCATATAGCTGAATACTTCAATATGGTATCAGACCAGGAATAATTTTCTGTGTTTTTCTTCTCAATTTCAAAGATCTTCATCTTAATTCTTCTTTTCTTCTTAATTGATTCAAATTTCTGCAGATTCGCTCAAGGAATCGTGAGAGTTTAAGTAATTCCTTTCTTGATTTTGTTTTTCTTGATTTCTTGAGATGGCAAATTCTATGACATATGATGTTTCTTCTCCTTACTACATCAATCCTTCAGAAAATACTTCTTTACCCATCGTATCAGAGAAATTCGCCGGTGAAGGTTACGGTGAATGGAAAAGGAGTATGATGATTGCTTTAGCCACAAAGAACAAATTAGGGTTTATTAATGGAAGTCTTCCAAAACCTGCCGAGAATGATCCAAATTGTGATGCGTGGATGAGATGTGATGCAATAATAATATCATACATCTTGAGATCTTTAGAGACTTCAATTGCGAGGAGCGTGTTGTTTTTTAGTACATCACAAGAAGTATGGAAAGATCTCGAAGAAAGATTTTCAAGAACATCTGGACCTCAATTGTACACACTGCAATTGTCCTTAGCTGAATTGAAACAAGGTGCAGAAACCTCTGTGAAAGATTTCTATACTCAAATTAAGGCTATTTGGGATCAAATAAACCAAATGCATCCATTACCTCCCTGTACTAGTGCTGGTTGTAAGTGTGCCGAAGCCTTCTTGAAACAACAAGAGGAAAGATTGGTCCAATTTCTGATGAAACTGGATAATAAATTTGTCTCAATAAGGACAAATATCTTGATGATGCAGCCCTTGCCCACTATTTCTATGGCCTATAAGCTTCTTGTGCAAGAAGAAACACAAAGACAAATCAGTGTGATTGAAGAAGACACAAGCAAAAGAGGTATGGTGTTTGCAGCTGAATACAAGAAAAATACCAAGAGTCCGTTTCAAGGCTCACGCATGACTTTCAAGTCTAATGGCAACAAGATCATAGTAGCTGGTTCCGGCAAACGCCCCTTTTGTACTCATTGCAAGTATCCTGGACATACTGTGGATACATGTTACAAATTACATGGCTATCCACCCGGTTTTATGAGAAGCAAAGGAAAATCTGTAGCGGCTGTAGCACAAACTGATGGAGGAGAGGAGGAGCTGGATGAACATACTACCCATATTTCTGCTGAACAGTTTAATAGTATTCTAAAGGCTCTTCAAGGTCCCCATACAGATTCATCAACATCTCAAGCTCTTATGGCAGGTATATGTCTATTAACTTCCTCAAATGTCAAATGGATTATTGACAGTGGCGCTACAGATCATATTTGTGCAAGCATAGACTTGTTTGAATCTTATAGAGTTTTTGATAAACACCCTAATACCATTACCATTGCTGATGGCAAGCAAGTGACAGTAGAACACGTAGGTACTATACGCTTTGATAATGGCATAGTTCTTCAAAATGTGTTACATGTCCCTGGGTTAAAGTTCAACCTAATTTCTACACACAAATTGTGTACAGATATGCAATGTGCTATAACTTTTACTCATGACAAATGCCTCATCCAGGGACCAACCTTGCCTCAGTCAGTGGTTCTTGGTAACCTGGCTTCTGGTTTGTACACTGTCGATAATAAGGCAGCACAGGAGCAAGAACAGCAACACAAGCAATATGAGCAGGGTTTATCACAAGCTGGTTGTGGCTTGATTAGCAAGATTGATGAGAATGCTAAACTGTGGCACCTTCGCATGGGACATATGCCTTTTAATAAGCTGCACATGATTGATTCTGATTTTGGTAGTCACATAAACACTGATGTAATATGTCAAATCTGTCATAAAGCTAGACAAACTAGGAAACCTTTTCCTATTAGTGTTACTCATTCAGAACAATGTTTTGCTTTGTTGCATATAGATACATGGGGGCCATATAAAGTTAGATCTCATGATGGTTTCTCGTATTTTTTGACCATTGTAGATGATTTTTCCAAGCATACTTGGACATTTCTCATGAAAAATAAAAGTGAAGCTGTGCCTATTATTGCTGATTTCCTTGTTTTTATTCATACTCAATATAATAAACATGTATTGTGTATAAGAACGGATAATGCAAGAGAGCTATGTGATGGTGATATTGTGCCTATTTTTCGTAAATATGGGATCAAGCACCAAAGGTCTTGTGTTGATACTCCCCAGCAAAATGCGGTAGTCGAAAGGAAACATCGACATCTCTTAGAAACCGCACGTGCTTTATATTTTCAGTCACGAGTCCCTGTACAATTTTGGGGGGAATGTCTATTGACTGCTACTCATGTCATCAACAGAATGCCATTAAGTTCCCTTGATCTTGGTGTAACATTGTTACTTTTGATGTTTTACCCACTCCTATGAAGGCTCTCATTAATCAGACTGTTCAGGTCACAGAACCTGTTAGTTACCTTGAGGCTTCTCAAGATGTCAAATGGGTTGAAGCTATGGACAAGGAACTTACTGCCCTCAATGCTAATGGTACTTGGGACTTAGTACCTTTACCTAGGGGCAAGAAAGCAATTGGTTGCAAGTGGGTGTACAAAATTAAACTGAAGGCCGATGGGACTATAGAGAGGTTTAAAGCTCGCCTTGTGGCTCAAGGTTTTACCCAAAAATATGGGGTAGACTATTTGGAAACCTTTTCTCCCGTGGTAAAAATGACAACTGTGAGGTGTGTTTTGGCTATTGCAGCAAGCAGGGGATGGTCATTATATCAGCTGGATATCAACAATGCTTTTCTTCATGGTGATCTATCCGAAGAAGTGTACATGCGGGTTCCTCAAGGGGTGCCTAATCCTGAGAGACTAGTTTGCAAGTTAAAAAAGTCCCTCTATGGTTTAAAACAATCATCTCGGCAGTGGTTTGCCAAATTAAATCATGAATTAAAGCTTATGCAATATGAACAGTCCAAACATGATTATTCTCTGTTCATTAAACGGATGGGTACACATCTTACTTATGTTGTGGTATACGTGGATGACATCATCATTACTGGATCTCATGCTGATGAAATTAGTTGGTTTAAGGCACACCTTCATTCTGTTTTCAGTATTAAGGATCTCGGGCAATTGAGTTATTTTCTGGGCATCGAAGTCTCTCATCTTTCTCATGGGATAGTTCTAACACAAAAGAAATTCACCAAGGAACTCTTGCAAGACTGTCATATGGATGTTTCCAAAGCTGCCAAAACCCCATTGCCTGCTAATTTCAAGTTGATGGAGGATGATAGCGATCTTTATTCAGATCCTGAACACTACAGGAAACTAGTTGGCAAACTGAACTTCTTGTCTAATACCAGACCGGATCTTGCTTATTCCGTGCAAACCTTGAGTCAGTTTATGCAAAGGCCCCGACTGTCTCATGTCCAAGCACTTATTCATGTACTCAGATATGTATCTCATACTTCAGGCCAAGGGATTATGTTGTATGCTACTGACACTCTTTCTCTTGTTGCATTCTCTGATTCAGACTGGGCTGCTTGCCCCAGTACGCGACGGTCTATTACAGGATATGTCCTACTCTTAGGCAATTCTCCTGTTTCATGGAAGTCTAAAAAGCAGCCCACCGTTTCCCGCAGCTCCAGTGAAGCTGAATATAGGGCTATGGCAGCCACTGCATCTGAAACTACTTGGTTGGTCCGGCTTCTCACGGAATTGGGGGTGTCTCACTTACAACCTGTTGCTTTGCATTGTGACAATCAGAGTGCCATCCACATCGGCAAGAATCCTGTCTTCCATGAGCGTACCAAGCACATCGAAATTGATTGTCACTTCACACGTGACAAGGTGCTTGAAGGTTTACTCGATTTACAATATACTCCCACCTCTGATCAGTTAGCAGATATCATGACCAAGGCTTTGGCTTCTTCTCAGCATGACAAACTCAAGTCCAAGCTTGGCATGTATCAAGATCCAGTACCAAGCTTGCGGGGGGGTGTTGGTGATCCTGCTGCCAGCTCATACTCAAATATTAAAGCTTAGTTATATTCTGTTATAACAAATTGTAATAATACTTTCTGTTTTGTTAGAGAGAGAGAGTTCAGCTTCTACCTAACTCCTCTATAAATAATGCTGTACAAGACTTGCATGCAAATGAATTCAATCTCATTCTCTTCTTTCTGATATTCTTGATCCATATAGCTGAATACTTCGATAAACACCAACAAATACATTTTTCACAGTTTGTTAATTCTAACAAATTTGTACTAAAAGCATAGAACTTAGATAGTTATCTCAGTTTCTACATCACACTAATTGATAAGGATCCTGAAAACAGGATAGCAATATAAGTTGCAATTGTGCTTTCAAGTAACACATGAATTAAGAATCGGGTTTTGTCTCAGTGCGCAAGTGTCATATTCTCCCGGGAGACAGGGGTTCAATTCCCCTCCCGAGCCTACCCTCTATACAAATTGTTGTATGAGACGGTCTCCATGGGAGACGCTCTTTATACTTGGATAAATACTCCATCTAACGTATATTATGAGAGTATAAACGGCTTATATGAAGTTGTCTCACTGAAAGACGGTCTCTTAAAAAAAGTAACATCAATTAATAGTACATTGTTGCAATCAAAGAACACAAATTTGGAAATATGATAATTACAACATAACTAACAACATCAGGATGTATTCTGAAATGCCAATTAAAGACAAAAAATAAAAGAAACTCAGCTATGCATTTCATCAAACATGTTGTGTGCATTACTAGAACAATAACATTTGTAACCGTTAGGTATAGTTTTACCCCTACAACCATGATTTCTGCAAGTTAAAAATTGATTAGGCATGTTATATGAAGAATTATATGTACTCAGTTAACGACTTACGAATTGAATTTGTTGGTGAGTATGTTATCAGTCACCGTAATATCATCGACCTTGCTCGTGTTGTTGCTTTGTTCATCAAGATGGCGTATTGGAATGGCCCATGGGGTAGTAAACAAGTATAGAGAGAAAATATGAAAAACTGAAATAAATTTATTGTTTTTCAAATTAGTTCTCACAATGACCACAATTTATCATTAATTTAAGTATTAAAAATTATATTCATGTGAAGTCTTCATTAAATTTGAATCTTTGATTATCATTTTAGCAATTAAAATTATTTGATTTTTACTGGGTTTAGTAATTGGTTATTCGGCCCTTTCTATTCATCATAAGTGTTTCTTTTTTATTGGTTTACGTCTGTTTAAATGTCTTAATTCTATGTTAATTATGTTAATTTTGCCGATTTATCTTTACTAAACATAATATTCTCATACTTTTACACTTACTAACCCCACTTTACACCTATAAAAATATTTAAAAAAATTATATTCCTCCGTTTCAGTTGACTCGTCCCATTTGACTTTTCACGGATTTTAAGAGTTGAGTGGCGTCCATTCAAAAGGTGGTAGTTGGGTATTTTAATTGATTAAATTAATTGTAAAGGTGGTATTGTAGTATTGGGAATTGGAAAAGTGGGGGTATTAGGTAAGAAAAGGTTAGCCAAAAAAGGAAATGAGACAAATAGTATGAAAATGCCAAATAAGGAAATAAAACAAGTAAACTGAGACGGAGGAAGTACTTTTTTTTTCACATGTAGTCTCATTGTCCACCTAAAAAGGGTAAAAAGTCAGATATAAAACTTTAGATAAATAGAGGAAAATATAAAGTAATGCAAGAAAATGTTTATAAAAGTCGTCATCCATTATTTTATCGAATACTTTCTCGATTTTGAAATACTTACTATATTATGATTCTCACACAAAACAAAGATCAAATACTAATATTTTTTTTTTGAGATTAAACATCAAATATTAATATACTTTCTTTATTCCATTATACTTGTTACATTTAAATATGTTATTTTGTTATTATACATCATGAAATTGCGGTCCTAGCGTTAGTTATTATACATCATGAAATTGTAACGGAAACAAACCGTTAAACAAACATTACATAACGAATAATAATAATTACTACTATAACGATTCTAACATGCCTAAACATTTGGTATTTTCCTAGCAAACATGATAATATTCTTTTGTTGGAATTTATTAGAAATGATTGGATATTGGATAGACCCGTTAATTATGCCAAATCCGTTGCAACCAAAGCATGCATAAAGTCAATAGTGGATCATGAATAATTTCTTCTCTAATAATGTTTTAACTACAATTAATTAATTAATTAATTAATTAATTAATTAATTATTAGTATTTTGTTAGTTTAGAACAAATCTAATGTGCCATTGATGGTCCCTTATACAAATTTTATTAAAAGAAATAATTTTGTTTATAGTTCATCACAAATAAAGTATAAAAGAAGATAGGATTATACTCATACATATAGAAGAGGACTTCATGTATAATTTGTCATGTTCCACTTTATAGTAACATAACAAAATGATGGTAATCCATTTTTCTTTCTCTTGACTTGATTTTGTTATAGGAGTGATGGAAGTTATATGAAGTTGTCTAGTTGAGGTTTGTATGAATATTTTATGTTTAGTATAGGTTCCGTTCAATACAAAGTAGTTGTGTGGGTAGCTGTTAGCTGTTTAAGTAACTGTAGGTGTAGGTAAATATAGTTGTATAATTTTAGATATAGTTTTCCTTTGAATAAAAGTTGTTAGATATATTATAAGCTACCTAATTGGTCATGTAAAATATAGTTGTTGTGACAGCTGTTGTAATATACTTCTTAACCAAATACTTTTTACATTTGAACATTACAAGTTGTGACGTTTTAAAGACAATTATTCAAACCATTATAAGCAACTTAAATTGCTACTTTACCAAATAGGTAAACAATAACATTTTATGTGAAATAGTTTTAGTCTTCACTAGTGGAAAAAAAGCTATTGGCTGCTACTTATTGGCTGCGGTTTTTAGGCACACGCAGCCCATATGAGTAAATAAAATGTTTTAAAAAAAAAAATTAACAAGGGCTGCGGTTTTTTCTATTGCCCGCAGCCCCAAACTGTAGCCAAAAAAAAATTTGTGAAAGGGCTGCGGTTTTTTAAATGTCCGCAGCCCCAAACACTCTTAATATAGACAATTAAATTCCAAAAAAAAATAATTTGAGAAGGGCTGCGGTTTTTTTTTGTTGCCCGCAGCCATTGAAGCCCAGCCCATTATTTTTTTTTTTTTAAGACAAAAAACAAATTCATACCAGCCCATTAAAATAAACCCTAACCTGATAGATAGATTCAAAGGCGCCGTTTTCTATTCTATCTCTAACAATAGAAATCCTTCCTCTTCTCTCTCTAAAATTGAGAAAACCCTAATTTGATAAACCCTTCTCTATGCGCCGTTTTCTTCCTTCTCCGTCCTCTCTCTTCCTTCTTCCTTCATTTCTAAACCACATCTTCCTTCATTTCTAAATCCTTCAACAATAATGGCCAGGAAATGCTCCAAGTGAAGCTGTGGGTTCGAACCTAATCGTCGCCAGAAGCTAATCGTCGCCGGCATGAGATATCTGTTTCTGTGAGTTTTGAAAAGCTAAAGTCAAATATAACTTGCATAAACTTTCAAATTTGCAAAATTCCTCAGATCTAGAAGATGAAGATGATTCTTTTTCGTTTTTTTGTAATTTTTTTCATTTTTTTGTAATTTTTTTCGTATTGTTGTAATTTTTTTTCGGTTTTTTTTTTAACTTTGTTTCGTTTTTTTTTTTTCGTTTTTTCTGGGTTTAGTACGAATCTTCGACTTGTTGATGTTCTTTGAGATTCTTGTTGATGTTCTTCATTTCGATCTAAGATTTGATGTACCGATTTTTTTCGATTCTGATTTTTTTATGATGTAAATTTGATGTTCATTGTATGATGTAAATTTGATGTTCATTTTTATGATGTAAATTGGATGTTCTTTGAGATTCTGATTTTTTTTTTTCGATTTAAAAATGTGATGTTCTTTTTTGGTGTTCTGATTTTTTGATTGTTCTTTGAGATTCTTATTTTTTTTTTCGATTTAAAAATGTGTCTTGGAATGGAATTAAATGAAAAGCAAAAAAAAAAAATTTTTTTTTTATTTGGATAATAGACAAAAGGGCTGCGGTTTTTTGACCTGTCCGCAGCCCTTTAGTCTTTTTTGGGCTGCGTATTTTGACCGCAGCCCTTATCTAATTGTATTTGCTGCTACAATAATGGCTGGGGTCAAAAACCGCAGCCCATAATGGCTAAAAAACCGCAGCCCTTAAAGTTTTTTCCACTAGTGCTTATTAAAATCCTAACAATAGAAAATGTTGGTGCTTAAAGTTTGATGCTTCGATTCCAAAAGCTATGAAAAAACAATGGAAGTATTTCTTATAGGATGAATCTGAGTTAGTGAGTTTGTTGACTATGACTAAGTTATAAAAATCTTTGTATTTTTAATAAGATTATCAATATTTCTTCTTAAGCACTCACTTCTCAAAAATAGCTAGAGTTGGAAGTGGGGGTGTTCATAATAATTCGATCCTAATAATTCGACCGGAATTCGATACCCAATTTCTAAAACCATATTATTTATCCAATTTTCGCAAACCGGATAATCCAGGTCAGGTACCCGGTTTTAAAACCGGATATCGAATACGGATCACGAATTTTTGAAAAACAATAATATTATTCTTTCATTTTCTTAATTAATCTTTTATGACTAATTAAGCTAAAGATTTTTAGAGAGTTTGTATTTGAATTTTATATAAAAAATATTTTAAGTGAAAATAGAGATAAACAAATATTTGGTTGAACGACAAAACGACAAAAATTAAAAAATAAAAAACATTGTAATAAAATCGGGTATCCGATTTCCGACCCGGTTTAAACCGGGTAACCGGATTGCAATTTTAGGTACCCAAAAAAGCGGGTACCCGAATTTCCGGATCCGGGCCGACCCTGTACCTGATTTTGAACACCTCTAGTTGCAAGTTGTATTTTATTTTTGTAACTACAACATACCAGTCCTTTGTTATTATTCTTATTGCCTTTTGCCGCTCTTGACCTTTTTCTTTGATCTTATTCTTGTATTTGTGCGTATGCTTTTATTCTATTTGTCAACTGCAACCCCATATATATATAACTTCGCAACCCCATATTATATGAAAATTCAAACTCTACTATATATTAGGAGTCTCAAGTTTCAAGACAAGAAGAAAAAACATTATCGATTTTGATAATAAGCTACTTGGATTGATTTGGCTTTCAGGTTTATATGAAAATAAAAAATCATGGGTTTGGTTATTATATTTGTTTGTTTTTAAGTGGTACTTTTTCTTAACATTATCCATCTTACTTCAATATACTAATATATTGTTTGATTGAGATTAATCAATTTGCAGTTTGGTATAATTTTTTGGAATGCACTCAAATACTCTCTTGATGTAGTAATTGGAATGCAAATAAATACATCTAAAATAATATCGTGAAACTACATTTTTTAAACATTGAAATTTTTTTATGAAATTAAATAAAATAAAACACATTCTTATTCTTTGGATTAATGTGTAGCTAATTAAGTCGATTATCTTCTTGATGTGTGATCTCTCATAAGTTGCTGTTGACAGTTGACTATTTATACTTCATTCATAGAGGACTTGTTTGCCTTTTTGTGTAAAGATTACACTCTATTCAATATACTAATTCAATCCTAAATATTTTTAATTGCACATAATTAAAAATTATAAAGTTATTATTAATAAATTTTACATTGAAACAAATCAAACAATATTCTATTTAACCATATTTTAACATCCAGATCATTAGAAATAAAATATAAAAAAGTGATTAGTAAATAATTTCAAAAAATCAAATTAATACACTACAAAAACAAATCCATATGGCTACTATCCGTAGCGAAGCATGGCTACGAGATGGCTTCGGTTTATAATAGTCGCCATGATTGGCTATGGGGCCAATGCATAGCCATACCGTAGCCATCTGTTGGCTACGCATAAATTCCAAAGCCAAGCCGTAGCCATCTTTCATTTCCGATTTCCCAAAAATTTGATGCAGAGATCTTGCCTTTTCGTGTGAAATGCACCAGTTACTTCCTTTTCTCTTTTAACTTTTCACTTCATTCTTGCCTTTCTAAAAAATTCTTGTTATTTTCTTGTGAAATGCAGAAATTGCCTTTTCTAAAAAATTTTACTTTCCCAAACTTCATTCTTGCATTGGTGTTATTTTTAATCTTCAATTTTCAACCCTTCAACAGTTTGTTTTCGAAAATCAACCCTCAAGCTTCAAGCTTCAGATTTCGGTTAGTTTTTTTTTTTATTTTTTAGTTTTTGTTAATAGTTCAAACATGAATATTTGTTGTTGATTCATTATTGTTTTTGATTCATTGTTGATTTATTATTGTTGATTCATTCAGTTAGTTTTATTTGATTTGTCCGAATTTTGTTGTTGATTCATTCTTGTTGATTCACTATTGATGAAATGTCCGAATTTGTTTTTTTTTTTAAGTATGTATGTTATAAGTATGTTGATTTTTCTGTGATTATGATGTCCGATATTTATTATTGTTGATTTATTGTTGTTGATTCATTCTTCAAATTTTTTTAATTTGATTTGTCTGGATTTTTTTTTTTACTTTGTTTTCTAGAAAAAACAATCTCAACTTGTTGGAGAATCTATTCGCGCGGGTGAAGCGGGTGGTTCGGGGGTTCATGGTAGAAGTCCAGGTGGTTCCCATGGATCTCATAACACACGGGCTTTAGGCGGTTCGGGCAGATCTCGTATACGACGGGGTGGAGGAAATAGCAACAGTATTAGATGATATATGTAGTTGAATATTTCATCAAAACAATTTCTAATTAAGTTTAATTATTTTCGAACTTTTGTAATATTATGTATATAATTGTGAACATTTTCTATGTTTCTTGAAATCGAAAAAAAATATTTAATTAGTTTATAATTAGTTTAAAAAAAATATTTAATTAGTTTATGTTTAGTTTATTATATTTTATTTGTTATTTTAGTTTTGTGTGTTTTTATTTATTTGTTATTATTTTAACTAAAATAAAACTTAAAATCTAAACTAAAAACTTCCATCATAAAAATTTAAATTATAAATTTAATATTTATTGATTAATTAATATTAAAATAATAATAGTTATTAAATTAATAATATTAAAATATTTGGATGGCTACGCATTAAATTAATAATTTAATAAAATATTAATAATAAGTAATAATATTTGGATGCTACGCAATGAATATGGCGACGGTTCAGAAATCAGACGCAATAAATGGCTTCTAAATGGCGTCGGATTTTTGCTTTGGCTACGCCAGTTTTCGCTTCGCATGCTGTCAGTAGCCATTCCGAAGCCAAATAGGGGATGGCTTCTAATTGGCTTAATTCAAAATGGTGCCGTAGCCATCCGGATTTTTTTTTGTAGTGATAAGACCAATTATTTTTTTATCTTTCTTGTAGATGGATTTTGTTATCATTTTTACATCAAGTTAATATACACATACAACCATTGTGTTTATTTACTTTTATTATCTTTGTAAAATTATTAGTATAATAATTAAATGATAAATATATGTTTTCATTTTTACATTAAGTTAATATACACATACAATATACATTATGTTTTTGTTGAAGATGGTGTGACTTTGAGTCCACAAGTGGTGTTTGATCATGGGTGTGTGCATGTGTGAGTATGGAATGGTTTGCAAGTGCATGTGTATGGGCAAAGCCTTATTATTGGGCTTTAAGTGGGGCCCAAGTGTAAAGATGCAAGATGCAGCAGCCCCACGTCTTGTTTCACTGCTGCTCGACCTGCAGGAAGATGGCTCGAGTCGAGCACTAAGGCTCGACCACATCAGAAGCTTACTGACCCATCTGCTCGACCCTTCTCACTGCCGCTCGACCCAGGCTCCCTCTTGCTCGACCTGGTCGAGCGAAGGCCAGCAGAGGACTGTTCTGTTTTGCGGTATTTTATTACGGCAGTAATATGTATTGGGCCTACTCCCAATCATTGCCCTAGACTCACACATGTATAAATACACCAACATACACTCATTTTAAGGTATGATTCAAAACCCTAGCCTAAACACAAACCCTTCTTCTCTTACTTTCTTCTTCTCCAAGTGTAATACTACATTGTAAGAGTTCTTTGAACTCCATTGTTATTCTTCATATTAATACAAGCAAGCTAACCACCACAAGGAGGACGTAGCCCACATTGGGTGAACCTCGTAAATCATTGTGTCATTTATTTATTGCTTTTCTATTACTTTTCATTGCTTGTTAGAAGTGTTTGTTTATCTATTGCATAGAACACCCTTGCCATTGGTCTTGGGTGCTTCCTAAGGTTAAAGTTTGAACCTTTAGGCCTTAGAGTACTACTTATTTCAATTGGTATCAGAGCAAGAGGCTTTTGGTGGTGTTTTGGAGTGTTCAAGGTTGCAATACTTGGGTAAACATGTCTTCAATGAAGCTAGATATTGAGAAGTTCGATAGAAGTGTAAACTTTGGCTTGTGGCAAGTCAAGATGAAGGCAATATTGATACAAAATGGGGTGCACAAAGCTCTTGAAGGTGAAGACAAGAAACCCATTGGAGTGAGTGAAGCAAAGTGGGAAGAAATGGATGCAAAAGCTCTATCGGCTATCCAACTATGTCTCTCAAATGAAGTTTTGAGAGAAGTTGTCAAGGAGACCACCTCTAAGGGGATATGGGAGAAGTTGGAGTCTCTTTATATGGCAAAGAGTGTAACCAACCGGCTACTCTTGAAGAGTAGACTCTACGACCTCCGATTGGAGGAAGGTAAACCTCTTAAACCTCATCTAGATGCATTTTATTCCATTGTGATGGACTTGCAAAATATTGATGTGAAACTTGATGATGAGGACCTTGCTATTTACTTGTTGTGTTCCCTACCACCCTCTTACAAGCACTTTAGGGAGACCTTACTTTATAAAACAGATCGTCTTTCACAAAGATTTGTGATATAAAACAGCAAGTCTCCTAAAAGACTGTCTTTTTGAAAATAAACAAGATTAATCAAATATCTAATTATGTATATCTTAAAAAAAAAAATCCAATTTTGTGATGTAAACATTAGGGGGGTGAAACTTATTCGGATTAAAACCGCAAACCGAATAACAAATATGGTTTAGTGATGGTTTGGATTAGGTTTGAAAATTCAAAAACCGAAATATTAAGGTTTGGATTAAGTTTGGAAGTTTCAAAAACCGCAAACCGAATTTCTAGACCGCAAATCGAAATATTTAAGAAATTACATATAGCCCACTAACATTAATGTATTAGTCCAAACCCCATACATTCTAAACCTAAAAAATTGAAACTCTAACCCTTGATAATACATGTACTACCGCCGTCCCACTCCCACACTTGTTTAGTATTTTGCAAGATATGTTATTTTGAATGACTTTGTAAGACATTATGTCTATTATTATTAATCTTGTATAATTTGCTATTGCCTTAATTATTGTAATTGTACTTTAAATTGTTATTTGGCACACAAAGAAAAATTCGGCGTAGGAAATTCGGTCTGGGTGGTTTGGTTTGGTCTACAAATAAAAAATGCGGTTCGATTTGGTTCGGTCTAGAAACTAATTTGGTTCGATTTGGTTTGAAAATATGGAGACCAAATAAAATATGGTTCGATTTAGTTTCGATGAAAGTCCAAACCGTAGACCGAACTTTCACCCGAGTAAACATAAATTGTGTTTAGGAAAACAAAAACGATTCAAAATAAAAAGTAAAGAAATTCAAGGAGTGAATAGCGTAAAAAGACTAACGATCATAATAGCGGTAAAAAAAAATGGCGACAGTAAACCAAAGGCAAAGTTACAGTTCCCGCCATTATAGAAAGACAGTTGCACCGACGGTTTCGATTCATCAACTAGATGGGGTCACGTGTCAAAATATACTTGGCCAATTACGTGATATCTTTGTGCCTCTATCTTTTAATTATTTATGTTAGGTGTAATTCCATATATAGCCATTCGCTTATATGAGACGGTCTAACCTTGAGATGAGTCCATACAATGATACAAATAGTCCAAAAATAATGAATTTGGACAATTTTTAGTCTAATTGATGATTGTAAACATACGATATAGATTATAGATACTTGTATCAATATTTTATCTATATTAAGTATTTTACATGTTTTCACTTTCTTAATTACTCCCTCTGTCTTATTGAAGTTGCATCATATTTTATTTTGATTTATCCTATTTAATTTGCATCATTTTTATATTTGGAACAATAGTCCACCACTTTCTTTTAATTTCACTCACATTATAAGTCTCTTTAATTTTAAACATACAATTTATTATCTCTCTTCATTTGTTACTTTATTAAAATTTACCCACTTCCTCTTTGATGAAATTCAAAGAGGAGAGAGATGAATATTTCATACTATTATCAATATTTTAATTATCATACAAGAACTTTGATCACATGAATACATTTTTTAATACTAAATTTATACTCTTTCCTATTCACCCTAAGTGTCTTATTTTCTTATTGGGTTAAGTCACCACTCACCATAAATATCTCATTTCTATTTTGGGTATGTTAACTTTACCAATTTAGTCCTACTAAACGTAACTTTTTTACACCTTTACACTAACTAACCCCATTTTACACCTAAAACTCTACACTTTACTCTTATACATGTGGTTCCATTTGACCACCTAAAAAATGATGAATAGTCAAATGAAACATTTAGGAAGAATAGGAGCGAATGCTATTTTATCAATATTTTATATTTAATTTAAGAACTTACATATAACAGAAAAATGAACTTTGAAAATAAAAAATGTAACGTTATATATTGGGACGGAGGGAGTAGAAAATAAATAGCCATCTCTTAAGAGTTGATGATATTTGGATGGACGTGGACGCATATGACACAGAAGAGTGACCCTTTGGTTTAACTTTGAATGGTACGGAAGACTTAATTTGTACAAACTAAACTTATAACAAAAATCTCAAGTATGAAAGGCAATAGAAGACGGAATGAAAGAAAATGACAACCATTTATTAACATAATAAACAAAGAAATCGAAAGATTTATAAGAATGGACCACCCGCCCCACCACAATAAATAATAACGGGAAACTATTTATTTTGTTTTTGTCAAATATAATATTTTTTAATTTGTAGGTTTGAGAGTTTTTTTTTTCTGAAAGATAGGACAAATTATACTCGTTCTTCTAAAGAGAGAGTAAAGAGAGATGCGCGCAGTGAAAAACCTGCAAGTGAAATCAACGCCCAAGGAGGGAGTTATTGAGCTAAATAATGCTATTTTAAAGGGATAGACGGCGGAGTAGCATACTCCGCATTTTTTTTCATTTAGCATTATTTTTCATTTTAGATTAATTTCTTCTTTTTATTTTGTATTATTTTTATTTTTTGACAATAATTTATTATTTTATTTTAGTCTTATCCATACATGTAAACTCTCTTTTATTTCATATACAACTTCTATTTTACAAAGTATTTATATTTTCCCTAAATAAACAAAAATTTTTTTGTAACTATTATAGAGGGACAAAGGAGTATTTATTATGATATGGTCGTTACAGAATTATTCTATACGGTATGAAGGACGTATCTCTATGAGATTTGGTTATATATACGTGGTTGATTATAGGTGAAGGTATTTGTGTAGTATTGACCATATATTTACAAGTATGATTATGTATTAAAGGCCAAAGTGCTGAAAACCATTATTGTGGCTTGCAACTTAAGTGCACTACATTTAGAAATGGCCAACAGATTTGGTCTTGAAAGTGCCATGTCTATTATTCAGATTTGGGAACATTTCGTAATGAAAGTTAAATAGTTTATAACAATCATTTTTGATGTATTGTGACTCGCGAGTTAGATCTTATCTTAAATATTATTTTTTTTCAGGCGAGATTGTTTGAGTTTGATTCTTATTAATACTTTCTTAGCTCACAATAACATATGTTATTGCATGCTGATTTTGATATAACTAATAGTGATTGATTAAATGCATGCTCGAGATTTTAGAATGATTGTTGTAGTAGTCTGTGTAACATGATTCGCTAGTAAATTCTTTTTTTCGGATTTGCGCATTCTTTCAAAATAATCCTAAAATACCATATTTTTTATTCACAGTTTATAAAGAGATTAATAAATCATATTACAAATTTACAATGGTAGTTGAAATATTAGTCTTATTAAATACTCTCTTCATTTTCATATGTTTTTCTCAAATAGAAATTACGAATTCTAGTGTTAAACTTTGACTATGATTTCTTATTAACCTCTATACAAATATATATGTGTGTGTGTGTGGTGTGTGTGTGTGAGAGAGAGAGAGAGAGAGAGAGAGAGAGATCATGATAGTTTCATCTCAATATACACATTTAAAATATCAACTTTTATAATTTTTAAAAAATCATTTAATTTTTAAGTTTAGATTGAAATTCGCAAAAAAGTAAATAAGAAGAATAAATGATAATTTAGAGTGTATTTGAATTGTGATCTGACACATACTTTAATGTTTTGGAGACTTACTAAGCAAATATATAAATTAGTAGCCTAGTATATAAATAATTTGACTCTCTTAATTTAAAATCTTAGCTTCACCTCTGTTTATCTCAGCTTTAATCCTTATAAAAATGATGTTTACGGCCTGATTATTAATAAAGGTCCAAAAATCGTTAGTCAATAGCTAGTTGAGAAATCAATTTACCAATTTGACCTAGGGCCGGTGCGGCAAACGCCCAGGGCCCCATATTTTAAAATTTTGGTATATTTAAATTTTCAATTAAATATTAAAAAATGTTAAAAAATAATTAAAGAATTAAAAGTAATAGTGAAATATTATTAGCATGTAATGTTAACTATTCATTGAATTAAAAAGATAGTAATTTGGGAGAGTTTGGTACTCAGTATTTAAGAATCATGTCATATTGCTCCATCATAATTTTACTTATGTTACTAACTAGTCTGTCTTGTATGACCATTTTACGGTAAGACTGTGTGTTGTGAATAAAGAAACAAAATGAATTCAACAAATAAAAGAATCACAAAGTTATTTATCTTTTCGTGGATGTGATAAAAAACATTATGATGGAAAACTTTTAGTGATACCGATAAGGCAATAAGGGCCCCAATTTCTAATCTCGCCCATGGGCCACCAAAACTTCAGGAATGGGCCTGCAATTTACAAACCTCAATTGGGACCATTTGAAGTATTAAACCCTTAACTTTGCCTAATATATATTTATGATTAGAACCTTGAAATTAAATTGAAAAAAACTCGATTCGAAGCCCTAATTTCTAAATCAATTTAATTGTGCAAACTAAACAACAATCAACAATACAAAGCAATTAAAGTGGTTCAATTAATAATGGATTACATCCACCATCTAAGCACTAAACTAAATGAATTATTAATGAACTAGTGTAGAATCCCGTGCAATGCACGATTTTTTTAGCAGCGACGTATATAAACATATGATATTAAAAAAATAAAGCTAAACATATTATGCGGTACAAAAACTCAATTTTGATGGCTATATCATATATGTCAATTTTTGAAATTGTAAGCAATTTATTATGTAATATATTATATTTTCTAATATACTCAACTTAATTATAAATATTGATCAAGATTAAATGTTATGTTATTTTTCTTTAGCCAATAAATAAATTCTATTTATCAAACATTTTTTAATTGTGACACTTAAAATTTTTCAAATTTCTTAGTATAATGTATGATTTTTATGTGCAGTTAAGATGATGAATACTCCCTCCTATTCAGCTTAAGTGTCCCATTTCCTTATTGGGTCAAGTCACCTTAAATGTCCCATTTCTATTTTTGGTATGTTAACTTTACCAATTTATCCCTACTAAACTTAACTTTTTTACACCTTTATATCTACTAACCCCACTTTACACCTATAAAGATTCAAAAACTCTACATTTTCTCTTACACATGTGGTCCCATTTGACTTTTCTTAAAATCCGTGAAAAGTCAAATGGGACACTTAAGCTGAATAGGAGGGAGTATAATTCTTCTATAAATAATGCAAAGTAGGTTATTAGTTTTCATAATTTCAAAGAAAAGTATTGCCAAGCAATGCAATTGTTTTTTCTTCATAAGGAATAGTTTAAATGTAATAAATATGTCATCCCTATTATAATGGCCAATGAAGTTATTTTTTTCATTTGATAAATGTTAATATATAAAAAATCTAGTCTATTATTTGTAAGAGTATGTAAATTTAAATAAATTTCTATCTTGTTATAAAAAAAGATGTGTGATTATATTTTTAAAATTATTTTTTTTCAATAAATAAATATGTAACTTTTAATAAGGGTATTATTCAAATACTAACTTGCTATTTTTAGAAATACTGTATTGCCTTCTATAAACATTTTAATATTTGGCATATTTCTTGAGAAGGTGACATGTGGATTTTTACAATCCTTTTAATAAGATTTATGATTACAAGCTTCCTTGAAGTTTTAATGGCCATAATATAATGGTGTTTCTTGTGCAATAGGGAAGAAGAGAGTTTAAGGTAGAATTATATAGCTAGAGAGAGATTGAGGGAATGTAAGCTTGATGTAAATTATTGTAATTTAGGTCTTAATTATACGTGGTACCAATTACAGATAAACAACGCCCGGCAAAACTAGAAAGAATAACTAAAAAGTAACAAATTGATCTTGCCCAGAAGTATATAAAGTTGAATCGACTTTTCCTATAGTCATTAGAAAAGTCGATTCGATTTAACCTTCAAAATGGTCCTATAAGTCATTTTTCTATCCTTTCTATAAACCACTCCTATTGAACCAATATTATTAGCGTTTATATTTCTAGTGTTGTTACTATCTTAAACAATTGTATTTCTTAAATGTTAAATCTAGATTACCAAGAGCGCGCAAAAGGCTTGCTAAAAGTCTTTTTTTTACTTAACAATACTCATACTTCTATTAACTCATACTTCTATAAATGGATTAAGAGGGAAAAGTTGGTGAAAATATAATATATTTTTTTATTACAGAACTAGGTACATACCCGTGCTAAGCACGAAATTATTAGAATTTTTGAAAAAACACATGAGAAAAAATTGGACATTAATGACTATTGTAGAAGAGAAAAGAATCATCAATGAAAAAAAACATATGAGGCAAAATCAAATATGGGTTAAATCAATTAAGCAAATCAATGGAATAAAATTAAATTTAAAAGCTCCTTAAAATAAGTTAAGTAGAATTAACCGGAAAAATAACTCTTAAAATTTTAATACTTATCACATTCTTTTATTATTTTAGTAGAATTTATGATAGACTAAGAAAAGGGAATACCGGAGACTAAACATGCCAAAAAAATGTGGATGAATACACTTGTTAAGGAAGGTTTAAAAGGTGTCTAATTAGTTAGGCAGAGACATCAAACATGCATCACATTGACATCCTATTGCCACACCTTGGATCTGCTATAGCTTCTAGAACAAATGTTTGGTATAGACGTTTTCAATTAATATTGTACTCATCTCTTGCCACGCCATGTACTATTTTCAATTAATCTCATTATACTTCTACATCTTTAGATCATTATTGTATGTGTTACACTTACACTCCTAGTTTTCTAAGGGTATAAAATAAAATGAAATTTACTGATTCTGTATTGATACCATTTTAATGTGAGATGATTTCAATTTAACCAATCTAAATTATTAAAAGATCGCTTTAAAGTGAGAATTTAGTTTCACTAATCCTCTATTGAAGCCGTCTCACCGTCAAATGACTTTAATTGGGTCATCCAAACTATTAAGAAATTCGCTTCCTATACTAGTGGGAATTCTGTTTTCTTTATTTTTATGTTTTTTTACTAATAGGTCTTTTGTGTGGATCTGTCTCATGGTGAGACAGTCTCATACAAGACGGGCTGAAATTGAATATATAACTCAGTAAACAAGGAAGATTATGAGCATGTTTGACCACACATGGCTCCACAAAATTAAGGGCCTTAATATTAAATTACGTAGTGCATAAAGTATATTAAGTGTTGAAGATACAAAGTTATTAGAAAAATATCTTAATTTTATTATTGAACATAAACTTTAAAAAATTTGTTAATTTTTACAATAATTCTTTATTCTCATTTTTTTTTTTTGATAAATTCCTCAACCCATATTGTCTTTAATTTGGGTTAAGAAACTTTGGTAAACTTTCAAGATAACTAGACCATTTCAATATCTCTATATTAAAAAATATTGTAGACGTAGTACATAATCTAATCTCCTCTATATACTTCTTTTCTCTTGTTGTATTTGTTTTATATTCAACTTTAGCTCTAGTTTTGTTTGTCAAAGTCAATGCCAATATTGATTATTATGTTGACTGTGAATTTTTAAATTTAATTTTCTTTTATGTCGTTATAAAAATTTACTCTATTAATACAAGAGTTATTGTACATGTTTATCGAGTTACTTTTACTCATTTTGTTCGATTTTATTCTCTCTTGTTATCAGAATCATATCATCATACATTCTAATAAAAAAACTTGAAAAATTCCAAGTGTCACAATTTAAGAGAACTTGCCAAATAAAATTCATTTATAGGCTAAAGACTAATGACATGGTAATTGATCTTATGTAATATATCTACTATTAAAATATCTTTAACTAGCATCTAGTTATAGTTAGATTGAGTAAATTAAAGAATATAATTATATTGTTAACAATTTTCAAAATTACAGAGTTAAAATCATACATATAACTGTCAAAATTGAGTGTTTCTACTCCATACATTTCTAGCTTTTTTTTTAATATCATATGATTATATGTATCGATGTTAAAAAAATCGTGCATTGCACGGAGTTCTACACTAGTTTGTAATATAATGTCAGAATGCTCACTTTTTTTATGATCAATTTATATGAGTCATAATTATATGCAATATAGAAGAAATTAATTAGAGGGTTGACATATCACAAATCACACAAGGTAATGACCTACAAATTAAAGCATAAGTGTCCTTAAAACAAATTCCTTAATTACCGGTTATTAGTAGTTATTGGTGAAGTGGGTGCGGAATTAAATAAATAAATTAAAAAAATAAAGTGTATGAAATTCTCATTGTCAAATTTGTCCGATCATTCCGGCGTTATTAGCTGAAATAAACAGCAGCTTTGTATTAAAGCAACCTATCAATTGAACAAGGAATCAACCACATATTCAAAAGTATTATAAAGCCCTTCTTATATAATACTAAATGGACCAAAAAGGTTTTAAAGTGGATTATTTGGAGGGTACACCAATGCAATATAATAACTACATTTCTCCACTTATAGGGGTGTTTGACAATCGGCTTTTGGCTTAGCTTTTTGGTTAGCTTTTGGTTTTTGGCTTGTTGGTTGGTCAAACAACAAAAAAAAGTGTTTGGTAAATGGCTTTTTAAATCAGCTGAAAAACTGGCTTTTAAGCCAAAATGAAAAAGCTGTTCCAGCTAGCTTTTTGGCCCACTTTTTCTCTAATAATCAGCCAACAGCGAATATTCAAATTTAACAAACATCTCCACAAATAGCTAGCTTATTAAGCTAGCTTAAAAGCCAAAAAAACAGCCAACATTTACAGTTGGTCAAACAAGCCAACTAATTAAAAAAGCTAACCGCCAACAGCCAACAACCAATTGCCAAACACCCCCTAATCTTATTTTTATTATAAAAGAATAATTTGCAAATTATAATCTTAAAGTTTAGTATTTTTGCAAATTACAACTTTAAAGTTTATTTTTTTAGATTGCAACCACCAAAGTAATAAAGTTTGCAGATTCAGGCCAAAGCACATATTTCTGACTATTTTAGTGGTTGAAATTTTAGGTTAAGTAGTCGGAATTCTGTGTTTTTAGCATGCTGTAACTTTGATACTTTAGTGTCTGAAATTGAATCGCAATTGAGGCTATAATTAGCAAAAGTGTTAAACTTAAATGTTTTAATTTGCAAATTATTCATTATAAAACGAAGAAGAATGATGAGCATTATGAAATGAAGAACATTAATTAATTAAATATCCCATAATCTAATGTCCCTAATTAAGTTTGGGAGTGACTTATTCACATTTCAAATTTTATTTAAGACTTTAACAGTCATTTTATGGACTTAAAAGGCCACCTTAGAAAATGTTTGGAATTTTTTTAATGAATACTATCTTAAATTTATTTAATTTTTAATTAAAATATAAAAAGTTGTGAAATAAGTCGCACATTTTGTGCGTTTGTACAATGTGCAGTTGCACATCTTTTGCAATTTGACCCTTTTTCAAAAAAAAAAAAAACATTTTTAAAATTTACTAAATTTTTTTACAAAATTTATGATAAATTAATCGGCAAAAAATTAAAATTGTGTCTAGAATACTTATGAATAATCATATGAGTAGCGTTATCTTTGAAAAAGTATTAATTATTTGTTTAATTGAGAAAAAATAAAGTTTTTTTTTAAAATAAGGACAAAATAAGAATTTTCTGAAAAAATATAATGACGCAATAAAAAAGATGAAAACAAATAAAAAGTACAAAAATAAGAAAATCCTTGCATATTTCTATCATAAATGCTGCTTTAGTTGGTGACTTGGTGTCAATCTATCATATTGCAACACAATACGTAAATACACATTGTAAAATTGTTTAAGAAATATGTAATTCAAACAAAAATTAGTAAATAAGATTAGAAGTAAGAAAATATAAATAAAAATATGAAAATGAAATTTTTTTAAAAAATGCTTAAAATATTACATCAACTAAAAAAATTAATTTGAATTTAATTATAAAAAACACATCAAATTCATAAAATTTGAAATATCCTTACATTTATCTATCATAAAGTCCTTTAATCAGAGTTTATGTATCATATTAATTACAACAGAGTAATACGAAAATACACAATATAAAATTGTTTAAGAAAAATGTAATTCAAATCAAAATTAGTAGATAAGATTAGAAGTAAGAAAATATAAATAAAAACATGAAAATAAATTTTCTTTTTTTTTGAGTTAGAAAATAAATTTTCTTTAAAAATGCTAAGAATATTATTTCAACTAAAAAAAATTACATTGTTAAAGGATGAACCAAAATAATTGGGGCAATTTCGTAGTAACCGACGGACTACGAGTATAATATACAGTATTAATTTATGCAACAAAAAAAAAAAATACAGTATTAATACGGCAGTGTGGTTGAAATCCATTTCCATGTGAAACAAACAAAAAAGGGTCTGACTGTCTGAGGACTGCTCTAATTCTTACTTTGACCAAACAAATCACACTTGTTACATTATATAATAATAATCTTAACAATAATCCTTATTTAACTTCATTCATTTTTTATGCCAAACTAAACCGGGTTTAACTTCTTTTTAACTTTTTTGTCAGAATTTTTTGCTTTTTTTTCTTTTTCTTTTCCAATTTTTTAATTAAACCAACAATTAGAGGTGGCTTTCGAACATGTACAAGGTATTCGATTGCACAAGATTTTTTAAATTTAGCAAATTTAAATACTAGCTGACGTTAGTATAGAGTATTATTTTTGCTTTAGTTTAATTATTTATTATTTATATTTAGACCTCAAAATGTACAGCTCATCGTGAGATGAACCCCTATAATTAATCGATTTCTCTAATTAGTTAGTTTAATATTATAAATGTTATAAATAAAACTTTAAAACTAAACAAATAAACATTTTAAAAATATTAAAAAAAAATAAACATTTTAAAATTGCAAGTCAAAAGGTGTTCACTATAGAATTGTAAATATTTGTTGAACCAAATAAATTGGAATAGTCTCTCCATTACTCCATTTTCCCAATTCACATAGAGTGACATTATTCTTAGTACTTATTTACATTATCCTTAATACTTAATTACTGTATTCTTAATGCCTATTTTCAATATTGTAAATATCTACTAACATATTTTTTAACGCCCACTTACAATATTTTAAAAATATATATAATAAACCGATCCAACTCACAACGATTTGTGTTTTTTTCTATTAAATTAAATGAAAGGAAATGATTAAATGAAGTAGTAAAGACTAACAGAGACTGTTTTTATATATACTCTCTTCTATTTTCTGTTCCCAAGTGAGATCAACAAAAATGTCTTCCTTTTCTTCCATTTCTTCACACTCCCAGACAAATTAAACCGTTTACATTTTCTCTCTCTAACTCTACCCAACTCTTTTTAGAGTGAGAAAGTGTTGAAGAACCAAAAAAGGGAGCTAATTTTGGTGTAAAGATGAAAACTTTACTATTTTTTTGGGCTCAAATGTTAATGTTAGTGTTAAATAACACTAATCTAATACAATGTAGTGTGAGTTATGATAAAAAAGCACTTTCCATTAATGGGCAAAGAAGGATTTTGATTTCTGGTTCTATACATTACCCTAGAAGCACTCCTGATGTACTTCATTTTCCCACTTTTTTTTTGGGATTAATTTCATTATTTGGTATTATTTTTGATTTTTAATGATTTTAATTCTATTTTTTGATGTAAATTAGATGTGGGAAGATCTAATAATGAAGGCTAAAGATGGTGGAGTTGATGTCATTGATACCTATGTGTTTTGGAATGGTCATGAACCTTCTCCTGGAAATGTAATTATTTATTTATTTATTGTTCTTTTATTTACTCTAATTTGTTCCATAATTTTTAATTTTAAGTGGGTTTTATTTCTTTTTTTAATATTTAAATGGGATTTTTTTGTGTGTTTTATAGTTCAATTTTGAAGGAAGATATGATTTGGTTAGATTTTTAAAGATTGTTCAGAAAGCTGGGCTGTATGCTCATCTCAGATTGGGACCTTATGTTTGTGCTGAGTGGAATTTTGGGTAAGTTTTCTTGCTGCTGCTAAATCTACATTGTCAAATTTAATTTTACCCAATTACTCAATTGAAAAAATGCACATATGTGAGAATCCTGAGTTAGGTAGTGGTGGAGGCTATGTTACTCGGACTCTTCATTTCACTTTAAATACCCGTGTCTTATCCTTGATTCTCGGACGTTGGTATGACATTAGACACTTCTAAATTGAATATTTGACTGTATTCCATACTTGGACATGTACCGGTATGCAACAGTATCCGAGTCGTCCAAGTACCCGTGTCTGATTCTTGATCCTCGGACATTGTTATGACACTAAGACACTTCTTTTTAGGCGTAAAATTGAATAATTGGACGCATCCATGATCCAACACCTGGACACTTACCAGTATCCAATACAGTACCCGAGTCTAACATAGATTGAGGGCTTTCCTTGTGACAGCAGTTCGATTCTCATCACAAGGACTAATTCTTTTTTTAAAAAAAAATTTCTGTAGGGATTCTCTAACCTGTGGAGAAAATGGAATTTAGTTTAACCTTATATTCCAATTTGCTATAATTTTCTTTTTTTTTTATGAGTAATAGAAGTAGGTATTTGTGAATTGTGTAGTGGGTTTCCTGTATGGCTGAAGTATGTTCCAGGAATCAGCTTCAGAACTGATAATGAACCTTTCAAGGTGTGGAATTCTGACACTTTTACATTTATCTTGGATTGTTGTACTAAAAATTCATTACAATAATGATGGGAAAATGTGGAATTGCAGATGGCAATGCAAGGATTCACTGAAAAGATTGTGAACTTGCTCAAGAGTCATGACTTGTTTGAGCCTCAGGGGGGCCCAATTATTCTCTCCCAGGTGATTTATGGATTTTATTTTGAATTTTTCTTGTATGCCATTAATGCTAATGAACTTGTTAGGTTTTCATCAAGAAATTATTTTAGATTTATTTATTCTTTAAATGGTATGTAGCGTTAACTCGGTGTTATAAGATGACTGTCTTGCCTGTTTGGTAATCGGTACTGAATGGTGAAAATGGCAATAAAAAGTTAGTGTAAATTTGGTAGAAATATCTCTTGACATGTTTAAATGAACATGCATATTCTCCTTCAATAATGTCATTTTTCTAATGGGGTATTAAGTGAAAATGGAAAATTGTGAAGAAAAAAACGTTTTTATGATCAAACTTTCATTCTCATGGGAAGACATGATACATACCATGAAACTTTACACTACCAATCATTCCCATTACCACCAATTAGTACACTTTCGTTAACCAAACGAGCCATAGAAGTATATGTTTTTTTTTTTTTTTATTTTTTTTCGGGGTTAGTCCAAAAAATCCGTACAAGCTAGGGGAAAGAGAATTACTGTTGGTATACGCAATCATAAGAGTGAAAGCCCTCAACCACCAAGCTAACCATGAATCTCGAACTATACTCATTCCATTTCACTATATTTATATGAATCCTTATTGAGGAACTTTGGGGTATGATTTTGCACTATTTAGAAGTCACGAAGCAAGCTAATCCTTTCTCCGAATGTATCGACAAATTTATAATCCTATGCAAGACCTCCTCTGAATTTGCAGGTTGAAAATGAATATGGGAAACTAAGGATGAAACTTGGACAAGAAGGGTATAACTACATGAATTGGGCTGCACATATGGCTCTCAGTACGCAAACAGGCGTTCCATGGACAATGTGCAAAGACGACGAAACTCCTGATCCTCTGGTGAGCCTCATTTGTGCTTCAACACATGCCATATAATGTATACACTTTAGTTACATGCAGTAGCACATGATTCGCTAATCAGCCTTGTGAATCGCAAATCGAGAAAAGCAAACTATGGTCGGTTTTAGGCTATTTTTGAACCATTTTGAGCAAATCTGAATTCAAAAGGCGAACCAACTAGCGAATTACGTGTCACTGCTTACATGTAGAATAGAACAGTACATATCTTTTCTAAGCTTTTCCGCATCACTTATTATTGCAGATTAATACTTGCAATGGTTTCTACTGCCATCAATTTACACCCAATAAGCCATACAAACCTAAGCTTTGGACCGAGGCATGGAGCGGCTGGTATGATTTTGTCTGTTTCGAAATTAAAACTAGCTTTTTTAATTTTTTTACCTGTTACCAAGAACACGACAAGGATTTGCTCGACTTACAAATCTAAACTTGTGCAGGTTTACTGAGTTTGGAGGGTCTAAGACCCAAAGGCCAGTACAAGATTTGGCGTTTGCCGTTGCACGCTTCATACAGACAGGAGGGTCCTTTGTAAACTACTACATGGTAACCTTCTTTTATAGAGCAAGCTTTCTACTTGAGTTTTTTCATTGATTCTGATACATATCCTTTTAACCAGTACCATGGTGGGACGAACTTCGGAAGAACTGCGGGTGGCCCATTTATCACTACTAGTTATGACTATGATGCTCCTCTTGACGAATATGGTAAAATTGAATAGCTTTTCATACTTTAAGGAAGGTAAATTGTAAAAAATAAATCAACTTTGCTCGATTCCCTGAAAATAAACTGAACTTTTGTTTACTTTTAAAAAAACCCACCTATTCGGTATAATTGTTGAAAATAAACCCAACTATTATTTATTCATAATTCTTTCCGTGCAAAGATGTTTTGAAGATTGTTATAAACAATGGGCTGGTTTATTTTTAGCAAATATCCCTGATGGATGAATCTATTTAAGAATAAATAATAGGTGAGTTTATTTTCAGCGGATCAAGCAAAGGCTAGTTTATTATTAACAATTTACCCCTGTAAGCAATACCTAGAATATATGTACCAAGAATGGAAATGCAAATGTAAGTGTATGTTCTGTACTACATATAGGTTTGATCAGGCAACCAAAATATGGTCACTTAAAGCAACTTCACAAGGCAATCAAGCTATGTGAACCCGCATTGATTTCAGCCGATCCTATTGTTACTCAGTTGGGAGATCGTCAGCAGGTTTCGACTCTGCCGACTTAAACTAGGAACCCGACTTTTGATCATATTATGCTGACAAACTTATGTGCGTACGTTTCAGGCTCATGTATTTTACCCAGAAAATGGAGGCTGTGCAGCCTTTCTTTCGAATTACGATACAGATTCCGGAGTAAGAGTCCTATTCAATAACAAGCACTATAGCTTGCCTCCCTGGTCCATCAGCATACTTCCTGACTGCCGAAACGTAGTTTTCAATACAGCAAAGGTAGGTGTAGTCTCGTTGAATCCTAATTAAAAGCTCAATGACTTTGCTGTAATAACTGTCCTTTTGCACGACAATAGGTCGGAGAACAAACATCGCACATGGAAATGCTGCCGAGTGACTCGCAAATATCATCATGGGAGAGCTATAACGAAGATGTATCCGCTTTAGATAATGATGGATCGACGATAACAGCTGTTGGTCTTTTAGAGCAGTTAAATATGACCCGAGATAGAACCGACTATCTCTGGTACAAAACAAGGTAGACATTAATCTTTTAACCCGTCTTGTATGAGACCGTCTCACGGTAAGACGACTTCAAAACAAAAAGTCCTTAAGCTAAAAGTTTCTAATATTGAGCTATTTAACCCAAGTATGAGGCATGTCTTACGGTGAGACCGTCTCATACAAGAATTTGTGTTAATCTTTTGGCTAGTTTATAGGCTCTCAAATCATCAACAATTCATTGTTTTAAAAGATCGATCTGTTTTCTCATCGTATCCTTACAATATGTTGCAGTGTTGATATCAATCCATCGGAGTCATTCTTTAATAGTGGGGAACTCCCGACTCTCATAGTTGGATCGGCAGGACATGCTGTTCACGTGTTCGTGAATGGACAGCTTATAGGTAAGCATATCGGAAATAGCTTCAAAATCCGCTCTACTGTAATAGACAATAATTGACAATCCTTTGCAGGATCTGGTTTTGGGGGAAGGAAAAGTAGAAGATTTACCTTCAGTCAAAAAGTAAATTTGCAACAAGGAACAAACAAAATTGCTCTACTAAGCATATCAGTTGGTTTACAAGTAAACATTTTTCATCCTTTCTACATTTCGAGTCGATAAAGAAACAAAAGTTAAATTTTGTATTTGGTTGTTGAAGAATGTAGGAGGACATTTTGAGTCTTGGAACACAGGAATCCTCGGTCCAGTTGTATTGCATGGACTTGATCAAGGAAAACTCGACTTATCCTGGGAAAGATGGACTTATCAGGTGAGAAATGTAAAGCAATAGGTTCCGTTGGTTTTCAATAGAGGTGTTCAATGGCTTGGGCCTCGGGCCCCATTTTAAGCCCTTATCTGGCCCGTTTTTTGAAGAGCTTTATAAGGGTCGCGTCGAAAACTGGGTTCTACAATAATTTAAATGAAACGGGCTATAAAGGGCTCAATATTCAATAAGGGTCGTAAACTGGCTTTTGTAAATAGTATAATTAAATGGAAATATTATAAATGACAACGTCAGTGAGATTATAAAATTTCTTTCAATTTAATTATTATAAATGATAATTAAATTGTTATAAATTGATAGGATTAAATTAATTTTGGTAAAAATGGGCCGGATTGGACCGGGCCGGGCTTTTAAAGCGCATATTTAATTTAAAGGGTCCTTATCCAATCTTGCCCATATTAACTTAGCCAGGCCCGACCCGTATCTAGCCCGTTAAACACCCCTAGTTTTTAATGAGGTTTATCGTAACACTGGCTATCCCTTTTTCAGATCGGGCTGAAGGGTGAAACTATGAATCTTGCGACTCCAAATGGTATATCTATGGTAGAGTGGATGGACAGTAAAACTGCTGTGCGAGACCAGCAACCCTTGATGTGGCACAAGGTATCAGTATCAGGCATCTTTCGTCCTCCTTTCTTTCCCGTTCTGAGTTAGATTGGCTAATCCTTGAATTCGGAAACTTGTTCTATTGCAGGCTTACTTTGATGCACCTCACGGAAATGAGCCATTGGCATTGGACATGGAAAGTATGGGAAAGGGTCAAGTCTGGATTAACGGAGAAAGTATCGGAAGATATTGGACAAATTATGCTACTGGTGAATGTAAGGGGTGCAGCTATACTGGGCGATTTGAACCACCCAAGTGTCAAGTTGGATGCGGAAAACCAACGCAAAGATGGTAATCTCTCAAACCGAACACAATGGCCATTATGAAAGCGAGATACTCGTATTCTATTAAAGAAAAAATCATAAGAGATTTGATTGTGCAGGTACCACGTTCCTCGATCATGGTTAAAACCTTCGAGAAATCTGATTGTTCTGTTTGAAGAAATAGGCGGTGATCCTACAAAAATATCCCTTGTGAAGAGATCAATGAACACAATTTGTGCACAAGTCTCTGAGACCCATCGAACCATCAAAAGCTTTCAGGTGGAAAGCTATGGAGATACGGTACAAGAATTCTATATACCAAAGGTCCATTTACAATGTGCTCCCAACCAGCGCATTTCCGCTATCACATTTGCTAGTTTCGGAACACCTGTTGGAACATGTGGAAGTTTCGAGAAGGGTGATTGCCATGCTTCTACCTCTAGTGCAGTCTTAGAAAAGGTACAAATTTACTCACTTCTTTTTCATGTGGGTTCGTCTCATCTCGTCAAAGTTATCATACATATACATACTTTTTGTCCAACCAAGGGTCTTACTGGCCACAACCTCCTTATCTCTTTTGATAAGGGTATGGTCTACCGGCATCCAACTGTCTCATCATAGCTTCTATGAGCGGGATATAGCAGGCAGTGTAACATGATTCGCTTTTAGAATTCGCGATTCGCTCAAATGTTTGCAAGAATAGCCCAAAACCAACCATATTTCGCTTTTTTTTTCAATTCATGATTCGCTAGGAGATTAGCGAATCATGTAACACTGATAACAAGTGTGATGATACTTTCTTTCCATCTTCTCTTGCAGAAATGCATAGGGAAGCAAAGTTGTGCGGTGACTGTAACTAACAGCAATTTCGGAAAGGACCCATGCCCAAACGTGTTGAAGCAATTATCGGTTCAGGCACTTTGTGCCTCTAGTACAAACTAGTATACACCTAACACCATTGAATCACGACTCACAACACATGATAGTTCAACAAAAACACACAGGAAACGAAGGATATTCAACCTCTAAGTGTACGAGTATTAGATAGGTTCAAATTGTAGTTGTTTAGATTAGATTTTAGGTCGAGCCAGCCATCGAGAAAATGTTTTGTTTTGTTATGTATTCTGTAACTGTAAATTCGTTTTTTTAGGCAAGGCCAGTTTGTGGTGGAGTAACTGTGTTCAGAGCTTCATCAATTTGTGGCTCCAGCCTTTGGCCTTTAAACAGGGGCTGGAAAACAAAATGGTGTGATTTTTTTTTTTTTTGTCTTTTTAAATATTTTTTGGCTATTTTTCAGGCTTTGATTATGGTGTGTTTTTTTCTTTTTTTTTTTTGGTATTATTCGATGATGATTGGGGACTGTAGTAAATCCATACCTCTTCGGTTCACAAGCTATAGTTCATTCTATGATTTCCCTAAGTCTTGTAAAGGAATGTTGACAATAGTTTATGGGTACCTAAATCAATGTTTCTTTGTTTATTATACGTGCTATATTCGACTTTTTATGCAATTTAACGTGTTATTTTAATCATTTGTATATTGAACCATGCACAACTAAAATAAAATTCCATTTGATTATATTTTTTTCTTACACATTAGCTGCAGTATATAAAACGAGCTTGAACAATAAATAGTGCCAAAAATCGTAATATAGCAAGTATTTCAGAATGGAGAAAATACCTCTTTTAGTTCACAAGCTATGGAGTACTTATATGAGGTTTAGTAGTGCGAATAGCACCAAGTATGATGGGGATCTCAAGTTAAATCACATAGATAAGAGGATGTCCTGAGAATAGATTTCACTAGATTTGAGAATAATTTTCACTACACTAAGAAAGAAATACAAGATGAAACATAGTATTTTGATGTAGGGGTGTTTGGCAAATTAGTTTATCAAGCAATTTTATAGAAGGTTGGGTGATCAAACCAGCTAATGCTAATGTTTGGTAAATTAGCTGGTTGAAACAGTTTATTGATACGAATAAGCTGTTTTTGAACAAGCTGTTTATAGTAGCGGGTTCAAAACCAGAAGCTAGTTAATAAAATCAGCTGGTCAAATCAGTCATTATAATCCGCTATCAGCCATTTGTCAAACACCCTCTTATTATATTACTCTCAAGAATGAAACTAAAAAGTTTTAGCTCTTTAATGGAATAAAACATTAGGTGTAGAAAGTAGATTAATAAGTGAGCTGTACTTAGCACTCAGTATGTACTTCATTTTAAGATATTTGCAAATGACACGAAAATTAACGAGTTTTCGCAATTTTCCTTTCAAATTTTGCTCTCAAACATGAAAAACGAGCAAAAAGGTAAACCAAATAACCAATAGTGACTAGAGTATCCAACTAGACGATAAAACGGGCAACACAGATGACAAATTCATCATCATCAATCTAATATCCTGCTCGAAAACAAGATCTTGGTAGATGATAGATTATTGTTGTTAAGTTTATTACATGACGATTTGGCCCTACTTGTACTTGGAAGTAGTAATCAGGCGGCAGCATGCTTGGCAACAGCCATCTGCAGCTCCTCCTTCTTAGCTCCGACAACTTTATCGATTATCTTCCCATCTTGAAGGAACATAAATGTCGGCATTGCCTCAATAGCCCAATCTCTCGCAATGTCCTATTAAGCAGCATTGTTAGAGTATATAACATGTTGGAGCCTCAATCATCTTAAGCTTTTGATTGAGTTGATTACTTGACGGAGATATTTAGACTCTAATGGAAGATATACAATCACAAAACAACTGGACAATGGACATTCTTACCTTTAGCTCATCCACATCCACTTTAACAAATATCACTTGAGGAAGCTTTCTAGCAAGCTCAGCTAGTACTGGTGCTATGACACGGCAAGGTCCACACCATGAAGCAGTGAAATCAACCACCATCTGTGTACATCGTAAAACTCGGATCTTAAAAATGAAGGAAGGGAAGAAAAAAAATGTTGAGAATTATTTACAGACAAAAAGACAGTGAGAATTAGAATCAAACACTTGTCACAGGGCGCTAAAAGAGAAACTCTTCGACTACTAGACTAATCCACTATTTTTGTGAATTTGTGATGGCCCTTTCAAATACCCCAAAGTGAGAGTTTTGTAACATCTTTGACGCAAATTAATGGAACAAGGAAAACAACCAAATTTGCCTCTAATCACATATTCACATTTGCATTAGTTTCACTTAAAGTAATTTACACAGTTAGACCGCTGACAACAACCCACACAACTACCTTGTGTTTGCGACAAACAGGCCATTAGGGTGCAAGTAATTTGGTGAAAAACCAAACGCCTAACACTGAACCAAATCGAATAAGCATTTTGGTTCGACTATTTCTTTTTGTTCGGTTGGACTAAAATTTGATTTTATTTCAATGTTCGGTTTGGATTTGTTGGATTCATTTGAACTATTTCGATGGCTGCATGACTATTCAGTTACTCATTTAACAAATGGGCTGTCCCATATTTACCCGTCTATGCTATAGACGATCTATAACAAGAATTTGTGTAAACAAAAAAAGTAACCTAGTGGTAGTTTCTTTCTTGTGATGCAACAATTATCGATGAAATATGAAAGTGTTGAAGCGAAAAATAACCGACTTTAATCCTCTGTACAACTAGGTTGATGAAATTGAAAAATGAGAAATGTTTTGTATACAGTTTTGTTTGGCTTGATCACGATATATGGAAATTGATGGAGTTTAGTTGGAAATTTTGGTGCAATTCTTTCGTAGCTCAAATATATTGATACAAATTTCAAACCAAAATCCGATGCAAACTAGTAGTTTTAGTGATAACCAGTGTAAATAGGATAATTCTATGCAATTTGGTCAAATTCGGTTAACTCAGTTAAATTAGGATCGACATCTTATAAATCAATTCGTTTCAATTTGGATTATCAAAAAGATGATTATTAATTTGATTTGGATTTATATTGAATCCAAACAAAACACTGAATTTACACCGCTATTAGTTAGAGATGCTCATTCGGGTAATTAGATAGATTTAGGGTTAGGTATTCAGGTGAGTTTGCAATCGTGTTTGTCTCCATATTGTTTTCGCATAATTGTAATTTATTTTTGAAGTTTTATCAAATCGAGTTCGATTAAAAAGTCGGTTAAATTTCGTCTATTTTGAACAATTATACTACTGACCGTACATATTCCAAAGTAATATAGAAATCAGAATTCTACAGACTACATACAAGATCCAAGAACAAATAAACAAATACCCAAATCATATATTTTATTCATCAAAAAACGTAACTTATCATATTAAAAGAATAGAATCTCAACAATATATGATTATAATCTCACAAATCGAATCAGATAACAAGCATACGACACAAATCAAAGAAATATTAAAATAAGAATTCCCAGGAAACAAATTCTATTTCCAGATCTAATTGTTCACCAGAATTAAAAATAAAAAAGAGTGAAAGGAATTTAGAAAAAGAATACCAGTTTTTTAGATTCATTGGCTTTGGTAAGTTGTTCTTCCCAGGATTGAACGGTGTGACAACTGATTACTTGTCCTTCTTCAGCCATCGTTAGATCTCTCTGTTTCGTTCAATCTGTGTCTTGTCAAAGAAGATTGAGAGAAAAACCACAAAGTGACGAGCAATTTGCAATTGCAAGAAAAGAAAATGGATTTAATATGCAATTTTTTTCTCCTAAAAATCGTAAAATAAACCACTAAATTTGAACTATTACTATTTTTTTTAGTAGTCTAATAAATTTAACTTATATTATAATATTATTTCAAAAAAAAAAAATATACTATAATATCATTATTATCTATTTTTTATAATTCACATTCATCCTTTGTAGTGTGTCTTAATATTTTTTTCTATCTTAATTAAAGAGTTTTTTTTGGAAAAATTGTCAGAAATAATCTCAACCGCTGTGAATAATCTGAACTATTGATTATTTATGAATAATTTCACCTTTCTAGTTTGCTTGCTCGTGGCACCCCCAACCGAAATGCAACCTGTTGTAGCAAGTTTTGAGTATCATTTGCATGTCATCTTCTCCAAACTTCTTTTTATAAACCCACATCATTGATTTTCATGTCTTCTCCTCCAAAAAACCCCATTATTTTTCATTTTTGTTCTTCTTGTTGTTCACCTTATTTCTTTTATTATTTTGCTCTTCTTCCTTCTCCCATTTTCGTTCTTCACTTTATTTCTACCCAGAAAAAATTTTAAGCTTGTTTTATGAAGTTGGAATTAGTGGAAGAAGGAAGAAGAGCAAAATGGAAGAAATAAGGTGAAGAACAAGAAGAACAAAAATTAAGACAATGGGGTTTTTTGGAGAAAACATGGAAATCAATGGTGTGGGTTTATAAAAAGAAGTTTGGAGAAGATGACTTGCAAATAAGACTTAAGACCTACTGCAGCAGGTTGCATTTTGGTTAGGGGTGCCCAGTGGCGGATCTAGGGTTCATACTCCATAGGAGCACCAACATTATAGATGAAAGTTTGCGAAAATTTTGGCATAGTTTCATTTGCAAAATGAACAACCAAATATTTTTCATTCCTCCAATAACATGTACAGATACAATAATTTCAAGTTAATACCAATCAATCAATGTCATCTCACCAAACGGTGGCATGGCAACCCAAAAAATAAGTAACTAAGCATACAAAATAACAAAACTACTATAGTTGTTCACGCCTAGTTTTCATATTTTGGAATCGTTGTACAATAGCATAAATATATACTAACATCAAAAAACAAATCTTTCTCTAAGTAAGTAACTAAGCTATCATTCAACAGTTGATCCCCCATACTATTTCGCACTTTACTTTTAATATGATTCAATCCAGAAAATGTTCTTTCAACAGTTGCAGTCGCCACGGGAAGAAGCAAGACTAATTTCAGCAGTAAGTAGACATCTACATGTGTTTCATGCTTCCCTGTCTCAACTAATTTTATTGATAGTTCATTGAGAGTCTTCACATTTGAGAACCGCGCATCATATCTCACATCACCGATGAAACTTTTCAGTGATTCCTCAAAGAATATCAAATCTTCATTAGGAAACTCGTTTGGATAAAATTTTGCAAGTTGAACCAGTTTTTTTGTATCAACAGATGAGAATCCATTACTAGGATTAAAACAAGACATACAAATAAGCAACTCTTGGGTTCTCTCGCTGAATCGATTGTCAAGTTCTTGTAACTGTAGATTAATTACACTTAGAAAAACTTCAACTCGATAATGATGAAGATTTATCACTTGAGGAGCTTTACGACGAACCATCCTCCTTCTGCGTGAAACTTCAAAAGTTGAATGAAATTACCCCTATTCAATGATTCTTGTTTCTCATCATGACCCCGACACGCATGCCTTGAAGTATAAGCCACTTCAAGCACTTAACAGAAGCTTCCAATCTCCTTCAATATTTGATATTTCTTTCTTCATCTTGCTTATGTAAAGATACTGCAATCAAACTATTTTGATTCTTGAAATCTTCAAGTCTTTTCATTGCAATTCGATGAGCACTCATATTTGCACCAACATGTAAATCAAGATAAGTTGCCTTTTTCCAATTGCGAAATCCATCAACCACAAAAGAATCTTGTCCAACACTATCATCCTTGAATAAATAACAAGCAAAACAAAATGCTGCATCTTTATCAACACTATATTCAAGCCACATTTTGTATTTATCAAACCATTTCCAGTTAAATCTACGATTTTTTGACCCAAACTTTGTGAATTTAAATTCATGTTTATAAGGTTGACAAAGATCTCTTGAACAATATTCTCTTCTAACAATATCTTGGTCACTTGGATGAAATTCAAACATCCTTCTCCTTTTCCCAGGGTCTTAAGGAAGATTCAAAACATCAATAGAAGTTAATCTTTCTTCATTTGCCGAGTTTGGGGTTTTGAAGGTTGTAGTAGTTTCTCTCTCTTTCTCTTCATCTTGAGAAGAAGGAATAGACGACGGTGGGGGATTATTTGAAAGGGAGCTTGGAATCGAGTTATCACCATTTTCTTTACTCAAACGTGTTGCAAAAAAAGAAGTAATATTCCTTTCTTTACTCTTCATTATTTTCAATTCTAGCAAGAACACATGACACATAACACAATACATTCAATTATACACTCACCACCAATTTACCAAACACATTCGCAAAGTACAATCACAAACAAAAACAATTGACATTTATAATTCATTTCCACCAATAATTCAAGAAACTCCAAAATCCAATTATCCAAACACATTCATTTATTCACAAAGGCCAAAGCACAATAACATTAACATAATAACATATAATATATAATTCAATCAAGAAACTATCTTCAAATTTGAAATAAGAAAATAAAAACCCTAATTTTTGGGAATTAGGAATTTAAAAAAAAAATAACATTTAATTAATGATAAATTGATATACCTGAGAACAGTTAGTGGTGGCCGGTGGCGGTGGGTAGGTAGGATGCAAGCCGGCGGCAAGAAGAAGGTCGCGATGGTGGCGGTGAGAACAGTCAGTGACTCCACCTCCATGATTTGTTGACTCACTAGTGCCTGGTGGTATGATGGTGGTCTGGAGGACAGCGACGCAATCATGCAAGGAGAAGCGGCAGGAGACAGAAACTCCGGTGGACTGTGGTGGCCGGTGCGACAGCCGTCAGTTCTCTATGGGTGAGAATTGAGATTTGAGAATTAGGGTTTGTAAGTTTGTTTAGTTTGAGAAATGAGAAGGCTCCTGATTCCCTATTTCCTAACGCGCGTTTCAATTTTTTTCCCTATTTTTATTTTTTTTTATTTTTTTGAACTCTATAGGGGCGCGCACGTGACCCCATGTGACCCAAAGTAAGTCCGCCACTGGGGGTGCCACGAGCAAACAAACTAGAAATGTGGGATTATTCATAAATAATCAATAGTTCGAATTATTCACAGTGGTTTGTCAATAGTTGGGATTATTCCCGACAATTTTTTTTTTGGAAACTTAGAAGGTAAATATATAAAGTCAAAACACTTAATTTTTTTAAAAATGGGGTAATCATAGGGAAGCTTCATATCATCATACAATCATATCATATGCAATCTAATAAAAGGACTGAAAAATTCCACGTGTCAGACTCATGTTGCCCTGTTAGATGGAATAATTTGATTGGTTGATGAATCATATCATATCATACAATTTAATAAAAGGACTGAAAAATTCCACGTGTCAAACTCATGTTGCCCTGTTAGATGGAATAATTTAATTGGTTGATGAAAATAAAATTAATTAAACTGTCATTTTCAAACCTTCTAAAAATGAACTATATTGAGTAATTTACCAATTTTGAAAACTGAATAAATTAGATGATTTTGATTAAGATTGAGCTAGATGGGAAACGGGTATGGCTAATGAGAAGATATGTATGGAGTAGGGTCTTTCACCTCTTTTTTTGCTCTATGATAGCTTATATGTACTTAGCTCTGGTTTTACTGGTTTTTATTGTAGCTTTGTTCGTCGTAGTGGGAATACCGTTGCTCATGCGGTTGCTAGATGGGAAACGGATATGGCTAATGAGAAGATATGTATGGAACCCTTTCCTCTTGGCTTTAGGGCCTTGCTTGATTTTGATCTAATATAAGCCACAAGTTTAACTCAAAAAAATAAAAAGATTGAGCTAGATTAGATTAATTATTAATTTGAATATTTTCATACTTTTTTAAATGTATTTTTCACACCTTAAATTTACTATCTTTACAAACAAAATATTTTTAATTCTTTATAAAACTAATAAGCTTAGAGGAAGTCATTTTAACCATTGATGAAGGAAAATTAAGACTTAAAGTAGAGACTTTAAACCATAAAAGAGAGATCTTTAACCTTTGAAAAAGAAAGATTAGGACTTGGAGTATGAGTTTTATGATTTTGAATTGACATTTAGTCTTTTTTTTTTTTTTTTTTTGATAAACACCTGCTGCATTATATTAAGCAAGATCAAGATCCACCAAGGTTAAGAGACTTGGTGGAAAGGGTTCCATACAAACTTTCTCTTGGGCATTCCCGGTGTCCCATCTAGCTATCATATGGGCGACCGTGTTCCCATTTCTACATACATGGCTACAAACAAAGTAAGAGAAAGAATCAGCAAGGGAGTAAGCTTGATCCAGCAGCAAATGGACATGATGAAGGCCTTGTTCCTCCTGTGCAATTGACTTTATCACCATCAAAGAGTCCCCCTCAAGGTGGACACATTCATATCCCATCCTTCTAGCAATTTGGAGAGCAAAAACAGCAGCTGCCGCTTCAGATAAGTGTGCACTCCAATTAGCTTCCACAAGCTTGGTTCCAGTGAGCAATACTTTACCATTGTGATCTCGCACAACCACGCCCAGGCTTCTTCGACTAGCTGTGCCTACGTGAGCATCGAAATTCAGTTTGACCCATCCCTCAAGAGGAGGTTCCCAACTCTGGAAAGACAGCACGCTTGGTGGATGCCTAATACTCAGCTTGTGAGCGTAGCTTTGGTAATCTGACAGCAACTTAGCAAAAGAGGAGGCAATCTGGACTATATCACTGTTCTTCCCCGCCATGACCTCTTGATTTCTACAAAACCAGGCAGCCCACATGGATGAACAAATAGAAGTCAATTCTTCATTAGTACCATGATTGATCAGCCATTGAAACATCTCCAAAAAACCGGTCCTAGGAGCATCTCTTATCAGTTGAGAGAGGGGATGGTTTAGCCACATGTGACGCACTTTATGACAGTCCAACAAAGCATGACACACTGACTCATTTTCAGTACAACTTCTCGAACAAACAGGGGAGTCAGACATATGTCTATAGTATCGAACCTCATTCACCGGGAGGGAGTTTTTGCAAGCTCGCCAGAGGAAGTGTTTGAGTTTAGGAGGCCAGTTGGAGTTCCATATTTTCTTCCAGGTTTCACTGTGATCATTTGTGACCTGTCTTTGCTGCTCATCCATTCCTAACCAGTAACCTGTTTTGACAGTATAGTTTCCGTCCTTTGTGAGTCTCCAAAACAGCTTATCTTCTCGGACTGCAGGGGATATAGGCATGGACAAAATGTTATTGACTGTTGTGTTGTCAAAGAGCCCTCGGAGATCCTCAGTCTTCCACATTCTTCTTTCATGATCAATAAGTTCCCCCACTGCAAAATCAGGAGTATTATCATCTAGCAAGATTGGACGCTCCACCATGCCATTCACCACTATCCAGTTGTCCCTCTTTACCAAAATCAAATTACCAGTACCAACTCTCCATGCTAAACCTTCTAGAAGAATATTTTTGGCAGCCCATATACTCCTCCAAACCAAGCTTGGATCAAAACCCCTCCTCGCATCAAGAACAGCATCATTTTTGTAGTATCGGGCTTTCATAATGGATGACAGGAAAGGATTTGTATTCAAATGCAATCTCCAAATTTGTTTTGCTAGCAAAGATTGATTGAAAACTTTAAGGTCCCTAAAACCCATTCCCCCGTTTTTCTTCGGTTTACATAAGTTAGCCCAGCTGTGCCAGTGTATCTTCTTTGAGTCTGTCGAGGAACCCCACCAAAAGCGAGCGAGCATTGAGTGGATATCATCAATGATGCCGTCGGGTATTTTAAAAATACTCATCATGTAGGATGGGATGGCTTGAACAACAGCTTTAATTAGAACCTCCTTCCCAGCTCTTGACATCAGCTTCTCTTTCCACCCCTGAATTTTCTTCCATACTCGTTCCTTTAGACAAGAGAACACCTCCTTCTTCGATCTCCCGATGATGGTTGGTAGGCCTAAGTATTTGTTATGACGCTCCACTTCATTCACCCTTAGAAGCTCCAGTATCTCCTGACGTGTGGTTTGTGGTACCCCTCTGCTAAAAGAAACCTCTGTTTTGTCAAAATTAACTCTTTGGCCCGAAGCTCTCTCATATAAGCTAATGATATTAGCTACCGTCGAGCATTCACGAACATTGGCTCTAGCAAACAGGATACTATCATCAGCGAAAAACAAGTGAGATAAAACCGGAGAGCTCCTACAAATCTTGATGCCATGAATTTCCTTGCGGTGCACTGCTCTAGATATCAGAGAAGAGAAAACATCAGCACATAACAGAAAAAGATACGGGGAAATGGGGTCGCCTTGTCTAAGTCCCCGAGTCGGAAGGACTTCACCATGAATACTCCCATTGATCTTAAAAGAAAAAGACACACTGGAGATGCAGCTCATAATTCTTCTAATCCAGCTCCCACTAAAACCCAAACGGATCATGACTCTTTCCAGGAAACACCACTCGACCCGATCATAAGCTTTACTCATGTCGAGTTTTAAAGCTAGAGAATTATTTCGACCATTCCTCCTCCTTTTCATGGTGTGGAAGGCTTCGAAAGCAAGGAGAGCGTTATCTGTGATGAGCCTACCAGGGACAAAAGCGCTCTGATTGATAGAAATGATATCTCCCAACACCAGTTTAAGCCTATTAGCTACCGTTTTTGACACGATTTTATATATGACGTTGCAACAGCTGATCGGTCTAAAATCGGTAAGGGATTTTGGTTCATTACATTTGGGGATAAGCGAAACACAGGTTTTATTTATGTTTTTCAAGTCAAACAAACCTCGCCACCATCTCCTCACAAGATTCACAACATCACCACCGATAATATCCCAAAACTTCTGAAAAAATAGAGCATGAAAACCATCTGTACCTGGGGCCTTGGTTGGATGCATTTGGAAAACCGCCCTGCGAATCTCCTCTTCATAAGGTTCGGCATCTAAGATTTCATTCATTTCATCAGTGATAACGGCATCAAGACCCTCTAAAGCAGCATCAAAATCGGTCGGAGAGCTAGTAGCAAACAAGTTATCATAGTAAGCTGTGATGAGTCTTTCGATGTCTGCTTTGCTAGTCAACAAGACCCCGTTATTGTCAAAGAGCCCTTTAATGATATTCCTTCGCCTCCTGGAACTCGCCTTATGATGGAAGTATTGCGTGTTTTTATCCCCATCTTTCATTTCATTAGCTCGGGATCTTAAGTGCCAATAGGATTCCTCAAGGTTGTGGAGGGTATCTAATTGGTCACTCAAGGATTTGCAAGTATTGAGCATAGCCGCGTCTGGGGTGCATCTCTGGGCAGCTTTAAGTTTCCTTTCCGTATCCCGAATCTTTCTCTTAAGTTCCCCAAAAGTCTTCTCAGCCCATGAAGTAAGCTTTGAAGCACAATGTTCTATCCGAAAATCAACCTCCACCCCTAAACATTCATTCCATGCTTCATCAACAACCCTTTTGCAGTCATCACTCGATAGCCAAAGAGACTCAAAACGAAACAACTTCTTTCCCACCATATCCCCTCGAGCATTATCAGTAGATAAAATTATGGGAGCGTGATCAGACCTGTATATCGGGAAGTGACGAATATCAATAGAGTCGAAAAGATGTTGCCAATCCGCATCTGCCACGAATCTGTCCAGCCTCTCACGAATGAGGTTTGAAGCTTGATTACCACGGCACCAAGTAAACAAGCTGCCCCTGAAACCCAAATCAATCATTCCACATTCATCTAGGCATTTTCGAAAGGCCTCCATCTCACGATCAGCTCTAGTATTACCACCTTCTTTCTCATGTGCGCTCAAGATTTCATTGAAATCGCCAAAAAATACAAGCGGACCCCCTGCCTCGTTTCTAATTTGTTTCATCAGTTCCCATGTTCGAAATTTATTAGGTCGGTCAGGCCAACCATAAATCCCACACGCATACCAGCAATTACGATCCTCTCTAAAATCCCTTATCTCCACAAGAATGTGATGTGAAGAGTATGATAAAACAGCAGCTTCAATATTTTTCCACCACAATCCTAGCCCACCTGAGTTTCCCACACTGTCCAAACACAGTCCTTCGCTGAACCCACATTTGTTTCTCACTTTTTCAAGCCTTCCTTTATCAACCATTGTTTCCATCACGAACACTAAACTCGGTCTTTCTCTCCAAGCCTAGTCTTGGAGGGCTTTAACTGTCAAGGGGTTATTTATCCCTTGATAGTTCCAGCTTAAAATTTTCATAGCTGTTCGCGGGGTTGGTTCAGACCAACCTCCGCTACTGATTCGTTGCTGCTGTAGATCACTCCGTCCCCCATACAAGATCGCTTCAGTTCAGTTTCACTATCAACCATCTCAATATCAGTATCATTCATTTTCCTCTTTGAGATTGTCTCAGTAGAACAAAGCTGTAGCTCTAGTTCATTCGAAAAGCACATTTTGGGCTCTTTATTGTTTACTCTGGGTCCCCCTCTTCTTTTAGCTTTGATCTGTTTTCTAGGAGTAAAGCCCACTGATCCTGCATTAAAAGTAAAGGAACTCTCACCAAAATTAGTAAGTTGTTGTGTGTCTCCCCCATCCCTTGAACATGTGTCAATTGTAGGCCCAACCTTCTCATTTATTGCATGCTCCACCATTGTAGTAGTAATTGCTTCAGCATTAAACTCTCCACCCACCTCAATAAAAAGATTTTGAGAGCCACATTCCTTTAACCCTTTGGGAACATTCACAGCCGCCACTTCCTGTTCTCCATGTGCCTCAATTAATTGATTGTCCTCCACATTTGTCCCATTGGAATTATGCTCAACCGTCACTTCCTTTTCTAAAAGTATATGGCCATGCAAAACATCCTCTTCCACACGTGCACCCATATTGTTTTTTTCCCCAAAATCCTCCTCCCTCCCAGCCGTGGGTTTTGTAATAAAAAGGGTCCTTTTTGTTTTAATGTTCTCCATTTCCTCCAGTTGCTTTGTGAGTCCCTTCCTAGGTGAGGCTTTTATCTCAAGACCCCAACCGTATCCCTTTTCTTTATCTTCTTCAATGACTCGGGTACAGTTTTTATCAGTATGATTCATTAAGCCACAAAGAAAACAAAAGTGAGGTAAGCGTTCATATTTAATGTGCACTTTCACCATCGACCCACCTCTCGTCTTAATCATCTGATGCCGTTTTAAGGGCTTAGTCACATCTAGCATAACCCTAACCCTACGATATGGGCTCACATCCAAAAAATCCTCCTCGATCTCCATATAATCTCCTAAAGCTCTAGCTATAGATTTAACATTAGCATCAGACCTACTACCAAAAGGAAGGTTGTAAAATCTTACCCAAAAAGGACATAAGTTGAGATTAATATCAGAGGGTTGGATGTCTGCTTCAATTTCTTGCACCACAAGCAATCTTTGTTCAAAACTCCATGGTCTTCCATTCAGCACTTTCTCCTTGTCTCTCCAGTGGAAGAACTGGAACATGAACATGTTGGATCCCATTGATCTAATAACCGCCCCTTCCTTCAAGCACCATACATGTAGCATCGTGCATTTGAAAGCTTCAAAATTTAGTGGTTTTTCAGTCAAAACCTTCCCGATCAGGCGCAGAGAGAGTTTTTTATCATGTGCTTGATCAGGATCATCTTCAAGAACCACGATATCATCTTCTTCATTAACTAAAGTCAATTTGGAGCATTGAGCAACGATTTCATCCGCCATATTGAACGGTAGTATTGTCTCTTAGGAAACCCTAGAGAGAGAAAACCCTAACTCAGTGAGAGAAGGGACTTAGATGAATTGACATTTAGTCTTAGAATAAGTATTTTAAGGTTTAGAGTAGGTAGTTAAAAAATAAATTTGAAATAAATATAATAAATCTAATAATAAATACTCCCTCCGTTCCTATTTGTTCTTCCTATTTGAGTTTTTCACAAATATTAAGAAAAATAGAATCTTTGATAGTAGTGGGTATTATTTTAACTATATAGTAGTGGAAAGTAATGATTGTATTGGAATTAAGAGAGGAAAAAATAATTAAATAGTAGTGTGAAGTAATGATTGTATTGGAAGTATGAGAGAGAAAATAATTAAATAGTAGTGTAAAGTAAGGAAAGTGGGGTTTAAGGGGTAAAAGTGAGATGAAAACTTTCCAAAAATAGAAAGTATTCTAAAGTGGAAGAACTTTTGAAACTACCCGTTATAGTAAGGTGGAAGAACATAAAGGAACGGAGGGAGTATAATAAATCTAATAATGAGTGTTTTAAGGCCTGGAGTTGATAAATACTCCCTCCTATTCACCATAAGTGTCCCATTTACTTTTTGGACACTATTCATCTCTTATTCTTAATTTGTATTTTATTATTAATTTATAAGTTAAAACATATATAGTCAAGTGAGATCTTGTTTGATTCGTCTTAATGCAAGGATTGTTCATATCAATTTTTCATAATTTTTGATTATACACAATTACAGATATTAACGATCGAATAAGTGCATTGAATAGAGTGCAAAAAGAAAATGGGGAGGGGCGGATTTAGGTGCCCTCATGTGCCCGCACGTGAGGGCACTGCATTTAAAAACAAAATCACAAATTTGCTACAATTGATTGGGTTTTGAATACATGACCTAGAAAATGTGAGTTCAAGGACAAAGTCATCTGTGCTATCCCACTTTCCTTGATAATGGAGGATTTTAATTGTATTAAATAGAGGTTAACTGTACAATAAATCATAATTAAATGAAGTTACAATTTTCAATACAGATTTTAAACCTGTATCACAATTCTTCCCTTGTTATTAAAATATAAGTAAAACATCTACAAATATTGATTATTATGTTAATTTAACATTATTATCATCAACATTGTTGTTTTTTTTCCTTTAATTGCCCTAATGTACCCTAATGTTTCTTTTCTTTTATCAGAGTTGATGATCATGTATAGAGTTGAATTGAAACAATTATATTCTTATATTATATATTTATGATTATGATTATTTGAATAATCTATTAAATTATTTTTTATTGATTGTGCTCCCACTGAGTTCGTGTTCTGGATTCGCCACTGCAAATGGGACACTTGTGCTGAATAGGAGAGAGTATAAATTTTTCTATGGATCATTAGTACAGGTCGTACGAGTGTGGAGGCCTCATACAAAAAATTTGTATATGAATATTAATTTATCTTCGAGTAAAATTAGATGTACAATTAAATTTGTAAGAAATTTTTCATGGTGCGCTTATATAACATGAGCATTGAGTGACAGTGAGGCGAGTAAAGGATAGGTATAGTCATGATGAATACACCCAATTGACCATAACGGGTATGAATGGTGTTCGAATACACACTCTAGTAAATAGGCGTGGGTATGAAAATTTTACCGGGGTAGGGTTTCGAATAAAATTAGATATCAAAGTCCAAACTTCAAACATTTGAATCTGATTTAGGTAGCAATTAGCATAGAGTGGTAATTACAAAGTAAGTTAAAATTTGACACTAAAGATAATCCATATCTTGGGAGGCCAAGACTAACTCAAATCCTTCTGTATTCTCCAAGGAAGTTTAGCCCCATCGTGGAATGACAATGGGTGAGAAATCACACCTTGTGGGCACATTAAGCATTCTTTTTTATCTCATCTTCACTACCTATTACACATCATATCACCATACAATACTATAAAAATACCTTTAAGTATAGACTATAGAGTATTACTATTAGAGAAGAGATAGACTAGTGTTTAGACTTGGGTTATTTTGTGGATGTCCTTGGTGATCATTTGAGCTCACTTATAGTGTAATTACATTCTATGAGTTATAATAGATATGCATAAGAAAACTGTCACAAGTAATTCGAAGAGCCAAAACCGGATCCAAGGACCCCTGCTACCAGGCTGCTCGTTCGAGGCAGTGAGCGACTCGTTCATAGAGGTGTTCAATGGGCCGGGTCGGGGCAGGGCGGGTCAAAATTTAAATGGGCCGTGGCGGGGCGGGTCATGTTAGATGTTAAACGGGCCGGGGCGGGTCAAGCCCGTTTAAATACGACCCACTTTGACCCTTTTTTAAAAAGTTCATAAAATCGTTTTTTTATTATACTTTATGATCCATTAAGTCAATTCAACTGTAAATATAACAATCGCATATAAAAATATTAAAAAAACGTGGTAAAATATTTTTAAAACCAATTAATTTAAATATCCGACCCGGCCCGGCCCGACTCTTTACATAAAGGCCCATTAATGACCCGACCCTTGACCCATTGGGTCGACCCGCCCCGTTGAACACCTCTAATCGAGCACATGCTGTAGTTCGTAGGTTACCGTTTGCTGGTCTGTGGAGTGCTCGTTCGAGCGTTCTATAGGTGAGGGCTGATGGCTTCTGTATTATTGTTCCACCAAGGCATTAATTGTCATTTAATTGCCTCGTTCAGCGCTTCACACAGCATCTAACCATTGATCTTCATTATTTAATAAGATCTTTTACGGCATGTTTGGTAGGTGGTAATAAACGGTGGTAATAGGAATGAAAAATTAGTTAAATTTTGGTTGAAAAATATTTGGGCTACCTTGATGGCCATGCTTGTCCAATTTCAATCATCTCATTTTTTTCATAAAATAATAATGAAAATTTGTGAACAAACAAACTTTTTTGTGATCAAAGTTTCATTACCATGGAAATGATATGAAACTTTTGATGAAATTCTACATTATAAATCATTCTGTATTATTGTTCCATTAACCAAACAGGCCGTTAATGTCCTTGTTTAAGTCTTACTTCAGTGTCATTCATATATCCACGCATTGACTCATACCCTTAAACACCATCATTAAGTCATCAACTTAAACACCCATTTAACATAGAATTCTACACACAAAATTCATGAGTTATTTTGATGCACTCAAGTCGCACCACTTAATCAAAACAAAGCCGATAATCAATTTGAAATTAGGTAGCCATCTTTCCTATTTCTAATGCCTCTCTTTTTTCTTGTTCAGTGTATTGGTGATCTATTAACTTTGATTTTTTTTTTTTCTTATTTTTGGTTGTTCATCATATCATTATATGGATCATGAAGAAAACAGTGACACAGATTGGCCATTTAAAGAGTAATAAATCAAATATTTGGTAGTTCAAAAAAAAAAAATCAAATATTTGGTCTTTATTTTTTTTACAAAATTCTTGTTCATCTATAGATTGACTTATTTCTGGGATAAGTGTTTCTTTAAAGGTTTATAAATACTCTTACTACCCAATATTTTATCAATTGTAACAATATAAAAAATTGGTGGTAATTGAGGATCGCTTGTAACTTTAGTGAGGAATAAAAAAATATTAAATGATATTTTTATTTAAATAGTATAGAATATAACAATTAATATGGGACTTCCCAATAGGGAAAAGTTCGCAATCTTTTTGAAACGAAGGAGTAAGAGATTTTATAATGAGGCAATTTTAATTAAGAATTAGTGTACTTAATAAAGTCGTATCCTCATCAATCATTCTAAGATTCGTGTCTTATTTCAATTGAATCAAATACTACTTGTAAGGTTTTAGATTAAATTTGATCTTGGCTAGCTTCTAACTTGTAATAGAAAAGGTAATACCCCTCGGCCCCTTTGTGTTTACACTTAAAAGTGACATTTCCCTCATAAATCATAACACGTCACTATGAATAATAACTTCAAAGGAAGAGAGAAGTATATTAAAAAGATAAAGTTATTTTAAAAGATTAATTAAGATAAATAATGCAATCTAATAAAATTAAGAAATTATAAAAAGGAAAATAGTCAAAAACTAAATAGCATGTCGGTTTAACAAAAAATCAATGAATTTATATATTTTCTCCCCTTCAATTCAAAAAAAGTTTTAGTATTATAATCAATGACTTTTAATTTATATTTTTTTCTTAGTCTACATAATTTTAAACATAATTAAGTTGTATATTTTTTATTCATTTTGAAGTAAGAATTATTAATATTAACTATTTTATAATCTTTAATCACGTTAAAAACAGATATTCAAATTTAAATTTGTCAAGGATCAACTCAACCAAAAGCTAAGCTGATGGTTCAGGCCTCAAGATCTGTTATATACTCTAACACTTCCCCTCACATGAGAGCCCTTTGGGCTAGAAGTGTGGATGCAACACGACTCTCATCATACCTGGTGCTAAATATTCCACTTTAAATGAAGAGTGGTTGAGATTCGAACCCGTGACCTCCTGTTATGCTAACTTCTGATACCATGTCAAGGAACCAACTCAACTAAAAGCTTAAGCTGATGGTTGAGGCCCCAAAATCTGTTATATACTCTAATAAAATTAGTACATAATATGTGTGCAAATGAAATAAGACTACTAAATTAAATCGTTGAGAATATAAATTTCAAAAGGAGTAGGAAAAGAAAAACAGCGCATGAATTATTAACGAGAAGTTGTGTTTCTATATTTGGTGGCTTCTTACAATTTTAGGGATAATTTTATCTCCCTAGACTTTCTATTTATGACGAACAAGGGTATTTTTAGCTTTATTTAAGTTAATAATAATTGTAGAGCTTAAGTGCTTTTTAAGTAATGCGGTTATGGGTGCCATGTCATTAATTAATGTCTTAATTAAGTGTTATTGCTACTTTAGTGATAGAGTCACATGGCGGCGCCTTATTCACGTCCTAGATTACTAGACTTGTTTGTTACCGTTCTGTGTACCTCTTCTACCTTTATCGTTTATTTTTTAAATAAGCCCTATGTTTGGCTAATGTTGGTGTAAGATGCACGTTTCAGATATTTGCAGGTCCTATCCTTGAAGACTATTATAGAGCCGAAGGACTCTTATGACCGCCCTCTCCTTCTGGGTATGAGACGCCGTCGACCTTCCTTTCCCGGACCCTGACCATAGAGTATCTATGTGCGGGAACACTGGGTATGATGATGATGATGATTGCTACTTTAGTGATATATAATTTTAATCCAAATAATTTTTCTCATCTTTTTTCTCTTTAGTGGGGATGGTGTAACCTAATTTTTCCAACTAACCAATTTTAAAAGGTGTATACAACTACAAATTCACAATATTTAAGTATAATCTCAAAGATATATTGCCAACTTTTAGGGTTAAGGTTTCAATATTCTTATGTCTTAATTTGTGGTTTGTGAGGATGCATAAATTAATATAAGTATATCTTTAGATAATGATTCCTAGCTATTATGTTTTCATCCGATCTTATCAGAGTCTGTTTATCTACGTGATGATTCTTATAAGTCCAGTATTTTTGTCAAGATATGTAACAAGTTGTATATTGTGCATCCATCGAAAAAAGAATAACCTTCGTTCAAGATTAAAATTGTTCTTCCTAAAATTACTTATAAATATATTTTTCAAACAAAAGCGCATTTTATCTATTAAATCATTGAAAAGGTATTAATTATATGAAGGGTTTGATGCTTGAATTTATTATGTTTACATATCAAAATCTATCAAACTCTACAAATACAAATATTATTTCGATAATAGAAAAATGAAAAAAATGATGAACAAATGATGTTGATAATGTCGATGAACATGGCTACAAGATGGAAAGATAATGATGATGAAAATGATGAACAAAAAATTCTAACTTTTGTTAAATCATACCGATTTGCTAGAAGATCTGATTTTATACATTAAATAGAAGGAGTATTAAAGTAGGTGTTTTAACTTATTTGAAATATGTATTTAAAAACTGAAGTAGGTGCTTTAACAATTAACGCATAGTTTTTTCAAGTAGTAAAATAGTATTTGTTTCTACGTATTAACCTACTTTTTATAGTTTAAAAACCTGCTTAAAACAGCGTTAAAATTTCATATATTTGTGCTTCGAAACATAGTATATGATATAAAAAATTCGCATTAGTTTTAGTACCTATTAGTCAGAGGCGAAGGCACATGGGGGGCCGGCGGAGGCCCGGCCCCCCTTGTCGAAAATGCGAGCCTTTGTAGTTTTGGTTTTGGCCCCCTTACTAATATGATATATAGTTTAAAGAGAGTAAAAATATAACAAAAATTACTATAGCTCAATGCTTGGAGTAACACAATTGTAATCTAAGGTTAAGGGATCGAATTCTCACTTAAACAATTATTTATTTATAGCTAATAGATTTATACTATAATTTCATTACTATTTATCTTTCATAATCTAACATTCATCTTTTTTAGTGTGTGTTTATATTTTTTTATCTTAATTTAAATAGTGTTTTTTTTGGAGAATTATTAGGCAAATATATAGAGCTAAAAACACTTAATTTTTTCAAAAATAATAATTATAGGGGAGCTTTAACTCTATTTATTGTTAAATATAATTTTTTGCAATGATTCAAGTTTATTTCAGTCTATATGATTTTAATATTTTCATAGTTTAACTAGTATCTAATGGTGTTCGTTCGGGTCATCGTCGATTTCGAATTAAGTGTTTCGGGTGGGCTTGAAATCAGATTTCGTGTCCATATTGTTTTTACATAATTGTAAAATTTTAAAGTCGAATCAAATCGGATTCGGTTACAATGTCGTGTAAATTTTGAGTCATCGTGTCTATTTCTAACACCTCTAGTTTTTATACAGTAAAAAAAAAATCTACTACATCGACAATTTGGCCCCCCCTAATTTGAAATCCTGGCTTCGCCCCTGCTATTAGTACGTAAAAATAAATACTTCACAGTTTTCACTACTTAAAAAATCTACTTTTAATGTTAAAGCACCTCCTCTAGCATTAAAATACATATTTCAAATAGTTAATACATATACTTTTGTGCTCCCTGTATTATATATTGTTGGTTATGTTTTGAGCATTCTAGGCATGGAGAGTAAATGTAAACATCATCGACATTTAATTTGAAAATCTCTTCTACTTATCTTTATTTGTATAGTTTGACTTTTATTTCCCCCTTTAAATATATATTTTCAATAAAAGCATGTCCTTGTTAGAGTATATAACATTTTCTGGGCTTCAACCATCAGCTTAAGCTTTTGGTTGAGTTGGTTTCTTAACATGATATCAAAAGCCAACGTGACAAGAGGTCAGGGGTTCGAATCTCAACCAACCCTCATTTAAGTGGAATATTTAGCATACTAGGTATGAGGAGAGCATGTGTTGTGTTAGAGTATATAACATATTCTGGGGCCTCAACCATTAGCTTAAGCTTTTGGTTGAGTTGGTTCCTTGACATGGTATCAGAGCCAACATGACAAGAGGTCACGGGTTCGAATCTCAACCACCCCTTATAAGTGGAATATTTAGCACTAGGTATGAGGAAAGCCTATGTTGCATCCACACTTCTAGCCCAAAGGGCTCTCGTGTGAGGGGGCGTGTTAGAGTATGTAACATATTCTGGGGCCTCAACCATTAGCTTAAGCTTTTGGTTGAGTTGGTTCCTTGACATGGTATCAGAGCCAACATGACAAGAGGTCACGGGTTCGAATCTCAACCACCCCTTATAAGTGTAATATTTAGCACTAGGTATGAGGAAAGCCTATGTTGCATCCACACTTCTAGCCCAAAGGGCTCTCGTGTGAGGGGGCGTGTTAGAGTATATAACATATTCTGGGGCCTCAACCATTAGCTTAAGCTTTTGGTTGAGTTGGTTCCTTGACATGTTGTATTCACACTTCTAGCCCAAAGGGCTCTCATGTGAGGGGACGTGTTAACTATCAGCTTAAGTTTTTAGTTGGGTTGGTTTCTTAGCAGTCCTATAATATAAAGTGTCAAAATCCAAAAGAAGCTAAGCAATTTAGGCTTTGATTAGTCATAGTCCTACATAATTATATGATAGGGACCAAGGCCAAGGGTAGAAGCAAAGAGGATGAAAATGACACTTGTGAAGAAAATTAGCCAAAACAATGTGAAGGGATCATACACCAAAAGTTATTGATCTAGTAAGTATCAATTCCATTTGTCCAAAATAAAACAAAAAAACAAACAGACTGCTACAATCTGGTAAATGTTGTTCATTGTGGATACAATATGGAGTAAGTAAATAAAAATCATACAAAAAAAACTTCTGAATCGAGTAAGTGTGTGTGACTGTCCCAAATCTGCACATCCAGCCCTATTTTAAGGTCCCCACTACCCACAAGCCAACGTTTTTTTGTTTTTAGTTATTATATTTTTTGAGAATTAAAAATCAAAATGGAAAATTAGGAAAAGTGATTTTTAGTTTTTTGTTGGTAAAATCATCATTTTATAATATATTTGAGTGATATTTTTATTCATTATTGAACATATATATATGACTTTGAAAATCAAAAACTGAAAACTAGCAACATCGAACAAATTCTAACTTAATATGTGTGAATTATGATTAGGGTTGTGAAACTTAACTCGATTTGTCAAATAGGATGACATTGACATGTATTTGACTTGTAGATTGATTCAAGTTGTAGTGAGGGGTGATGATTGACTTGAAGCCAACGTGATGTTAACTTATGACTCGAAATAAAGATGATTAGGTTGTGTCCATCACTCGGTGCTTGCTCCTGAACCAAGAATTAGTTTTACGTACTTAATATATTAACCAAAACAATGGGGTTAACTGAAGTTGACTTTTATTCAACTTGATATTGGCTTGAGTCCAATTTTAACCCGATAGTTGATACTTGATAAACATTTCACACTATCCAACTCAAAGTAACCCGAGACCTGTACTTGATCCAAAACGATATCAATCAGTCTCACCATCAATTTGCCCTAGCATCAATATAACTTCCAATTGACCTTACCTAAGTTCTTGTTTGTTTTATGCACTATATGATCAATGTACTAATTTAATTATTTATTATTTAATATATCTAATAATGCATAATTTAAAATAAAAGATTTAATATTAATAAAATTTCCATTGAGATGGATTAAACAAATATACAGTTAACTATTTTTAATTTTGTAAATTAATAATAAAATTAAATTAAAATGTATTGATAAATAGTGCAAAACAAGCAAATAAAAACTTAGTAATAAAAAGAAAAAAGTATTTTAAAATTTTACTTTTGTACCAATAAAATTAAGATCAAATTTTGAAAGGAGAATTACCGGAGTTTATATTAGGGGTTTTTCTATTGAAAGGAAAATTTTTTTTTTGGGAAGGCATGGAAGAGAGTTATTTTGTAATTCTTTCCTTCCAAATTAGCTTTCAACATTGAAAAAATGATACTATTGATTCATCATTCTTAATTTGTAATAAGTATTTTATTTATACGTTAAAATATAGTCATTTGACATCTTGTTTGAATTGCTTCATTGCAAAATAGATTATTAAATCAAATTTTGTAATTTTTTTATCATATAATTCCTTCGTTTCACTATACTTGCAACATTTGACGTTTTACTCAATTCAATGTGTTATTTTGATTATTTATATATTGAATTATATACGTCTAAAACTTAGAAAAAGTTAATATTACGAAAGTATGCAATTAGACGATTTAAATAAAATCCCAATTCACTATATTTTTTCTTTCACATTAGCCGCAATATATAAAATAAACTTGAACGATGAATAGTATCAAAAACGGAAACGTAACGAGTATTTTCAGAACTGATGAATTACATAATTACGGATACTAAGGATTAAATTAGCGCATTAGATAGCGTAAAAAAGCAAATATTGCAAACATTTTAAAAACATGTAAGTATGAAGCATTTGACGATTTAATTTTTGCATTTGAAATATGAAATGAAAGCCTCTACGAGGTTCAACAATGAAAAACAAAATAAAAAATGCGAAGATGAACACAAGTATAGATTGGGGTGTCTTGGATGCCTTCCCATCAAATGCTGTTTATTATAATTGAACTCAACAATTAAAATGTATAATAAACGCTCCTTATCTTGAGAACACTCTCTCAAGATCACAAATACTAAAGCAATGTTAGAACACTCAAGTTTCTTACAATGCTAAAGCCCTCTCAATATATGTGTGTTGTGATGCATCTTGTTCTCTGAATGATACTCCCTTTTATAAAGGATGGAAGGTGAGTAATCATTCTTAGACTCACTCAATTAGTCACCATTAAACACAATAAACACCTCAATTAATCATCACAATCAGGGGCTGATCTATGTATGGACGTCCCATGGGAAATTTTTTTACTTTTTTTGTTCTAATTTTAATCTTGATCTTTATGTTGAAAATTATGATTTTTTTTAGGTACTTTCACTCTTAATTTTAATCTTTATGTCTAATCTTTAATCTTAATGTTAATCTTTATGTTTTAATCTTTAATCTTAATCTTAATCTTAAGTTCTTTATCATGTTGTTTTAATCTTAAATCTTTATCGTGATTCTTATTGCATATATGTGTTTTTTGGTAATGCCATCTAAATTTGATTGAAGTTAGAATTGCGAAACCACTGTGTACTAGGCTACTAGCATCAAACAACACCTTTTTTTAAAACAAAAGTGTTTCACCAAACAAAGCTTATGAAATAAAGTAATGTTTCACCAAGCAAAGCTTAAAAACCAAAGTAATGTTTCACCAAGCAAAACTTAAGAACCAAAGTAATGTTTCACCAAGCAAAGCTTAAAAACCAAAGTAATATCTCGATCCTGATCACCGATTCTACGATCTTACGATCCAAAATTAGGCTACCGATCCGGATCGTAGGTAGGATCTTAAATTGGTAGAATCGTACGATCCTACTTAGCTCCAGGATTTAAGTGGTAGGATCATAACATGATTCTACGATCTTATGATCTTACGATCTGATCCTACTAGGGTAGTTTCAATCGTATAAAAATTTCATATAATCCAAATTTTACTTATGTATATATATGAATATATCTAAACAATTATATCAATTTGACTAAAATTCACGTTTTTCTAAATTCGAATTTTTATAATGATTATTAAAGGTATTTTTTATAAAACTTAATAGTTGAAGTCAAATAAGTGTTAATTTAAACCTTAAAACATAAAAAAGAACAAATATAATTGGAAATTAGTTATCTAAAGCATATAAATGCATATTTGTAGGATCACACGATCCTACGATCCGATTCTACCGATTTCGATTCTACCCCCTCAACGATCCTACGTAGAATCCCGATCCTAACAACCTTGGTTTCACCAAGCAAAGCTTATGAATCAAAGTAATGTTTCACCAAGCAAAGCTTATGAATCAAAGTAATGATTCATCAAACAAAACTTCTGAATCAAAGTAATGATTCATGATTCATCAAATTCTTTGAGGCCTTTAGTTGGACTTATCATATATTTATTTTAGTCCCACTACTATACTAAATATGTAGTATATACAAATCTAGATCTATATACTCCAAATGTTCAACAGTATAAATTACAAATTAAGAGTGATTAATAAATAGTGTCAAAAAACTAAATGGGACAACTTAAAAGAATCAAAAGCTCTATTATGTACGTAAAAGAGTTAATTTGCATCATAAATTGTTCAAAGATGCTTGGGTGCTGTGATCATGGGTTTGACCCTCCTTTGTAACTTAACTTATTAGAATCTTTTTTATGGGACTGCATATGCAACCCCAAGCTAAGCTAGGTCCGCTCAAAGCCGACCCTAAGTGGGCAAGAGGTGTCACTGCTCAGGGTTTCATGTCAAAAAAGCAAATTTAATAGTTGTATAAGGTCTATATAGATTATAAATTTCAAAGAAAAAGAGTACCTATATGCTATTTCGCTTAGAACTCAAAAATATCTAGGACCAACCCTGAGTCCGCTCATGCTAATAAAAATGGTATCCAAGGTAATAAATTTGTAAGGCAAACTTAAATAAATAGCATACTGCATATAAAGTCATAGAAGTACATACTCCATTAGTTAAATCTTTTATCTAATTAAACAATATTTAACCCATATTAGTGAATAGTGATCCCATCTAAAATTGAATAACTTTTCAGAAAATAATTTATGAAAAGGGTAAAAATTGGGCCTCAACCTAGAAATACGCCCCAATTGAAAAAAATAATTTCTGGGACCTCAAAATGCATGCCAAATATATAGCCACGTCTGTAAAATAATAGTCCTAAGAAATAAATATGCATGGCCTAATACCCAAAAGAAACCCTACTCTCAGTCTACCTATCTCTTACTTCCCGTGATTGTTGGGTTTGGGGTTCCCATTGCTTCCTTCATCTAAACTTAGCTTCTAGGTATCCTCTATATCAAGTAGTTTATAGGCACCATCTTTATTACTTTCTCTGTTATATTATATTTGCTGTATTTGACTTTTTACGCAATCTAATGTATTATTTTGATTATTTATATTATACACATGTAATCTAAAAATTTTAAAAAGTAAATATTATGAAAGTGTGCGATTAGACGATTCAAACATGATTCTACTTGCATATATTTTTTCTTACACTTTAACCGCATTGAACGATGAATATAGGCAACAATCATAATATATATAACGAGTACTCATTATGATACTCTCTTTGTTCCATTAAATTCATTGCACATGCATTTGTTAGAATACTAATTGTTGGAAATTTATCGGATGCGTTTGTTAGAATACTCTCTTTTAGTAGGTACTGAAGTAGGCATTTCAATTAGTTGATGTATGCATTTTAAAATAGTTAGTAAGTATTTTTGCATATTAAGGTAGACATATAAACACCTATTATACGTAACATAAACTCTGACACTAAATAAAACACCTACGACACATATAAGTTGACAACATAATATAAATACCTACAACAAATAACTTAAACATCTACAACACATAAACATAATACCTACATCAAATAACAATAACACCTATAGCATATAACCTAAACCCTTATGACAAATAACCTAAACAACTACATCACATAACACTTACTTGACAACTTCAGAATGTTAATTATCACCTACTTGATATACCGTGAACCCCCTACTTGATGTATCTTAAATGTGTACTTGAAATATTCTAAATCCCTACGAGAAAGCGCATATTACACTATATTTTCCGTTTTTATATTTTAAGAAATCTAATGGGCCGACCCAAGTGAGATCGTATATTTAAAAGATGGTCTCTCACAACAATTTGTAAAAATATAAAAATTAGTGTCGCTTTTGATATTTTATGGGTCTTAAGAAAAATGAATGAAATAAATCCTTTTATGGAGGGTTGATTTTGGTTTTAATGTGTGCTTTGCTTAATAATAGAGACGAGCCTTTATATATTATTACTATCATTAAAAATATTGCAAAAATTGTTGTATTAGATAGTCTCACTGAAAGACGCGCTTTATACATGGGTTAAATAACTCATCTAATGCTACATACAGTATGTATCATACTATGAAAATACGAGCTCCTTTTTTGGGTTGTTATACCGAGAGACAGGTTCTCTCAAGAGTGACTCTAAACATTGACGTGTCATATACTACTTCGTAATTGATAAAAAAAAACTTAATGTAGTAAAAAAAATGCATGCTCATTTGAAATATTGAACTAAAATAAAGTTATAATTTTACAAACTTTCAACATCTTACGTGAGAACATTGCCGAGTTGATGTATTAAGCCTCCCTCTAGCTCTGACTCTTACGCAAATATTTTATCTAGAATAAAAAATGACCTAATTACGACTAAAATAAAAAAAAGAGATAACTTTAAACTAAGAGATTAAAAAAGAGAAGCTCTAAAAAAATAATAGTTGTTTGTTGTTTTAATTTATCTTTTTAATTATATATTTTGTTATTTTTTATTTATTTATTTATTTTTTTTGATAATTTACAAATTTGATAAAAAGTAAAATTTCCTATAAGGAGTAGGACTAGAAGTGTACTATTTTTGTAATAATTGACTGACAAAGCTAGCCTATGAATTGTGTAGCTTGTGCTCATAGCAAGGAATTTTGCTCTTTACTATTCTCATTTCATTAATACACTTTTTCCTTTATTTATTCTCAATTTGATTCTTCTTGATCACTTTGCCAACTTTTCTTATAAATTCTACCAACTCTCATCCTTAGTCCAAGCAAAAATCACTTCATTTTGGAGTTTATTACTAAATTTATAAGGTATGATTTATATTTTTTATATTCGCTTTTCATAATTCTATTTTTTATATTAATATTTGTTTATAATGTGTTTATATTCTTTATGATCCAGCTGAGATAATAAAGCATGATCATAACGTAACAAAAGTTTTATTGAACATTAGTGCCCTGTGCTAAATTTTATTGTGTGTCTTATTTATAGTAAATATATAATATATTTTATCAATAAATTTAACATATTTCTTTTTTTTGATTAACTTTTTCATATACGGAAGAAAGAGGGGCTCTGTGCGGTCGATTACCTCGCACACCCTCAAAGACCCCTCTGCATTAGTGCCACTGCCACTATAGTCATTATAAAAAGGTTTATAAGGGAGTGAATCCAATAATATTAGTGCTTTTTATTACTTACTTTCTCAGTTTTCTAATATTTTTTCTATTTATTTTTTACACAGTTTTCTAAATAAACTTTGAGTCTTATTATCTTTAAATACGCATTATAAAAAATTTTAAAAAATATATAATAAAAAAATATACTTTAAGACGAATTTAACAAAATCTCACATGAATATATTTTATCATCTATATATATTTTGAAAAACTTAATTAAATTTTTCTTTTCCATATAAAATATTCTAAATGGAAAGAGCATTAAGAAACAGAGGGTGTATAATTTATTATCCTCATGCTTCATACTAAGCCTAGTTATACTCATTTATTTGAACGGATGATAATATATTTTTGATAGATTTTCATTATTTCATGAGATATAAAAAATTTATAATAGACTTTATACTCAATGTTACATTTGATGACTTATACTATTACACTTTGCCTCATTTACTTTTACCATGTGTACTAAGTTAAATATATAATGTGTTGCATTGTTCATTATTGTATTCAATTTAAAAATAAAAGCAAGAATAAACAAAAGTAAAATTTGGCTTAATACAAATCTATGGGCAACATTCTCAATACTAGTAGTAAATATAAGTCACGTATAATCAAACAATTTAAATTAGACTTGAACTTTATTTATTTGACACATAAGCCATACTCATTGAACACCTTAATCAAAACCCATCAGGCATAGGCTGAATAAAGTTTGGTCTAAACCGTAAATCAAACCGGACCAAATCGAAATTTCAATATTTGGTCTGGTCTATGGTTTAAATGGTCTGGTCTGTTTTTTTTCAAATTAAATTACGGTTTACGGTATGGTCTCGATTTATTATTTTTAGACCGGATCGGACCGCAAACCGTTCTATGGTCGAAAATCATAATTTTGTATTTAAAAAATTAAGTTGCTACCTAAATATTTTAAGATGTAGTTATTTTTATATAGCAATATATACATGAATGATGTTAATACTATTAACTAATTACAAATTATTATATTTATTAATTGTAGATGTGAAATATTTGCATAAATACATGTATTAATTTGGATAAAACTATAAAAATGAAAAATCATAGACCAGACCAGACCGGAGCGTTGTAAAACGGTTTGGTCCGGTCCGGTCTGGTGATTCAGGCAATCATATCATAACAAGTAAAATGACACATGTTTCTTTTTAAGACTCATATCACGTGGAATTACTTGATGGATATTAATGCTTGAATATGATAATTATTTAAGGAAATTTTTTTATTTGATATCGTTGTTTGAATCATTAATCACTAACATCATAAATCTTATTAAAAGAACTGTGAAAATTCACATGTTATCTCCTCAAGAGATACACTAAATGTCAAATGCTTATAGAAGGCAATATATTAACTACATGGATTCAATTTAAAAATAGCAAGTCATCATGTAAATAATACCTTTCTTACAAGTTAGAACCAATTCTTTGTTGATTGAAATATAAGAACTTCAATAATATAATCACATGTCTGATTGATATTAAAGATAATAATTTATACAAAATTACATACTCTTAAAAAACTAATAACCTACTTTAAATTATTTATAGAATCATATGCGAACTTATATAATTGATATATTATAATTATATTGAATATTGTATATTAATTAAAAAAATACTTAATAATGATAATTTAAAATTGATAATGATAATACTCCCTCCGATTCAATTTACTTGTCCAGTTCACCTTTTTCACACATGCCGTGGCAACATTTTAACCTTTAATATCTTTAATTGTGTATAATTAAAAATTATAAAAAATTGATATTAATAATCTTTGCATTGAGACGAACAAAATAAGATCCCACATGACTATATTTTACCTTATAGATTAAGAGCAAAATACAAATTAAGAGTGATTAGTAAATATTAACCAAAAAGTAAACTGGACAAGTAAATTGAATCGGAGGGAGTACTTTATATTTAAAGATTTAAAGCTCCATGCATTGCATGGGTTTCTAAATTAGTATATACTAAAAAAATGTAAAATGACACATGTCTCTAGTTAAGACCCATACCACGTGGAATTATTTGATGGATATCAATGCTGATATGATAATTATTTAAGGAATTTTTTTTATTTTTGATTAGATATCATTGTTTGAATGTGTGATATTAATGTTTGAAAATGTACTTACAAGAATGTAAAATTACACATGTCTCCATTTAAGACCCATACCACGTGGAATTATTTGATGGATATCAATGCTTGGATATGATAATTATTTAAGAAATTTTTTGATTAGATATCATTGTTTGAATGTGTGATATTAATATCGTTTGAAAATGTTACCTCTCTAAAGCCATCAAATTGTTACCACTTAAGAAACTTTTTTAATATGAAAAATATTTGTATAAGAAACTATATCTTTAAAAATTATTATTATAGTGATAACTAAATCTAAACGAAAATATTTGAATAAGATAAAGATAAAGATAATATGTAAATCAAATTATTAATTAAAACTAATATTTTTTATATTAATTTATATTAAAAATAATCGTGCATTGTACGTGTTTCTATACTAGTGTACTATATAAGTATTAGTAATTGTGTAATTATCAAAAAAAAAAAACACATTCTTTATTAAGACGGTCTCTTAGAAAGACCAATTGAATTAGGTTGGCCTATTATTTAAGAAAATTAAACAAAGCTTAAGAAAAAAAATGCAAAAAAATATAAAAAAAGAGACTACAAATTCTTGTGAGAAACAGTCTTTTAAATAAATCATTTGATGAGCAAGGATCATATAGAAAAATATAACATAAAAATATAAATTAAATTTAATTGACTGAGTCTTACGGACCATTTCTCTCATAAGATAATTGGCTGAAAAGTGATCGGTAAGTTTAAGTACAATACAAATTTCAGTAAGTCTCATGGGAGACGGTCTATTCTATAGACGGAATGCATAAAGCCCAGCCCAAAATATAACATTGTATATTTGGGGTTATAATAAATTATTTGGGGTTATAATAACTTATATTTGGGGTTATAGAATAGTATATTCGAGGTTATAATACCTTACATTTAGGATTATAACATAATATAATTGATATTATAATAAAAAAAATCAGTTAAGGGAAATGGGCTGGCCCAATTTTATGGTCTATCCTATAGACCGTCTCTTATGAGATTTTGTGTACAAATTTTTGTGAGAGACGATTTCTTTGACGGATCATCTCTTATTGGGTTGGCCCATAAAAAAATGTAAAGTAAGTGTAGAAAGTAAGATTTAATGGACTGGGCCTAAGCGACATCTCTCATAAAGACGATTTCTAAGAAGACTGGCCGTAAGTACAATTACTCTTTCAAATTTACTTTCATTAATTCCCTTCCTCACTCTCTCGATATTGTCGCATTTTCACTTGAAGTTCTATTGATCTTTGTCTACAATTTGTTTGATTTCTCTAATTCCCATTCCTAACAAACAATCAAACATGTATTGTATAGTTACTAATTATTTTTTTTTGTCGTTTATTATTATTATTATTATTTTAGTAGTTTTGTGGATGTGTGGACTTGGTTAGGGTTTAGTTTTAATTTTCTTTTTGTTTTTTTTTTCTAATATTGGTTTATCCTTTTTTGTTCATGTTTTCAGATTTGGAATATTCTAGTAATGTTAATCATTCTTTTGAGGATAATGAACCTCTTACTTTGGTTTAAACAAAATTCAAAACAAGTAGTTCACGATGTGAAAGACGTGTTAAAGAGGAATGATGATTCTTCTCAGATAGTTAAAGCAAGAGGACAAAAGTATGCTTTGTCAAATTGGAAACTAAAGAGGGAATGTAAGTTTGATTTATGTGTTTTGTATATTTAAAGTGTGTTTTAATGGACGGAATGAAAAGAAAGGAAGGGGAAGAATTTTGAAGGATGAGAGGATATCTTATTTGAATAACAAAATGGAATGGAAGAGAATTGGAGGTAATGGATTTTGAGGGATTAGATAGATATTTTTCGTTAAGATATCAAACTTTGAAGAGGAAAATTCTTATCTTTCTCCCTTTTCATTCCCTTCCCTTCTAAACAAACGAGAATTTATTATCTTTTGTTTCCCTTCCTTTCCTCCTTTCCCCTTCCTTTCCTCTTCCTTTCCTTTCGTTTCTCATTAAATTGATATCCAAACATAGTGTTTAAGTACAAGTTTTATGTTATATATAGTAGGTGTTTAGTATATTTGAAGTAGGTGTTATTATGTTAATATTATGCAAAGTAGGTGTGAAATATATATGAAATTCAAATAGGTGTTTTTGTTTGTGAAATAAGCTCTTATTACATGTGGAACAGGTGTTTAAGGTATATGTAGTAGGTGTTTATGGTATATGTAGTAGGTGTTGAAAATATACAACTACGCACATACAATAAAAACCTACTTGAATTTCCATAATTACCTACTATAGTTTGCAATAATTAAACATCTACTTGATATATATTAAATACTCTGTTATTATAGGATAAAGTACTATTTTACATATTTTAATCAACTAGTCAAAATAATATAAATACTTTGACATTCACTTATATATATGACAAACAATAAGCGTACGCTTTGGAGAGCAAACATCTACTTGAATCTCAAAATCCCCTAAATTTTCTACAAGCAATTCTAACCATTAGATTTGGTAATGGACTCTCCATTACATTTTCGCCCCGTTTGGTAGATGGTAATAAACCGTGGTAATGGGAATGAAAAGATAGTGTAATTTTGGTTGAAAAATCTCTTTGCTTTCTTAATGGCCATGCTTGACAACCTTCAATCATTTCATTTTGTTCATAAAATTCATTCCAATGCATTACCAATGGGAGAGGTGGTATTAGTTAGTAATGGAAATTTATGAACAAAGAAACTTTTTTGTGATCAAAGTTTCATTACCATGGGAATGACATGATATTTTTGATTAAATTTTACACTATAAATCATTCCCATTACCACCATTTAGTACTACTAACCAAACAAGCCGTTTAAGTAATGGAGAGGATCCTAACTACTGATTGACACGTTATTAAAACCTATATTGCATAACAGTACACCTACTTGACATATGTTGAATACCTACTTGAAAAATAATCACCTACTTTGCATATATATCGTAAATACTTATACTGCACAGTGCACATCATTGATAGAAATCATGAACCCCTACTTTGCATAATTCAAACCTCTACGAAATTACCTTAAATAACTACTTGATATACCTTAAACCTGTACTTAACATAAAATAAACTCTAATCACTTGACATTTCTCAAACCCATTCTTGATACACATTAAACCCCTACATAACATACACAAAATTTTTATTTTGCACATACTAAACCCCTATTACATACACTAAATACCTAATTGTATAATAATTAACGATAAATAATACTCCATATTCATAGAGAATGTGACTTTTGGGTTTTGCACCAAAACCAAGGAGGGATGGGGGTGTCAAGGAACCATCTCAACCAAAAGCTTAAGCTTATGGTTGAGGCCCCAAGATATGTTATATACTCTAACACGCCCCCTCACACGAGAGCCCTTTGAGCTTGAAGTGTGGATGCAGCACATGCCCTCCTCATACATGGCTCTAATATTCCACTTTAAATGAGGGGTGGTTGAGATTCGAACCTGTGACCTCTTGTCACCCTGGCTTCTGATACCATGTCAAGGAATCATCTCAACCAAAAGCTTAAGCTTATGGTTGAGGCCCCAAGATATGTTATATACTCTAACAGGGGAGGACCACTTAAAAGTGAGTGGAAAACTCTCTTTACCATAAAGGGTGTGTTGTTGTATTGTTGTAGTAAGGGTAAAAGAGCAAAAAATAATGACAAAAATAGAAATGAAACATTTTCAGTGAATTGACCCAATAAAAAAATTTCTCATTCTCTATGAATAGGAAGGAGTAGTTCATATAACATCATATAACTTAATGATAACATAATGATATTGCTATGTTCATCTTCGATGTTGTTTTAATCATCGAATTCGAGTATTAGATTATCAAGTATTGAAAGTTTTTAATCTATTCATTTTTTTTATATTAATTTACGAATCAGGAATTTTTAATCTACCTTTCCTATTTTGCACCATAGATTCATTAGGAATTTTTGGCTTATATTTGTATCAGTAGTTAAACGTCCTACCTATTAAATAGAATGCCACTTATTAAATGTCACTTTTTTAGTTTCTTATTTTTTGGAAGCACCATAAATGTCGCCTATTTTGTCAATGCTTTTACAAACCACGCACTCACCAAGTACACATTTTTGCTATGTAGCCATCCAACAAATCAAAAATCTAATTTATAAAAAAACCAAAAAATTATTTGAGAGATACAGTAATATAACTTGGATAGTTGTATTGTTGTCTCATTATTTTAAACAAATTAACTAATAAGTGTGCCTGCAATTATTAGATAGGAAAAACCAAATCAATATTATTCTATGTAATCTTATTGGAGAAATGAGCCAAAGTGCAAATTTATTAAGGTGAAAATCACGGAACATAAATAAAAATAAAAATTAATATTTTTATGTAAAGGTGAGATAAATATGTAGATATATAAGACAAAAATATAAGTTAAATGTGAATTTATATTATAATTAAAAAAAAGTGTAAATAATAATCAAAACCAAAAATAAAGACAAACCCTGTAAAGACAAACTAAAAAGAAATTAAAGCTACTATAGTTGTTTAAATGTTTACGTTGACTTACGTGAATGTATATTGAGGTATCGAGAGTTGTGTTAAGATGTAAGTCCATAAATTGTACTATGAAATAATTTTAAGAGTAGATTAATACGAGAACGCGTCTTAGTAAATAACGGTTATTATGAAATTAATAAATTACTCTTATATGGTAGGATTTAATAGGGTGAAACTTTTATTATTTTAATTTTTTTTGTTTTGTTTATTTTTTTTGTCTTTTTGTAGTGATTTACAAATCACAAATTTACGTAATTGAATAGGAATTTTGAATAAACACATACAAAATTTGAGAAAAAGTCTTAATAAATAACGGTTATTTATAAAGTTAATAAATCATTCTTATGTTGTAGAATTTAATAGGATGAGAATTTTATTATTTTAGTTTATCTTTTTTGATTTTGTTTAGTTTTTTAGCATTGTTTTTTTAGTAATTTACAAAAATCACGGTTATTAATTATAAATTTTTGCAAAATTTGATGGATAGCTACTACGATTCATAGACATTTACCTATACCACTAGTGCAGCTATACCATCAAATAATTGTAAACTAGATCACATTAATACGAAACACCCACTAACACTTGGAAAAAAAATTTAAAAATGTAATTTTAGTAGATTAACATTGCAACGTTAATATACTAGTTCAATCATTAATATTTCTAATTACGTATAAAAAAAAATTATAAAAATTTAATATTAATAATTTTTACATTGAAACGAATCAATTAAAATTACACTCAACTATAACAATAGTTCTAGGTTTCTTAGGGACCTGAGACAATTAATTATTTATGAACCCTTAACACACACACACACACAATTCTTCTGTCCCATTTTAGTTGCACCATTGGATTTAACATGTTTTTTAAGAGTCGTCAAATCAGTATGGTAAAAGTAGGAATGATGTATGATTGATGGTGATATATGAGATAAAAACAAAAATAATTATTATAAGTAGATAGTGGTTGTGACTTGTGGGTATATAAAATAGTTAATAAGATGATGTATAATTGATGGCGATAGTGGGGTAGGAATAAAATGAGGATAAAATAAGTATATTATTTTGCCAAAAATAGTAATGTTGCAAGTAATATGAAACTTTCAAAATTGGTAAGTGTTGCAAGTAAAATGGAACGGAGGTAGTATAAAAGTTCATACCTTAGCATTAGTTGAAAGCTAAATTCTTCGATGTCTCTAGTTTTTAGAGTATATAACATATTCTGAAGCCTCAACCATCAGCTTAAGCTTTTGGTTAAGATGGTTCCTTGACACTAGTCATAAGCACGACTTGCACTTGCTTATGATCTGCCCTATTTAACTATATATTAATATATAGATTATAAACTAATCATAGATAATGAATGAAAATTATCATTTTTCTAATGTTGAAAGTAATATAACGGAGTATGACATTTTCTATAGATGCCTTGTGAGATCAAAGTGCATTTGGTTGGACTTTAAAGATAAACACAAAGGCATATTATACTATAAGCCAATAGAAGATTATGCAGGAGGGAATAAATTCTAACCTTAATCTCCTCACTGAAGCATAAAAATTACTCTCCCTATACCACTTGGTTTGCTTTATATTCCAACTTAGGTCACCCAAATCATTTTGCAACTTTTTATCTTTTGAAATGATCCCATATCAGTACTAACACAATAATCTCAGTTGAGTAGATTAGTTATCTACATGTAGTTGCTCCGTTTCATAATACTTACTATTGAATGTGACATGTAGTGTCAGAAAAAGTCACTATCAATAGTAAGTATATATTATAGAACGGAAAAAGTATATTTAATTGGTTTCTTTGAAACTGTAACATCTATTAATAAAAAAGTCTAAAAACAAAGGTAAAATAACGAATGAAATAAAATGGAATCCATATATTCCATTAATTTAATATCACCTTTTTAAGCAAACGTTACATACACTATATGTTCTTTCGGAGTTATTCAGCAAATAAAAAGATTAGACCTAACAAATTCAGGTATTTTGCATCGGTAACACAAATTTCTGTTTGCTCCAAAATACACTCCACAATGGATCGTTTTTCTGATGAAAGTATCGATAAATAGAACTAAAACTGTTTTGCAAGCCCAAAAATTTAAATATGATGTATATTTTGTACCATCACCAATCATCATGTAACTAAACAAAGTAGTGAATAATGTAACACTCCCTCTGTCCATTTAAAAAAGCACCCTTTGACTAAAAAATATAAAAGCTTTTTGAGTCAAATAGTGCTAATTCAGAAAGACAGAGGGAGTAAGTATTAAAGAAAATGAATTGAAAACGATTAGTTAAAGTGCAAAAAAGGTCGTAAGTTGGAACACTGAACATCAGTGAAACTGGCATACTACTTTTTTTTCATGACCTAGGCTACCCTGATCTAATTACGCCCCTGCCCAACCCAACCATGAGGCAAGTCAAACATGACGGGCATGTAAAAAAGTGGATAACGTTGTTTTCTCTTCGACAAAATAGCGAGATTATTTTAATACGGGTTAACCATAACATTATTTGACGCAAAATGCCATAAAATAGCGACACATATGATATGAAGATGTATGAAAGTTGAAGCTGTGCCATGCACAAATGATAGTAAAAAAAAAAAAGAAAAAAGGCAAGTTTGGTTTGCATAGAAGGCAGTGCATTGAGAGGGACAAAAAGCTGTTGCGCCCAAAGTGGAGTATATTTTCTCCAACACAACAAGCAAAAACCCTTATTTCAAATCCGGCAGACATACGGCTAAGCTGGAGAAAACACCTTCCACATGACACAAAATTGTCCCTTTTTTTTTTTCTTCTTTTCAATCAAGATTTTTCCTTGGCTCGAGTTTGAAATTCTTTTTATATATCCCACCCCAAGAAAACAAAATGTTTGAGACAAAAATTAATTTAATACAAATTTTTTAAGATTCTATCACAAAATAGTCATTAATCACATGATCGAATTAGCTACTATAAAAGATACTACGATTATCCCAAAATAGTCGAATATGGTCTTTAACGAGTGATTGGCAAAATAACAAGAAACTTTATTATCATAAAAGTAGACGTGTCTTATACATTTTATAGTTGATACTTCAGAATTAACCATAAATTGCAAATTTTTGTAAGTGTTTACTCTAATAATCAAAACTTTTCAAATACTGGGATCTTTTCTAAGTCTAACTCTGGCTCTAGGCAAATGCCTACTTTGCTTAGGATTAGGAATGGCACTGTACTTCGCAAAAGTTGGATAATAGAGCACTATAACATATCTGGAAAAGCAATTATTAGAAGGCCAAAATATTTACTACTCCGTCCCTTATAATTTGCAGCATTTTTCATTTTCATCCGTCCCACTTAAATTGCAGCAAATCTATTTTTTGACTATGGCCCATCACTTTCTTTTAATCTCATCCATATATTTTAACTCTCTTTTAATTTCATCCACACAATTCATTCTCTCTCTTCATTTATTACCACTTTCTTAATATTCACCCATTTTCTCTTTGCTACTAACTCATCAGGACAGAGGGAGTATATACATAGGGGAAGACCAAATTTCATGCTTCAACGAGAGTTATTATATAGAAAAACATTATATAAATGGAAAATATTTTAACTAAAATAAATGCAAAAATTTTGTTAATGGTTTTCAATTTTCATTAAGTAATAAGAATAGTAATATTTTAGGTGGGTGTATAGTTCATTTTACAACTAGAGTTTAGATTTGTTGTATGCTAGAGACCTAAATGGAAAAACTAATTATGTCAATAAACAAGACCTAATTGACAATTGTAGGGCTTTTTCAACAAGTAATTCAAGTCAAGAGAGGGAAATGTATAAGGTATATTTGTTGGAATTAATCAATGCAACCATGGAAGAAACATTTACATATGTAGGTAAGGAGCATATAACATCACCCAGCCTACCAAAGTTGACACTTGACACTAATACTACACCACTTAACACAAATCCCATCCTATCAAAGAGTTGACAAGCAATAAACATCCATCTTAATCATAAAAAGTAAATAATCCTATTAAAAGTACCCTAAATCATGTTTAAGTTGAAGTCAACTTAATGAACTCAATGAACAAATTAGAAGAAAACAAAATTTGTCAACCATGTCTCTAGAATTTGTTACTGAAAATAATACACTATTATCTCATGCACTTAGAGTTTGCTACTGAAGTAACATGCTATCAGGTCGTTAAGAGTTTGCTACTGAAAGAATGATGCTATAAACCATTCTCTCATGTCCTTAGAGTTTGCTTCTGAAAGTAGCATGCTATATACTATTCTCCCAAGTCGTTAAAGTTTGCTACTGAAAGAAACATGATATAAACTATTCTCTCATGTCATTAGAGTTTGCTACTAAAAGTAACATGATATACACTATTCTCCCCATGTCATTCAAGTTTCGTTAAAGTTTGCTAATGCAAGAATCATGCTATAAACTATAAACTATTTTCTCATGTCCTTAGAGTTTCCTACTGAAAGCAACATGCTATACACTATTCTCCCCATGTCGTTAGGCTTTCCTATTGAAAGAAACATGCTATAACTATTCTCTCATGTCTTTAGCGTTTGCTACTGAAAGTGACATGTTATACACTATTTTATCATGTGTTTAGATTTTGTTGCTAAAAGTGACATGTTATATGCTATTTTGTCATGAGTTTAGAGTTTGCTACTGAACGTGGCCGGTATTCAAAGGAGTAGAGCTCTATCAGTTTTCGATCGAAAGTAATCAGCTTTAGCAGCAAGCCCTTAATCACAGGACAAGAATGATGCATTTCAAAGTTTCATAAATTATAGTCATATATGTTAAGTAGAATTATACAAGTATAAAGCATATTATTTTTTATTTCAGGAAATAATTACTAGTATGAATTCTAAAAATTAATGATACAAAAACATAAAACAACAATAAAAATTAATTATACAAACAATTCACTAACACAATTCCTTCTTCCCAATTCAATTTCTTATGCATCCTAAAACAATTTTAATGATAATATCTTTCCCAATTGTACTATAAATGTCAGCAATGTAATTTTGAAAGAGTACATCTTAGCTGACTTTTCATGTGTTTAAATTGTCAAAAATAAACCCAATTTTGTTCAATTCGCCAAAAATAAACTTAATTATTAATTATTTTTAATAAATCGACCAATTCAGTATAATTGTCGAAAACAAATTTAACTATTATTTAAATAAACATTACCTAATATACACAATGTAATGTTTATCAACTAGATAAGTTTATTTTCAACAAATATACCTAATAGATGAATTCATTCAAAAATAATCATTACATGAGTTTATTTTCAGCTGATCGAGAAAAATTGATTTATTATAAACATTTTTTTAATGTAAAAAAATTTCATTTTCTAAGGTCTTGGGTATGGGAAGAATGGCGTACCGGGAGGAAGGTAAGCATTGAGCGGAAGAGGGTAGTAAGACGAAGGGTCTAAATACCCAACAACCGGTGAAGAAGATGATGTCGGCATCTCAAAAAGGGTCCCACTCCCCGAAGTAGTGGGACCCATTGTAAGGTTACCACCACCAGAAGAGGTGTCTCCACCACCACTTCCACCAGCATCTCCTGGTTGAGGATGATCATAATGATCACCAGGGCCTTGATCATATAAAATCCCTTTGAACACATGCCCTCCTATGTTTACAGCCGTCTGATATGCGTACTCATCTTCACTATCGTCGATTGAGCTCACCTTTACACACCGGAATGTCGCCGGATAACTCAATTCCGCCGGAAAATTCCCTACTTCCATAGGTCCTGCAAAGAAATTATATATTTTTTTCCGTTAGGTTTTGATTGAATTTTTAATTCTACTAAAAAACATTAAAATTATAGAATTAGAATAATACCCTTATGCTAATCTTGAGTTTATTTTAATCATACAATTGTAGAAATTAAAGAAAAATAAAATAAAGAAAAGGAAACATCAGAATCATAATCATTCAGTGATGTCAAGTAAGATCAGTAGAAAATATACAGAAAAAATACACGGACAAAGAGGAAAATAATGGGTAAAAGCTCATAACCTATCCTTTCTTGTCAATCTATTCGTCAGGAATACTAAACAACAGTATCACTAAAAGCACCACCACTAAACAAACCAAAAGCAAATCAAAATAAACAAACAAATAATATCTCTGTATTTCTCTTTTTTTAAAAAAAAAAAAAAAAACCATTTTGCCCATATCAACACGCATAAAGATCAAGATCATATGTTCATATCCACAAGCATATATTGTGAAATCAACTATTCCAAAAACTTATTAAAATAATATGATATTATATACTCTAACACACTGATCGATCTTTGGGGCTTCAAGGGTAGACTAAATATTCATCTAAAATGTTAGAGTATATAAGATATCATGAGGCCTCATCCATCAGCTTAAACTTTTAATTGAATTGGTTCCTTGACTATCAGAAGCCAGTGAAACAAGAGATCACAGGTTCGAATCTCAACCACCCCTCATTTAAAAAGTGGAATATTCAGCATCAGAAATGAGGAGGACTTGTGTCGCATCCACACTTCAAGCCTAAAGGGCTCTCGTTTGAGGGGGCGTGTTAGAGTATATAAGATATCCTATTCTTCTAAATAAGAGGTGGATGATATCTTACCATGTTAGCTCTGATACCATATTATTAGCTCTAATACCATATCAAAAAATTAATTCTACCAAAAGATTACTCTAACAAGTAAAGATACAACAAGTGATCATCAACCCACAATTTTTTTTTTAAAAAAAAAAGATTCCTTGACCTAGGTTTTCATTTTTACCTGAAAAAGAGGAAGTTGTATTAGTATTAGTATCAGTGGCAGGTAATTGGGTACAAACCAAAGAAGAAGAAGATGAATGATCTCTTCTCCTTTTTGAATTTACCCCAATCCCCATTTGTTCTTGATCTTGTTCTTGTTGGTGTTGAAGATGTTGAACCAGTTTCTGGTGGCGTTCGCGGCGAACAGACGCCGGAACCCACGTGCTTCTCACATGGGTAGCACAATCAAACCCTCTACTCTTACAACAAGTTCTACATCTCATATAAACACAGTCTTTCTTAGCTTGGTTCCCACAATCTTGGCAACTAATACTCCCACCACTGCTACTACTACTCATCCTCATCATCATCATTAAATTATTGCTATTATCTTCAGATCTTGATATATCATTTCCACCTTCAAAATCAACGGCTGAGATTGACAGATTAAGTGGTGGTTGTTGATGATGATTATTATTCCATAAGTAAGAATTATTAGTGTTTGTATTACTATCTAAAGAGAAAAATCCAGCCATAATTTCCTCTCCCCTAATCTCAATTTCAGCAAGAAATACTCCATATCTTATTAAAATTTTTGGGGTTTTTTTTCTTTTAATGGGTAATTTATAAGAAAATTGAAAGGTTAGAATGAAATGGAAATAATACTACTACAAGGGTTTGTAGATTGGAAAAAGGATAAGTGTAGAAGTGTCTAATTTCATATCACAATATTTTTATTTACGACTTCTTAACCGCACTTTCTTTTATGGATATAAGCTATCGCTGTTTTTCTCTCCCCAGATTCTAATCATAATTCTGTATGATAAATTTATTTTATTTTAAATTATTTAACCCAGAAAAATAATAAATAAATTAAAAATAAAAAAAATTGTTTGTCTAGATATATTTGTTTGTTTGTGGGAAAAAAAAGAAAAAAAAAAGGAAAATACAAAAAAGATTGGAAGAGAATTGTAGGTTAAGAGAAGAAAAGGAAACACAGTCTGAAGAGAAGCAGCGGAAATCAGGAAACATAAAGAAGAAAGAGAAAGAGAAAGAGAGTAAGAAGAATTGTAGCGTTCTGCAACGCCGCCATGGCCATCTTCCCAACAAAAAAAGACACTTTCTCTCTGCAAAATTTGCTCCTCTCCTTTAAATTCTCTCTTTCCTTATTTACTGGTAGTACTACTATTACTATGGAGTTCCTTTATACTTTCTCTCTCTTCTTAAAGTTTTTTTTTTTTTACAAATTGTTACTCGAGACTGTCTTTTGTAGAGACGGCGCTCAAAAGCCCAGTCCAATTCTAAATATATATTGTTACAATTCTAAATATAAATTTGTACTGGACTTTTGAGAATCGTCTTTGGTAATGATTGATGGTAATATGTGGTAGAAATAAAGTGAGGATAAAATAAATAGATTATTTTTGCCAAAAATAGTCATGTTGCAAGTAATATAAAACTTTAAAAAATGGTAAGTGTTGCAAGTTAAATGGAACAAAGGTAGTATTAAAATCTATAAAATTCATGTCAAATTACAGAACTATGACCACTTATCCTTAAATTGCAACCATTCAATTGCTGGAAATTATTTAATTTAGTCTATATGGTATACCTCCTTCGGATTTTATAATTAGTTGATTTAGTTCCAGTAGCAATTACTGTTCACCAATTGATCTTATTTGATATGTATTTCTCTATATATAATGTAAAACATAGTCAAGTGAAATCTTGTTTGATTCATCATGTATTTTCTTAATATACTAACTTTTTAGAGTTTTTCGATTCACTCAAAAAAAACTACTTCTATAACTTCAATTAATAAGCTATTTAATTTGACTTTTTCATTAAAAAAAAACAAAAAACTTAAAACTCTCCCATTTACCCTACTGCACATAATACTTCCTCCGTTCTAATATAGTCGTAATATCGAAAATATGAGCACTACTCACTTATCTTCTTTAATTTGTGATTAATTTGTAATATAATATACTTATAAGTTAAAATATAGTTAAGTAAGATCTTTTTTGATTCGTCTGTGCAAAGATTATAAATTTTTATAATTTTTTATTTACATAATATATGTGTTAAGAATTAAATTAGAGTGATTGCGTGAATAATTTTTTGATTTCACTTGACTATTTTTAAATTATGTTAATGTGCGATTTTTAAACATTGATTTCTTTGAAACGATTTTTAATTTTTGACTAACTTTTTTCAATTAAAATAGCCAATTATGTTTTTATCATAAAATTAGCTTTTAATAAAAATGTTAATGCTAACAAAAATATAAAAAAGTCATTTAAAAAACAACCAATGTTTTCTAATTAATTGTCAAACACTATTTTTAAATTCATATGAGTTAGTTTATCATTAACTTAATTATTTAGTGTTTGCAACAATTTTTTTCTTAATTTTTCATTGATTCTTTTTTTAGCTAGTCCGCATTTTCATATTTAATTTTTGCCTTACTCATATCCACACAAATTTAGTCCTGTATTATACTTTTCAAAATAAAATCATATAGGAAAATTTGTTCAAAATAAACCCAACTATCACCTGTTGGCCAAAAATAATCTCAACTATCAATTATTTTTTAATATTCCCAACTATTATCATAGTTTGTTGAAAACAAACCCACCTCCTTGTTACCGGCTAGAACATGTAACTTTTTCACTTTTTTTCTTTTCTTTTTTACTTAACTGTTCAAAATAACTCTTCCCCTTCATTATCTATTAATCAAAAAAGAAAAAAAAGTGGCAAATTTACATGTTGTAGCCGGTTACAAAGGAGGTGGGTATGTTTTCAACAAATTATGAGAATAGTTGAGATTATTAAAAAATAATTGATAATTGGGATTATTTTTGGCCAATAGGTGATAGTTGGGATTATTTTGAGCAAATTTTCCAATCATATACTGATAAAGTAATCTTTTTATATATTTGAAGCATATTTTAAAGGGACAAAATAGTAACAATCACATTTTCCTCTAATCTTGTCATTGTTAATAATAAAAAAACAGTTTAACTATAAAATATTATAAGCTCATTTAATTAGTTATTAATGTTCAAAACTAGTGTATAAGTTGTAGGCTTTGCGAGTAGTTGCACGTTTCTGAGCCGAGGGACTCTTTAATCGCACTCTTCTTTATAAGTATGAGTTGCAGTCATCCTTTCCTTTTCAAACCCTAATCATAGTTTTTCTATGAGAAGGACACACTGGGGTATTAATATGATGATGATGATGTTCAAAACTACTTCGTTTTATTTTTACTATATGTCTGATTTGGATTTTATTTAATACTCCCTCCTATTCAGCCCAAATGTGCCTTATTTTTTTGGGCACTATTCATTTATCACTTTTAATTTGTATTTTACTCTTAATCTATAAGTTAAAACATAGTCATGTGAGATCTTGTTTGATTCGTTACAATGCAAAGATTATTAATATCAAATTTTTATAATTTTTAATTAAGAATAATTTGAGATATTAAGGGTTAAAATGTTGCCTCGACAAGTGTGAAAAAACTAAATGGGACATTTAGATTGAATAGGAGGTAGTATAATTCAACAATAACTCTTTGGTTATTTATATTTTTCAGCTGGTCTTCTGAGAGACCGTCTTTCTGAAAGACGCCTTTCAGGCCCAGCCCATTAAAGCTTAATATCTAATTTACTCTACATTTACCTATATGGGCCAGTTCAATTATAGATGGTCTCTCATAAAGACTGTCTCTCACAAGAATTTGTGTATATTTTTTCAATCTATGTGTTATAACACAATTAACTGAAAGTTAATGAATCTGTTTCACACTTGAATTTTCTTGTATTCATCCATCAACCTTATTCGTGTTATATTATTAATTTTCAAATAAAAATATATTTGAGTGAAAATTTTTTATTTTGTTCTTAGTATCTATTCTTAATATGAAAATATATAATTTTTAATTATGCTACAATTCATTTATAATGTAGTGTCACTACAATAAATTTAACGTTTTACAACATTGGATTTAGTGTAATGATTATTGGTTTCTATTTTAAGTTCTACTATAAAGTAATTTAACGACACTTTATTTGGTCTTTAATGGCATATGTAATTGTAACTATAGTCTATAGTGACAGCTTTAATGTGACTTTTTAATATGTTGTTAAATGGTCAAATAAATGTCACTAATTCTTCTATATACAATATAGAAAATTTGAAATAGCGACATTAAATTAAATATTGCTAAAAATAAATTATGTTGTTGTGTGTGTAAGAATCAAATAATACATTTATAAAAATAATGGAAAGGCATAAAACTCACTGTTGATGCCCTGATCTCAATATGTAGGTACTATTTACATGGGTATGAATATGATCCAACGGTGAAGATGAGGCCATTCCTTCATCACCTCTTGAGCCAGTTAATAGCCAACTTCAACTTTATGTAATGACTTAATATTTATATATGACCCTTCTTTTAATGAACTTCCTTGTAATTTAATTTTACTTTCTTTATGTTACTCCCTTTCTTCCAAATAATTACCCTTATTTTTTACCCAAATTATTTTGAGAAATTAGTTGTGTCGATCTATTATATATTTTTTAAAATATTATAAATATACATTAAAAATAATATAATTAGATATTTAAGATATTGAAAGTAGACATTAAGAATATTGTAAGTAGGAATTAAGAATACGGTACGTAGGAGTATAATCTTAATCGACTAGGTTTGAGATATATCTCTTAAAGAGACGGTCTATTAAAAGACTACTTTTATTTTTAAGTCCAAAGTAGTAACTCTTACTTCTTTTTTTTTTTTATCTTATCAGAGTTTGTAATAATATTCTCAAATACAAAAATATCGAATTCTTAATTTTTGTGCAAAACCATTATGTAAAAGTGTTTTTCATCACTTTTAGAAATTTTTATTAATTTTAATGGAGATATTAATTTGGAAGAGAGCGAGTATTCACTCCAACATAATCCGATTTTAGTGGGATATATATTTAGTAGCATTTGATTTAAATGATTATTTCAACTTCTAATGGCATGTGTAGTGGTTTTATTGACATTTATTGGACTCTTTGTAGCAAAATAAAAAATCATACTAAATCTTTTTGCGATATTGATACAACTGACATTTCTCATAAATGTCACTATAGGTTATAGTGACAGTTACATACTTCCTCCGTTCCATTATATTTGCTACATTTCACTTTTTTACGCATGCCAATGCGTCATGCGTTATTTGGTTTATTTACATGATGAATTATCCAAATCTAAAAATTATAAAAAATTAATATTATGAAAATATGCTATTAGACGATTTAAACAAGATCCCACTTGATTATATTTTTACTTACACATTAGTCGCAATATATAAAATATGTTTGAACGATGAATAGTGCACATAATCGAAATGTAACGAGTATTTCAAAACGGAAGAAGTATATTACTAAAGACAAATAAAATATTACCAAAGTCACTTTATATTAGAATTCAAAACAACTATAACACTAAAAATATAAATTAGTGATATTTTTTTCGATACTACTGAATATATGTCATTAAAATTAATTTTGTTGTAGTAATATTGTTCCAAGAATAATTATCATTCAATAAGAAGGATGATAATAAAGTTGGTGATGGGAAATATCAAATGTGTATTTGCTTAAATTATTTTGTCAGTTTGTCACTACCTTTTCAAAATGGTCCAAAATATTTTAGTACTGACGATATATGATTGATTATTATGCTCTTGTTATTCTCGGATGTCTAACTCTCCACTAAATAATTAATTAATTTTACAATTCGTTTAATTATTGACCGGATGTTGTTATCAACTAAAGTCGTTTGAAAAGGAATTTCTTTATGATGAAACACCAGTTACTCTTGTATTAGACTGTCTCATCGTGAGATGATTTTATATAAAAAGTTTATTTTGCTAAAAGTTTCTATTATTGGACAATTTAACCTAAATATGAGGCACATCTCACGGTGAGACCGTCTTAGATAAGAATTTATGATATTCTTATGTGTGATTGTTTTCAAAAAGTTTATATATTAATAATTTATGCTATTGAGTTATTTAGATCATGTATAAAGCGTAGGTGACATCGTTTGATAAAAGAATTTGTGATAGGAAATAGAGAAAAATAAGGAATTTGAATTAGTTTGTATTTAATTAATGTTTATAAGGTTATTTATTTTTCCCCTAGTTCTGCTTTCTTATTTACTAGATTATTAATGAATTGAAGTATATCATCCAAAAAAATATTTTTAGTTTTTTTTTCTTGGTATCGGCAACTTTTTAGTGATGAAAAACAAATACCTCGATATTCATTATTCACTAATTTCTTATCTTTTAAATAGTTCTTATGTTGAGAAACCTTTTGGTTTTCTACAAAAGATTGCTCTTACTTTGTTCTACTTATATTGATAATTGTATCTCACATGAGTTGGATTTGTTTCTTGAAAAAAAAGTGAAGCTTTTAAATGTTTTTGTCAACGATGCAAACCAATATGATACACAATTCATTTTACGGTCTCATAATGGAGGCAATATATTTAACTTATGATGAAACAATCTATATCCACAAGTAGCCTTAACAATCAAACCTATTGCTCAGACACTCAACAACAAAATGGAGTAATTGAACAGAATAATTGGTCTCTTCTAGACATTACCAAACCCTTATTAGTTATTATTGAATATAGGGTGCCAATGTATTTATGGCCAGATTCCCCCGACCACTATTGGATATGAAAAGATAAGCGTGTTTGATGGCGGGAATTATATTCTAAATGGGTGGCATTTAGGTTGTATTCACGGATATGCACGAGTGAGACCATGATACTCATCGATGATCTAGTGAGATTGGGATGATACAAGTGGTATCAAAGCAACCTTACGATAATAATTGATAGTGTGTTAATTAAGTGCACCTATATAGGGAAATATCTTGGAGCTAAGGTGAAACGAATTTCATTCTTTAGTAGCGGTGATTTTGACACACTAAGATGTACTTTGAAAAGGATTAATACTCTATCCGTATAAACAAAGTGAATATTCTTTTTAAAGGAGCGTAACGAGGACATTGCATTCTTTAGTAGCAGTGATTTTGACACACTAAGATGTACTTCAAAAAGGATTAATACTCTATCTATATAAACAAAGTGAATATTCTTTTTAAAGAAGCGTATTTGCGAAGACTCTAATGTTAAGTGTGCTTGGTAGGGAGCAATCTTGGAATTAGTGATCTCTTAGAAAGTTTTCTCAAGTGTGTACGAGTAAAGACAAAGTGCCATAGTTAAAGAATTATGTTGGTTGTTAGGCCAACCTACAACCTTCATGGGTAGTCACTGATGATTTGGTGGGGTTGGTGTGTTACAAGTGGTACAACAGCAACCTTGTAACCATAGATAATAGTGTGTTCAGTGTACATGAAAGATAGTGGAACTAAGGTACAATGAGGATGTTGCATTCTTAAGTGGGATTGAGGGTGATACACCATATTGAGCTTTAAAATGATTTATAGTCTATTGATATTAAGAAGACAAACTTCTTTTCAAGAAAACCCATTTGCTAATAAATCTAAAATTAAGCGTGTTTGGTGGAAAATAATCCTAGAATTAGTGACTTTTTATATGACAAATAATCCTAGTATTATAAACCTAATACTAAACTAATACTTAAGACAATTAAAGTATTATAGGAATACTACTAATACTATGCTAATTATTTATTAACATGACAAATAGAATACTGATGTGAAAATTTCATTTAACCTCAAGCACACGGTGTACGTGTAGTCGCGGGTCGAACACAAGGAGCTAGGACAAGAAAATGGTAACTTCGATTGATTATATTGCTTAGGGAGAAAAATGATTGATTGGTTGTGAGCTAACAACTAAGAATGCAATAATAAAAATGTGGTTTAACTATATAATGAAAGCATCTAGGGTGTCGGGAATCCCCTAAAGTCTTGTATGATTCAATTCTTAACAATGTCCATGAAGATCCGCATTAAATTCGTGGTTAAACAAGATCTTGTTAATCTCAAACTCTCGCTCTTTTGATTAACTATTAGATTTAGACCCTATTTATTCAATTCTCACACGCTAGTTTTATTGAACGAATTAATAAGAATTTAACTAAAATTTACCCTAAAGCAAAGTCGATCCCAATCTCACACGTTAGTTCTATTGATTGGTCCGACAAAGCATATTTAATTTAGGGTTAATTAGCACAATTTAACCATATTAATCCTTAGTTTCATAGACACATCCAAGAATCAAATCATACTCAACTTATAGCCTTATAGGTTTTAAACTCTAACCCCTAGAATATGGATCTATTCACAAATAATGATAAAAACAATAAATAAAAACCCCAAATGAAACTAAGCATGATAAGATATGATAATAATAAAATTTGCAAGGAAAAAACAATAATTAAACTATGAGACACACAATTAAAGATCTTAGAGCCAAGAAATATGAAGAACAATACTACTTTTAATGAATGACAATTTCTAAGAAAATAATTAAAGTTTGACAAAAAAAATATTAAACTAATACAAAATTGATAAAGAAAGATTAAACTACTAATAATAAAATACTTAATGTAAAAGTACATTACAAGATCTCATATGAATATACTTTATCTTTTAAATATGTCTCAAAAACATTAATCAAATTTCTGTCATCAGGGTAGAATATTCCAAACAGGGAGAATATTATAGAAAGGAGAGATTATACAAAAAAAATATTAGCAGCAAGAAGACTTTTGCATTAAGGCGGATAAGAGTTGGATCGAACTTAAATGAAATGAGTCGAGTCAGGGCTGAGTCTTGAAAGACGTAATGAAGGCTTATTACGAGTTGGGCGTAATGAGCCCAGCCTGCCCAACCCGACCCACATATTATACTTTCTGATTAAATAAAATTTAACTAGGTAAGGTATTACCGTTTTAAAAAAACTATGTAAGGTATTGCAATCCTCACAAAACATATTATTATTTGGCAAAAATTAAATTTTTTTTTGTTGGAAAAGTATATTAAAGCTTGTAGCTACATATCTCAATTGTTGAATAACTAATATACATGTGTCATTAAATTAAAAAGTAAATATAATGGGAATTAAAAACTTAATTAATTTATAAAATTAGATGACCTGTAAGTATTCCGCCAGATGAATATTCAATTCAAAATTAAAATTAACTAAAGTAACCTAACTTATAGAATTAGGATAGAAAAATTTTCTAATTGCAGTGACATGTGATTTATTGCTTTAAAATATGGGATGATTATGTGACTCTTAAATTATTGTTTTATAGCAATGGTATAATGCTCGATAATACAAAAAATAAAAAATAAAAAACATTACGATCAAAATAAATAGATAAAATAAATAAAAAATTATCATTAACAAAAAATTTAAGGTTGTAATTTATATATATATATATATATATATATATATATATATATATATATATATATATATATATATATATATATATATATATATATATATATATATATATATATATATATATATATATATATATATATATATATATATATATATATATATATATATATATATATATCTATATATATATATATATATATATATATATATATATATGAACAATGGGGAGATTGAGGGTGACGTTGCTAACCGTATACAGACAGGTTGGCTCAAGTGGAGAGCAGCGACTGGGGTGCTTTGTGATAAAAGATTTCCTAATAGACTTAAAGGGAAATTCTACCGCGTAGCGATTAGGCCGGCTTTGTTGTACGGAACGGAGTGTTGGCCTGTAAAGAAGGCTTTCGAGCAGAGAATGGATGTAACAGAGATGCGCATGCTGAGATGGATGTGTGGTAAGACAAGGATGGACAGGATTAGAAATCAGGAGTTTAGGGAAAAGTTAGGGGTTGCACCTCTCTCTGCAAAGATGCGGGAGAACAGGCTCAGGTGGTTTGGGCATGTGCAGAGAAGCACCCATGACGCCCCAGTGAGAAGGGTCGAACGCATCATAGTGGAGGGCAAGAGAAGCCGGGGAAGACCTAAGAGGACGTGGGAGGAGCAGATTAACAGCGACCTGCTCGAACTACACCTCTCTAAGGACCTGACCAGGGATAGAGCCACATGGCGGCGCCTTTTTCACGTCCTAGATTACTAGACTAGTTTGATACTGTTCTGTGACTTTTGTCATCGCTTTTCACTTCCTTTTTTACCTATATCGCTTATAGGTTCTTTTTTTTTTTTTTTTTTTTAATCCCTATGCTTGGCTAACGTGGGTGTAAGATGCAGGTTTTCGGATTTTTGCAGGTCCTATCCTTGAAGACTCCTCTAGAGCCGAAGGACTCTTATGACCGCCCTCTCCTTATGGGTATGAGACGCCGTCGACCTTCCTTCCCCAGACCCTGGCCATAGAGTATCTATGTGCGGGAACACTGGGTATGATGATGATATATATATATATATATATATATATATATATATATATATATATATATATATATATATATATATATATATATATATATATATATATATATATATATATATATATATATATATATATATATATATATATATATATATATCAATAAATTTTTATTATTGTAGTTACACGTATATTTGACTCTTTTATTGTTTTAGTATATAGTATTATTATTGGATGGACAGGATTAGAAATCAGGAGTTTAGGGAAAAGTTAGGGGTTGCACCTCTCTCTGCAAAGATGCGGGAGAACAGGCTCAGGTGGTTTGGGCATGTGCAGAGAAGCACCCATGACGCCCCAGTGAGAAGGGTCGAACGCATCATAGTGGAGGGCAAGAGAAGCCGGGGAAGACCTAAGAGGACGTGGGAGGAGCAGATTAACAGCGACCTGCTCGAACTACACCTCTCTAAGGACCTGACCAGGGATAGAGCCACATGGCGGCGCCTTTTTCACGTCCTAGATTACTAGACTAGTTTGATACTGTTCTGTGACTTTTGTCATCGCTTTTCACTTCCTTTTTTACCTATATCGCTTATAGGTTCTTTTTTTTTTTTTTTTTTTTTTTTTTTTTTTTTTTTAATCCCTATGCTTGGCTAACGTGGGTGTAAGATGCAGGTTTTCGGATTTTTGCAGGTCCTATCCTTGAAGACTCCTCTAGAGCCGAAGGACTCTTATGACCGCCCTCTCCTTATGGGTATGAGACGCCGTCGACCTTCCTTCCCCAGACCCTGGCCATAGAGTATCTATGTGCGGGAACACTGGGTATGATGATGATGATATATATATATATATATATATATATATATATATATATATATATATATATATATATATATATATATATATATATATATATATATATATATATATATATATATATATATATATATATATATATATATATATATATATATATATATATATATATATATATATATATATATATATATATATATATATATATATATATATATATATATATATATATATATATATCAATAAATTTTTATTATTGTAGTTACACGTATATTTGACTCTTTTATTGTTTTAGTATATAGTATTATTATTATTATTATTCTTTTTTGTGCTGTAGAGATTGTACAGATTTTTAACATCTATTATTATTATTATTATTATTATTTATTTACCTTTAGAAATTGTATATTTTTTCCTAAAGTCATATAAGTTACTATCAATTGCTTATTATTTTCTTGATTTCCCTATAAAAACTACGTTTTATATTAATTCTTAGTCGATGATTTTCCGTTTAGACTTAATTAGAAAAAGTTTGTTTTGTTACCTATTTATGGGTTAACAAAGAAAAACAATTTTGGGGTATTTTATAAATTTAGATGATATAATGATAAGAGATAATATTAGGTATAATTGGGGCACTGATATTTCGGTAATAGTGCTGTTTCAAATTTGGAGCAACGGAGATTTCAATCGTGTTATAGTGTCAACCAAAATAAGCAATGATCCTAACTTGACGCAGAAAGGTTGGATAAAAATGGCTTTTTATAACAGGTTAATTCAATATATTGAGATATATGAATAGTGTGTATTCTCATTATAACGATCATAAATTTGATATTTACCGGATAAAAAGGTAAGAATGTCAACTAATTTTCTTTTATCATATAAATTTCTTAATATTAAATTTTATGCGTCTTAAAGTCTTTTTAAATATATGTTTAAATTTTTCTTTAGCAATTAAATTTGATGGGAATGACATTTAAATATATTCAATTTTATGCGTGTTAAAATCTTTTTTACATATATGTTTAATTTCTTAACTTTTCCTTATATTTATCAACATTTAATGGATGTTTATACAAAAACTAGATATATTTCCATGTCAAAAATAGTTTATTAATTATTTAAATAAAAATTATTGTTTTATAACAATGGTATAAGTTCCGGTAATACAAAAAATAAAAAACAAAAAAATCACCCTAATATCAAAATAAATAAGTCTTCCCACAACCATTAGCATATAAACATTCAATTTAAAATTAAAATTAACAAAAATAACTTGAATAGTAAAATTGAGATAGAAAACTTTTATTTTTGCGGTGACACGTATTCAAATTTTCTATTGTTTTAAAATATAGTATGATTATATATGACTTTTAAATTATTATTGTAGGTATAATATTCGATAATATAATGTATAGATTAATAATTTCAATGCCACATATTGATTAGTCTCTTCTCTATAGGAGTAAGAGTGTCCTCTAGTTTCTTCTAGTTTTTTCTCATGTTTGGAGTCTTTTTTCCGGTATCATTGCCGGTGTTTTTTTCGAGTCTTTTATTCTTTCTTTTCTCATCTTTCTCTTTCTCTTCTTGGGTTAAGGGTCATTATTTTGGGGGAATGGCATTAGAGTCTTTAAATGGAAGGGATGTTAGTGAGAAGGTTTCTTGTTCTCATGAGGATGATTATGATAGGGAAGAATTAGTGGAGGGGGGTGGTGTCCTTAAACAAGGTATATATGATGAAGAATCAGTGAAGGAGGACGTGTGTGTATGGGTCGAAGGAGGCGACAATAAGGAAGAGGAGCGTCTCTCCTTAAGATTGGTTGGCAAATTGTGGTCGGAACGAATCTTGAACCCGACGGCGTTCATGGCTACAATAAAAAATGTGTGGGTCACTAAACATGGTGTTGATGTCAAAATGATCGGGCGTAATCTATACCAGTTTCAGTTTTACCATTGGCATGATAAGGAGCGGGTTCTTCTTAGTCAGCCATGGCACTTTGATAGGGTAGCCATCCTGTTGGCCGATATGGACGAGGCTATTCAACCTTCTGATTTACAATTTTTTTCTCTTCCAATTTGGGTCGTCTTGGGTATTTTAAAAGAGTATGAGTATCTTTCGGGGCAAATGGTTACCCACTTTAGGATTTGAGGAAGTCTTGAGTCATGAGAAATATTTAGGGTTACCCACTTTATTTTAAAGATCCAAAAAGATTTCTTTTTCGGGCATTAAAGATAGGATTTGGAATAAATTGAAAGGTTGGAAGGAAAAATTACTGTCTAAAGCCGGAAAAGAAATTCTTATCAAAGCTGTCGCTCAAGATATTCCCACATATGCGATGAGCTGCTTTCGTCTCCCGGTGTCTTTTTGTGAGGAAGTCGAAAGCATTATTAGGAATTTTTAGTGAAGAACGTCAAATTCTGAGCGGGGCATTTCTTGAAAGGCTTGAAAGGATGTGTGTAGGCCCAAATGTGAGGGTGGGCTTAGGTTTAGGGATCTTAATCTTTTCAATCAAGCCCTTCTTTCTAAGCAATTTTGGAGATTGCATTGTTTCCACAATTCCCTTTTGGCCAAATGCTTTAAAGCCCGCTATTTTCCTTCATCATCCGTTTGGGATTCAAAGCTGGGGTCCAATCCCAGTTTTGCTTGGCGAAGTATCTTGGGCTCTCGTTCGATTCTTAATCTTGGGGTTCGTTGGAGAGTGGGAAATGGTAGTAGCATTAAAGTGTGGTCGGACGTTTGGTTAGGAGGCGGGGGCACGGGGCGTATTATTTATCCCCCTCGTGTGCTTGATAGTGAGGCTACGGTTGATTCTCTCATGGATAAAGAAAATCATTCTTGGCGGTTGGATTTGATCAAGGAGATTTTTCTTGATATTGATGTTAATCGTATTGCCCAAATTTCGATTAGTTTGGCTAATGAGCTGGATTCTCGAGTTTGGGCGGCTAGTAAGGATGGTATTTTCCGTGTCCGTGATGTTTATAATTTAGCTCTTGGTAATCTAACACAAGCTTCTTGTTCCACAGGTTATGATCCGGTTTGGCGAAAATTATGGAAATTGCGTATTCCTCCAAAGGCTAAGATTTTCTTGTGGCGTGCCGCATGGGACATTCTTCCGCATGGAGCAAATTTAAGGAGCAAAGGAATTACGGCTTTGGACAATATGGGCTGTTGCAAACGGTGCGGTCTTGACGAGAATGGTGAGCATGTATTGCTCAATTGTTCGTGGGCTCGAAACGTGTGGACACAATTCCAAGATCTGGCTACTATTCCTCCTTTTTCATCTTTTCGTGAATGGCTTGGGGATATTATGAATCGTTTTCCGAAAGATGAGATTGAGCTTCTTAGTACGTGTGCATGGCAAATTTGGAACGTTAGAAACGAGCTATATTTTGAGAATATTTATGTTTCCCCGGAGCTATGTTATAAAAGGGCCCAAGATTTACTTTTGGAATATAGAAAGGCTAATTGTGTTGAGCCCAACTGTGTTCAAAAGAGATGTATGGCCCAATGGAGCCCTCCTTCCCATGACACTATAAAACTTAATGTGGATGCTGGTATAAATTTTGAGGAGGACCGTGTGGGCCTAGGAGTGGTGGCCCGAAATTGTGAGGGTCAAGTTGTTATTGCTGCTGCCAAGACTTTATGGCTAGTCATATCCATTGAACGGGTCGAATTGGAGGCCTTCAAATGGGCTGCAGAGTTAGCCAAAGAGCATCATTGGGACTCGGTCATTTTTGAGGGGGATGCACAAGTAATAGTGAAAGCACTCCAAGGTCAATTATCTAGAGATTTCCACTCCCAAATAATGGTCGACAATATTATTCGATTGTCTTCATCCGTAGCGGATCACCGATTTTCTTTTTGTTATCGAGAGGCTAATCGTGTTGCCCACCGCTTGGCGAAATGGGCATTAGCTAGTATTTGTAGTAGCGTTTGGCTCAATGGTGGCCCTACGTGGATTTCTGATATTGTGTACTCTGATTTTTCCATTTAATGGTTTAGTTTCGTATCGTTTTTCAAAAAAAAAAATATTCGATAATATAAAAAATAAAAAATATTATAATCAAAATAAACAGATAAAATATTTGACATTAATATATTCTATATAAACATGCAATTTAAAATAACAATTAACTAAACAAATCTCAGTAATAGAATTGGTAGGGAAATACTTTTATAATTGGAGTGATATTTGTCCAAATCTTCTATTACTCTAGTATATAGTATGATATATATTTCCTTCCTGAGCGTTGTTTTCCTCTTCTTGGTATATAATACATATCATTTAGCAAAAAAAAAAAAAAAAAGATAGATAGATAAATAATAAATTAAAAATTTAATCTAAATGCAAACCAAATTATAAATACTCCAGACCTTGTATTGATGTGGTTTTTATAGTTTTTATCCGAATAATTTTCACCGACTTTAGACCTAGATCTAGACCCATTAATTGTTTTTAGATTCGGATTCGGACCTAAATCTGCTAGGTCTTAGAATTTGCACCCAAATTCTAAAAGTAGTGACGGATTTAAGAATGACTCAATAAAAAATTAAATTCATACCTATCCCTACAACAACTAAATTACTTCATATTTTCAGCACCTACAAATAAGGTTCGTAAAAAAGATGTGGTTTTACCTATAATTATAGCAGTAAATCTCATGGGAGACGGTCTATTCTATAGACGGAATACATAAAGCCCAGTCCTAAATATAACATAGTATATTTGGGGTTATAATAAATTATTTGGGGTTATAATAACTTATATTTGGGGTTATAGAATAGTATATTCGAGGTTATAATACCTTACATTTATGATTATAACATAATATAATTGATATTATATTAAAAAAAATCAGTTAAGGGAAATGGGCTGGCCCAATTTTGTGGTCTATCCTATAGACCGTCTCTTGTGAGATTTTGTGTAATTATAGTTCACCATTCCATTATCTCATTAATTGCAATATTATTTATATGCGAGATTTTGAGTACAAAGGAGTAAATATTAAAGTGATTCAAATCCAGAATTGAGTACAAAATCAATTCATTAACATGACTTGATGTAACAATCTCATAAAATAATTTATGTTGTTAAGGTGAGACAGTCCATGATAATCGACGTCGGATCAAGTCATCAAGTACTAGAGAGAAATTTCTGCAACCGTCCGCTGAAAACTACCTTTTGAAGATCTAAAGTCAAGACAAGATAAATTAATGTCATGTTTGAACAATGATTTCATATGGAAATTTAAAATTGATTTTTTGTTTGACAAATCAAAAATTTTCAAATTCGGATTTAGATAAAATTTCACCATTATTTTTAATGTAGGCAAGTGCTTAAAGTTGAAAATTTGAGAATGACTACCAAAGACTTGCAATCATTCTCAAATTTTTTATTTACCATTTCATAGTTAAAATCTATATAATGTGAAATGATATACTTATCCCTAAACAATATATAAGCGTAAACAAAACTTAAGACATTTAAGATGTTGCAACAACAAAGAATAGATACATACCGTCTAAACCTCCAATATGTTTGCCATCAACAAAAACTTGCGGTACTGAATTTCGTCCGACCATTTCAAGAAGAATATCCTGAATTTCAGATCCATCATCTGATCCCCGGTCATAAACAACCAGTGTTAGAGTATATAACATATTCTGGGGCCATAACAATTAGCTTGAGCTTTTGGATGAGTTGGTTCTTTAATATGGTATCAGAAGCCAACGTGACAAGTGGTCACGGGTTTTGAATCTCAACTACCACTCATTTAAAAGTGGAATATTTAGCACCAGTTATGAGGAGGGTCTGTGTTTTATCCACACTTCTAGCCTAAAGGACTCTCGTGTGAGAAGGCATGTTAGAATATATAACATACCTTAAGGCCTCAACCATCAGCTTAAACTTTTGGTTGAGTTGATTCTTTAACAATGAGTTAATTACCCATTTTAATTAAATACCGGTCATGTAACTGATGATAGATCAAAATTCAAAAACGTAACTTAATTAATAGATACCTCTAAGGTCAAGCTCCACTACATATGGCTTTTCATTGAGTTCCTTAAGTATACGCTTTGCACGCATTGAAAATCTGGTTAAACATTTACATGTCACCTTACAAATGGTTTGGTTAGTGATATTAAATTACGGTAATGAAAATGATTTATAATATAAAATTTCATAAAGTTCCATATCATTCCCATAGTAATGAAACTTTGATCACAAAAAAATTTTTTTTTACAAATTTCCATTACCACTTAATACCACCTCTTCTAATGATAATACATTGGAATTAAATTTTATAAAGAAAATGAGATAATTGAAGTTAGACAAGCATGACTATTAAGATAACCAAGAGGTTTTTCAACTAAAATTACACTAATTTTTCATCAATCAAGCTAAATGTAATGGGTAATAGTCACTTTAAATCAGGTGATCACTTTAAGGCTATAAATGATCGTTTCAAAACAGTAAGTGTATATTGGATCAATCTAATAAAAATGATCCGAGACCGTCTCATTTTAGAATTTGTGAAGCAATTATTATCTAAATTCACTTCCCCCTTTTCCCAAACAACCCATTAGACATTTGTAGTCTTAAGCTATATGGGCTCACTCACTCAAACTCAATTATAACAATGGAGGCCCAGGCCCTAAACTACCTCAGATGGCTTCCCTAACTATTGGGTTTTGATTTCTTTCAATTTTTCATCAAGCTCTCACCTGCTCGTAAATGAACCTACAATCAAAACACAAATTCAAACTATAGACCGTCTATAGCATAGACATGTAAATATAGATCAATCCATTTGTTAAATGAGTAATTGAATAGTCATATCAGCCATTGGGTTGAGCTATTGAGAGAGCCATCTTAGAAGACCTTCTAAAATAAAAAAATATATAAAAAATGAAATGCAACCCTATTTTGAATAAGTAAAGATTTATGGAAAAAACACAATGAATTGAAGACATGAATAACCAAAACAGGAAATCAAAAATATACTCCTTTTGTTTCTTTTAAATGTCCCATTTTCTTTTTTAATATTTGCCGATACACTAATTCAATCGTTTATATCTCTAATTGTGCAAGAATTAAAAGCTATAAAAAAATAGGTTTTCACACACCTTACGTTAAGATGAATCAAACAAGATCCCATTTAACTATATTTTAATTTATATATCAAAAACAAAATTACAAATTAAGAATTGTTGATCATAAAGAGAATTAAAAAAGCAGATAAGACGTTTGAAAAGAAACGAACAGAGAAAAGTAATAATGAGTAAGAAAGAGGATTACGGGCAATCTGACATAGAGAAAAGAGCAATACGATTGGAGTAAATAACATTATGGACAAATGCAGAAACAGAAATGCTTGCCATGGCATTTTGCCCCATTAAAATCATCACAACCATAATGTGACAAATCAATATCCTAAGCTGATATGAATCGGCAGCATTTCCATGGAATTTCTTCATTTTTCTTCACTCCTCAGTTCTTTTGTTTAGAGTTTACTCCGAATCATTTTAGAGGTTCTATTTGGGTTTTCACTGTTATTAGAGGTGGTGTGGGGTCTATTAAAAAGGTGGGAGTTGGGTGTTTTAATTGATTAAATTAATTGTAAAGGTGATGGTTGGGTTTTTTAATTGATGATTAAATTAATTGTAAAGGTGGTAGTTGGGTATTGAGAGTAGTAAAAGTCGGGGAATTTAGGTAAAAAAAGATAGACAAAAAAGGAGATGAGACAATTAATATGAATTGTCAAATAAAGAAATGGAACAACTAAAAAGATTTGGAGGGAGTATAAATATATGTGCTTTATTTCCATGTACGGGTAGTACTAATTCATTGCACGTCTTATTTAATTAATTAAGAGTATTTGATTACACCGATACGTATTTTTGTTATTACGAAGATATTGAGTGTTAGTGTTACATTACCGTATTTGCTATGTACAAGTATTATAGACCGTATAATGAATACATAATTAATTATCATAATCTTTTCTTTCCATATAATAATACAATAATATACTACTCATAAGATGAGTTATGGGCTAACCAATGTTTAGTTTAAAAAAGCATTAATTAGATTGCTTGTATGGATACATCCATAATCATGATGAGACAATCACGTATAAAACGAGTTGGAGTGACGTGAGTGAGAGAGAAAGTGAGGCCCGCTAAAAACTATTAGTTTGAAAAATTTGATCATAGTAGATATTGAATCCAGGTAATCGTGCATGAATGAAACATCTCTAACTAGCTGCGACAAGTTTCTACAATGTTATCTAGAGCATGCGATTAATATATGAGGCTCTGTGCAGTTGGGCATTCGAAATGTGCCAAAAACCGCGCCCCTAGAAATGTTATGAGCTATATTATAATTATGCTCAATAGGATTAATAGAATGTCCAGACCCAATCAAATCAGTATCTTTAAGAATGGTAAGAGCATTGTTATTAATTTGGAACGATATTTGGTAAATATATGATTTTTTAGCTACATATATATAGAAGTTAATGGGTGATTAATGTTTTGATTTTCTTAAAAAAATTATATCGTAAATAAGAATCTAAATTAGGTAAATATATTCATTACAATAGAATTATTTAAACATCTTATACCTTATTTAAATACATGTTATAGGTGTTTATATCTTTTTGTTATGTAATAAAAACAAACTTAAATTTTAGGAAAAATTACCTAGAATAATCCAAACTATTCATGATTTTCCTACAATAATCCCAACTACTGATTAACCATGAATAATCCCAACTTTGAGGGGTATTTTCCTAGGGTAAACTTGGTAACCCGATGACCTGCTATAGTAGGTAATTCACCAAAAAAATAAATTAAATATTAATTTAAAATTAGAAAATATTTTTGAAAATTTACATAAAAAATTCTAAATAATAAAAAAAATCATAAATTTTTTATGAACATTTTTTTAACATTTTTTTTGACATTTTTTTTTAAATTTATCTTTTTTTTTAAAAAAATAAAACTTATTATAGCAAGTCATCCGGTCACCGGGTTTACTCTAGGAAAATGCCCCTCAAAGTTGGGATTATTCATGGTTAATCAATAGTTGGGATTATTGTAGGAAAATCGTGAATAGTTGGGATTAAAGTAGCTCTATTTAAACATAGCTAATCAGATGTTTGATTTTTCCTTTTTTTTAATTGAATTAGTTCCATTAAAAAAACACAGTTAATTAGATGTTTGCTCAAATTTTGTTCCTGTGGCAAATGCTACGGGATAGTACGAGGGAGAATGAGGATGTAAATGAAATTTGAAGGTGAGTGCTTTAGGATAAGTTTTGGTTGATATTGAAATTTTATCACCACAAAAAATCTTTTTTTAAGAAATAATGTTAATAATGGTGTGATTTGAGTGCACAATTGATGTGTACATTTATGTGTAACTCATGTGATAGAATCCTATGGATGATTTGAATGGGTGTATTAAAGTTGATGACTTAATAAGGTGTTGAATATGGTTGTTTATGGTGATGATTAAATGTATGGTTAATGTATGAGTTACGGGTGCTTTGATGATCATATTTATTGGCAAACAGTTTTGTGGTTCTGTCCTAGATGCTCGAATTAGGCTTAAATGACCCACCTATTGCCTTCAATGAGCTGATTGAAGAAAGACTTTTAAAGGTTGCTGCTGTGTCATGCTAGAACGAGCGGTGGAGTGGCTTAAATGAGCACGATTCAAGAAGTCAAGTAGAATGTTAGGTTCAGCCGTGCTCGAACGAGCAAGCGTATTGCTCGAACGAGCATGGTCGAGCAGTGTGACATTTTGCAACAGTTGGTCTTCCAAAGAGATTTTAATGCTTTATTTATTTGAGGCTTTCCATATATAAATCAATTATGTACTTAATAACTATAAACAAAGAGTTCAAATATCACTGTAAACACATCAAACACAAACCTCAAGCCTAAACACATAGCCTTTATAGTCTCTTACATCATTAATAATACTTCATTATAAGAGTTGTATTTCTCCGTTGTTATAATAAAAACAAGACATTACACACCACGGAGGACGTAATCATCATTGGGTGAACCTCCTTAAATATTTGTATTCTTTTGCTTTTGTTTTATTTCCTTTAAACATTGTTAAGTCATTGAAATTATATCGGTTCAACAAGTCACTTCGAACCTTGCGACCCTGGTAACATTAGAGGTTAAGTTCTTCTCTTAGACTTTAATCAAGCAATAGTTTCAAATAATGTTCTTCATACATTTCAATAACCAAGGAACTTTCATGATAATTACATTTCTACAACTTATGAGAATTTACTTCCTTTAGAATTTGAAATTTCTACGTTAGTGGTTTTTATTGTGAACTAAAACTATTTTGGCCATTTTCTTAAACAAAATGAACGTATAGCGTAGTACTGCAAATGTGCAATTTTTGGATTATCAACAAAACTGAAATGCGCTAAATTCGAAAATATATAAAGAAAAATTATTGAATATTTAACTATATTTTATTAATTTTTCTATAATAATTCTAATTTTTTTATTAAACATAATAATCCTAATTATAGGTTTGCTTGCTAATAATTCACTAACTTGTACAACGACTCATTTTGCATAAGAACTAAACTAAATTCAAAAATAAATTATAAAAGAATTCAAAAATACAAAAATTTTTAAAAAGAAATTAACTAAGGTTAGTTTTTAATTTTAATTTACTTTTTTAATATTTTTGATTTTCAATTTTATTTTTCCTTTTAACCTCAAAAATCAGTCACTATTTGACAATAATATTACTAGGTAAGTAATCCTAAAATTGAGATTATTTATGGTTAATTTAAACTTTAAATTATTATTGAAAAATCAATAAAAAAATCAAACTATTCTAAATGATTTTTCCTAATTTTAATTGACACTACATTTTGACCTTTCTTATTTTTTTCATTTATTTATTAGATACCAGTATACCACTAACTGTTTTACTGATTGAAGTTTGTCATACAATCCGTCCTATTGTATTTATTTTCTTGTGCATTTTAGTTTTATTGTCAATGTGAAAATAGTGTAGTGTAAATCACGATTGATACTATAAAGAATAGCAAAGTAAAAATTCCCGTAAATAATCTAAAAAAAAAACAAAAAAAAAACAGCAATAAAGAAAATCAAAAAGGTAGATTAAAATTACAAAACTCTCATTATATTATATTCTACTACATGAGGGTAATTTGTTAATCATAAATCACCGTTATTTATACTAAGACTTTCTCATAGCAAATAGACAATAACAATTAATTACTAATTTTTTTTGAAGATATCATGATGATAATGTATTAAAAAAAAAAAAATCAAAACAAGTTTTGTATGGTAAAGGATAATGAAAATAAAAACGAAAAAAGTAATTGTTCTTGAAAACAACAACGAACCAAACAAATAATAATAAACAAATTCTTAAATAAGAAGGTTTCATGGTGAGATCATTTTTATTGGGTTGACCTATATATGTAATATTTATAAGTGTACTAAGACTTATAATTCTAAATAAATTGACCAATTTCAAACATTTAGTGTGTTAAAATAATCACTTACAATTCTAAAGTGATCAATTAAAAAAAAAGGTTAATTTATATGGGTCCATCTCATAATGAGACGGTCTCATACAATACGTTGTTATAACTAATATATTTTTATATATTAATACATTAACATTAACTACAACAGTACAACAACTTGTTACAATGTCTCATTACTATACCTTGTTGAAATATAAATATTACAATAAAAAAACATACGTACAATAAATTAAAATCAATCACTCATCAAATCATTAAATGAAATAAAAATTAAAGAAAATAATAATTATGAGCGATATATTCTAACCTTAAAACCGAATTTCATGTGAAGAATAATAGAAAGATTGGGGACAACATGATGTCCTTCCACAGCTTCTATGACATACTTTTGAATAATGGTGGCTGCAACAATTTTCATTTGGGTGAAGGCCATATCTTTACCTAGACAAGTCCGTGGTCCCGCATTAAATGCCAAAAACTTGTATGAAGGCTCATGCTTTATCTTTCCTTTTTCTGTTATCCATCTCTCGGGTTTAAACTCATTACAGTCATCTCCCCATATCGATTTCATCCTTCCTGTTGCGTACATGTCAAATATAATTTGCATGTTGGGATTCACATGATGGCCACTCGGTAGGATATCTGGTTTTATCGGGGACTTTGCTTGGAACACGACTGGTGGGTATAATCGTAATGTTTCACATAATGCACCGTGGAGATAAACTAGCTTCCCACTTACTTCTTTAAAGTTGTGTCTATTTAACGTTACACTATCTACTTCCTCTTTTATCTTAGAAGCAATTTTCGGGTTTTGTATGAGAAGATAAAAGAACCAAGATAATGTAGCACTTGTTGTATCTCGTCCTGCTATAAATATATTTAAAATTGTATCCCTTATAAATTTATCATTGTAATTTTCGTTTTTTTGTGCATATAATGTTAATAAATCAATACTTACCTTATCATCTTCCTTTTGCTTAGAAAGTTTCTCATTACTCAATTGTTCTTTTTTTATATTTATGCATTTATAGATGAAACTATCAAGGATTTGACAAGCTTTCTTATACTTCTTCTCTCCTCCTATATTTAACCATCTTTGGAACTTCCAAACACATGTAGGGACTACATGGCGATAGAAAAATACTTCCTCAATGTCATCTAAGGCTTTTGAAGAAGGAACCCTAGGCAAATTACTTGAAAGGGACATGGGATCATGGTCTATGATTATGGTGCATATAGTATCAAAAGTAAACCTTGCAAATAAATCTTGCAAGTCAATTTCTATAGCATAGTTAGAAGCATGGTCAAGGATTGGGATAAGTCCATTGTCTACCTTTTCCCATGTTTTTTTTACCAAAAATTGAGTGAAATTAGGGTGTGTAAGAAAAGATTTAGCCATTTTACGGTGATATTCCCACACCATAAAGTCTGTGTTGAAAATCCCATCTCCGAGGACATCAAGTATATCTTTTAACTTGTTGCCCTTTGGATAATTGGCAAAGTTCTTGCTCATTATGTGGTGAACATTAGCCGGATTCGCGGTGGCTAAGATGTCCATGTTTGTGAACCATGGGCCCTTAAAAAGAAAGGTTAAATCACCGAATTCTAAAATATCGATAATAGCTTCGTGAATTCTATGAACGTTTTTTAGGAGTGCAGGAAGCATACCTATAAAAGGCCAATTAGTTGGGATCCCATTTTTGTTACCAAACAAGTAGCGAAATAGAATAAGGAACAGGAAGAAGAGGAAAGTAAGATGAAATTGCCACATTGTTGGGAACAAAAAGGTATTAGTGTTACACTTAGAAACAATACTTTAAATATTTAAATATTTGTAAGAGTATATACTTTTAGTATGGGTTCTTATATTTACTACGTAAATAGCTAGTCTATTTATATAGAAAATAATGTCCTTATGGACCCACTAGTATTGATGGACATTGCTAAATTATTAATCTTGTTTTAATGTGATAGGTAACAACTAAAAATTTTCTATGGTTTTGTATATTTTGTATTATAGAGAATAAAACTAAATGAAATATGTGAGAATTGAGATATATAGTTTTATTTGTCCAAAAGAAGTATATGTAAATATGACTTAATTTACCGTGCTCGATGATTATCCGAATATTAGACATCTAATGTATATCTGTTGCAATTTAGTCGATGGACTAAATACATGGATACGATGAAGAGAAAGAAAACATTTGTAATCGAGAATATATATTAAAAAAAATATGATACAAAAATAGCAAAGTGTATCACCTTAGAATTTAAATAAATTTAATAGGTGCTCTCTTAGAGATCGTCTTTTGTAAAGACGATTTTTAAAAGTCCAGCCTAAATCTATATTTAGAGTTGTAACAATATATATTTAGAATTAGATTGGACTTTTGAGAGCCGTCTTTACAAAAGACGGTCTCAAGTAAGAATTTGTGTAAATTTAAAATGAAAAACAACAAAAAGTTGTAATAATACAACATCGTCCTTACACCAATTAAAAAAACATTTTTTTCCAAAATATTCTCTATTTGTCGTCGTACATGTAGGGATGTTCATGATATGCATTTATTAAGTATTTTTCTACAATAATAGTTGAAGAAATAAAAAAAAAAATAACGAAGATTTGCGAGTAAGTATTTTTCCACTGGAGTAAAATACTTAAGACATCATTCTCTGTTAAAATTGGCTATGTGTCACTGTGGTAATTTGTATACTTTCTTTTTCTTTCAAAGTGATTAGATGATTTTTATTGTCATTGCACCAAGTATACCATACTTTGTGAATCTCATTTTGTAGTATTTAACTACTAATCATGATTATTAAAATCACGATTTTTATCTATGATTTTACGATCTTACAATCCGAATTGGTCTCCCATTTTAATAGTTTACAACAGTGTGATGCAGCCAGTTTTAACAAAGAATAATGTCATAATATCGTGCCATTTTCATATTGATTTCCATGCTAACAAAGTGACTTATGAGATCTTAACTACTACACGCAAAATAAGAAAAGGGTGGTAGTGGGATATTTTAAGTTATTATAATAATTGAAAAGGTGGTAGGTGCGGTATTTTAAATAATATAAGTTGGGGTAGTTGGGGGTATTCAGGTAAAAAGTCTTTGCCAAAAATAGAAAGTGGACAATTAAAGTGGGATGACCCAAAAAGAAAATGTGGACAATAAAAGTGGAACGGATGGAGTATATTTTTCAAAGTGACGCATATCTTTCAAAGTGATTAAAATGATGGTAATTATTTTGCATATTAAAATGATTAAATGTATATTATGTTAATAGTTATTAGTGTAGATTTTCATAAAATTATTTCCATGCTAACAAAATTTTAACAATAACTGAATATTTGTTCACAATTTTTCACTATTGCACACCTAATATTATCTTTTAAAGTAGTAATGAATTAATGTTAATTTTGCGAAAAAAAATAAGATGATTAAAATAGAAAATGCAACATTATTTAACCACTCAAGAGATATACCTATCATAATCACATCACCATTCCATTTATATTTCGACCTTTCAATACCAACAACTAAAAGAATTGTGAAAGTTTTTTTTTTCTATTTTCTCAAACATAAAATGTAGAATTGTATTGGTTTGAGTTGACACATCCTAATTAATTTCGTATTACATACTTTCTCTGTTTCAAAATACCAACCACTCAAGAGATATTACTATATCTCGAAGATGAGTTGACACATCCTAATTAATTTCGTATTACATACTTTCTCTGTTTCAAAATACTTGTACTAAACACATTTTTCAGCAATCGGATTATTTATATCTAAAGTTATACTTAACTAAAAACTATAAAAATTTGATATTATGAAAATATGCGACAAAAAGATGAATAAAACTTGATTTGGTGCAAGTAATATGGAACAGAAGCAGTACTAATTTACATAATTCTCCGCTTGATTTAAGCATATATCTCGAAGATGACACATTCTAAGTTTTGCAAACTTCTTTGGTGGAAGAGATTTAGTGAATAAGTCTCCATGATTTTCGCTTGATTTTATTCGTTGGACATCAATCTTTCCTTCTTTCTCGAGATCATGTGTTAAGTAAATTTATTGAGTTAAATTTTTATCAGCTTTTATGAGCCCTCTCTTGAGATATCGTATTGTAGGCCCTCTCTTGAGATACCGTCTATAGTATAGACTAGAGGTGTTCAACGGGCCGGGTCGGGGCGGGTCGGGTCAAAATTTAAATGGGTCGGGGCGGGGCGGGTCATGTCAAATGATAAACGGGCCGGGGCGGGTCAAGCCCATTTAAATTCGACCCGCTTTGACCCTTTTTTAAAAAGTCCATAAAATAGCTTTTTTATTATTCTTTATGGCCCGTTGGGTCGATCCACTTATGTATATAATAATTACAATTAATTTTTTTTTTAAAAAAGTGGTAATTTTTTTTTCTGCAATTATTATTTATAATTTTCCGACCCGGCCCGGCCCGACCCTCTACACAAAGGCCCGTTAATAACCCGCCCCATTATTGACCCGACCCGCTAATGACCCGTTAAAATGTGACCCGACCCTTGACCCGTTGGGTCGACCCGCCCCATTGAACACCTCTAGTATAGACGTCTCTTAAGAGCCCAACTAATATCTCCCTTTTAACTTATAAAACCACCAATCAGTTTTTTTTTTTTTTTTTTTTTTTTTTTTTTTTTTTTTAATTTATAGATATTTGGGTCAGCCCAAAACTTGAGACGTATATTGTATAGACGTCTATTGTAATAACAATCGTTTCCCTTGCCATATTATCGCTAAACGAATTTAATTAGCGACACACTCACCAGATTTAGTCGGAAAATTGACATTCCATTTTCCTTGCGAGTTCATCGTATTGTGTGTGTCGACCATAATCGTCACATGTTTGTCGCAATTATGATGAACTTAGGTTAAGTAATTACATGTGTTTTAATTTTAATTTTATTAATTATTTGTTTATTATGATAAATTTTATTATTATTTATTATGAATGTATTGAATAATTTATTAGCATAATAATAATAATTTTTATTTATATTTACATATTTTACATTATTTAAGTATTTATATATTTTACAGTATGTAAGTGTTTATATCTCGTTTCCATACTGATGCACATAAGTTGGGTGAGTTTCTTTGCCATGATGTATTTGTTTTTTTCTAGTGAATGAAAAAGATGTTTATTTGCCAAAAAAAAGTGTTTATATCTCTAATCAATATTTTTATTTCATGAAATAAACATAAATGGAATAACAATAAAATAAAATTTATATTTAAATTAATATAAAGTTCAATTAAAAAATAATTAATATTAATGTGCAATTTTTTTTATAAAAAGTAACAATGTTTAATACAAGATACTACAAAGCTAATCGTAAACCCTTTTATATAATTCCTAAGTGTGGTCATCATATAATTGTTTTTCCTTTTTTCTCTTAAATTTTTAATATTTTCATAGTCGTCGAGACTTGAGAAACCAGAAATCAAAATAACGAAGGAGATCTTTTTATAGACAAAACAGTTTAGTCTGTCACAAGTTTATCGCGATTTTTTAAAATCGGTGATAATTATAGACTAGCGATAGACTAGTCACAAATTTTAGTGCGTTGGAAGTCCGTTGCAATTTCTAAAACGTAGATGACAACAATGGACTGGCTAGTGACAAACTGGTCGGTTTAGCAAAAAATTTTGCTATGTCGCAAGTGTGTCACAATTTTTAAAATTGAGCAACATTGATGGACTGGCAACATATACTAACCATTGCTAAATTATAATTAGCGAAAAACTTCTATTCCGTCGTTGCAATTTTAAAGTTTCCTTGTGGTGTTAAATATGATCAATTAGTGACCTCTACCGTACACATTCTCTAGTAGCTTCATTAAGAGAAATCAAATCTGCATGATTTAATGATGTAGCAGCTAGATATGTTTTTTAGATTTTCAAGATGTTCCGATACTTCCATATGTGATTACATATTCATTTATAAGGTTTGGCCTTTGATGGGTCAAATAAGTATGAAGTACTTGTATATCGTACAAGGGTGTAATCTTACTCTGATTGATAAAACATTTCAAGTTCGTTAGTCTGTTGAAGGTAATGTAATTACATAAAATATATTTTATCTCAATTTAATGTCTCTTAGTTGGTCAGTCATTATGTGTTGCCAATAGATTTACAGAGAAAGCGATGTCAAGTTTTATATTATTCGTCAAATACATTAAACAACCAATTGCACTTATATATGACACTTTAGAGCGAATAATTTCCTATTCTCTTCGTAAGGTCGAAATGAATTATGTTTTATAATTTCCTTATTCTCTTCATAAGGATCGATAGAAAGATTATCTTGATGATTTACTTCATGGAGAACGAGAAAATGTTGTAGAAATGTAGGGGACACTCCAATTACTCCATTAATTGAAAGTAGAGAACTTACGCGAAGAATACAAAAATCAGAAGTGGTTGGGCGTTGAACAAAATGAAATCAAAGAAAGCAGTTGGCTAGATGGTATACCTATTAAGGTACGGAGATGCCTAGGGACGATCGGAGTGACTTGGATAACTGATCTATTCAAAAAGTTTTAGAGGACAAATAAGATGGCTAATGAGCGGAGAAAGATGTAATTTTGTGCCAATTTAAAAGAACAAAAGAGATGTCTTTAATTGCTCTAACTACAGATGAATATATGATTTCTGAAAATATTTTTTATTTTCTACCCCATGGTGGGCAATGCAAAATGATATTATATTTTTTTTCTCTTTAAAAATATATTGTATGTTTTTCGTCCATTTGTATAAATTTTAAACATTTTCAACTAAGAAGGATCTCTAATACTTAATACTAATTGAACGAGCAAATATGTGAACCTTTCTTACTTTAAGTTCTTAAAACTAAATATTTATCAAGTCTTTTGATTTTTAAAGTATAGATATAACAATCACATTTCAAATTACATGAACCACAAAGTTTCAAAAAAACGCAATGTTCTAAAATATGAAAAAGTTTTAAATCAAATAATTAAATACTTAAATGACATGATTTATCGAATGATCATTAGAGAGGTTCTACCGTATGGATTACAATGTTGGGCTTTTGGTAAGGATCATAGTAAAATGATCTGAGTACCGAAAATGCAAATGCTTTGGATCGATTGATGAGTGAGCATACCTTATAATTTAAAATGGAGATATAAGAAAGGATTTAGGAGTAGAAAATATTGAGGGAAAGATAAAAGAAAATCATTTAAGATTGTTTAGGCATGTGCAAGACAAAGTATTAGTCAACTGGTAAGGTAAATAGAAAGTTGGAGCTCGGGAGACTTAAAAAGAGAGCGAGAAACATCAAAGATAACTCGGAGAACATATGTGGAAAAAGATAGAAATATCTGCACTTACAAATTGCGATGATAGAAAATCACAATCAATGTAGAAGAAGAATTCACGTGGGCGACCATTGAAATTGATATATTCATTCATATAGCTGAACCCAATTTTTCGATATTAAGGCTTTGTTGTATTATTGTTTTCAAATTAAAACATAGTTAAATGTTTTTTTTTTTTTTTTCATTTCATATTTAGGGAGTAATGTGTAAGATCAATTGTTTTGACGGACAATGATCTTTCCTATGAATTTTAATGGGCCAAAAAGTAGCTTTCAGTCAAAGGAATAGTTAATAATTTAATTTGTTATTTGCTGCAAAAAGATTTACTTGTAGATGGTCCTAATTTGTAGAAAGATCAACAGAATGTTCCATTGAGCCTTTACAAGTATTGTGATGTGATAACCAATAAAAAAATCAGCTTATTCATCGATATAAGTATTAAAAATAACGCCAATTTATTCATGTGTGAGACTTGTTTTTGTTTTGATTTTTTATATTTGAGGAAGGCTAGAAAATCTCTATATGAGAGAAATAGAAAATAAATTATTGATGTAGGTCATAAAAATCGAACATCTATAATAAAGATGAAAGAAACAAAATTCTCACCTACTATACTAACCTCATATCGGAGACTTACCTTGAAACATTGTCATTAGAATTATTGGTATAAGGCATTGATATTGTTCAAGATAATTTTTCATACAGTTTTAGAGTGTGTATAACATATTTGATTTTGACACCTAACCATCAACTCACTACAACAAATTTAACTTTTTGCGACATTGAATTTAGCGGCATTAAAAAACTGCCATGGGGTCATATTTTTAGTGTAACAATTATTGGTTTTTATTTTAAATTCCACTATAAAGTGATTTAGCGACACTTTATTTAGTCTTTAGCATATGTAATTGTCACTATAGTTCTATACTGTCATTTGTGAGAAATGTCACTAGATCCTATGTTGCAAAAAGCTTAAGTGTGATTTTTTATTATGCTGCTAATGAGTCTAATAAATGTCACTAAATCCTCTATATATACAACAAGAAATTTGATATGGCGACATTTAAATTAAATGTCGCTAAATATATCCTACCAAATTGTATTGTAGTAACTTAAGTCTTTGATTGAATTAGTTCTTTGACATGATATCAGATGCCAGGGGTGACAAGAGATCACTAATTTAAATCTCAGCCACCCCTAATTTAAAATGAAATATTCAACGATAGGTACAAGTAGCTAGGGCATGTATTGCACCCACACTTCCAGGTCATGAGTTCTAATATCAACGATAGGTACAAGTAGAAGGACATGTACTGCACCCACACTTCTAAGCTAAAGGAATCTCGTGTAAAGTGACGTGTTAGAATATACTCCCTCCATCCCTTTTATTGTGTCCACTTTAGTTTTTGGTTACTATTCACTAATCACTCTTAATTTGTATTTTGTTCTTAATCAATAAGTTAAAATATAGTCATGTGGGATCTTATTTTGTTCGTCTCAATGCAAATATTATTAATATCAAATTTTTATAATTTTTAATTATACACAATTAAAGATATTAAAGATTAAAATGTTGCCTCGGTATGTGTGCAAAAGGTAAAGTGGACAAAACTAATGGGACGGAGGGAGTATAACATATATTAGAATTTCAACCATCAGCTTAAGTTTTTTTTTTTTATTGAATTGGTTGTTCTAACACAAGGTAAAAAAATGTAAAGTACAAGGTGCCAAGATAATTAATGTGCGAGAGTTAATTCCCTTATGTCATCTGCCAAATCAAAAGGAGGGGTAAAAAATATCATAGAATTAATTATTTAATAAGTTGTTTTCAATATGAATGCCAAATAAACCCTACATTGTGCGTAGGAGAAGGACTTGCTGTCTTCCTCCATGTTGATGTTAAATTGAATTTAATAGGTTGTGGAATTCGCGTACAAGTTGATGCTCCTAGCTCTTTACTTTTTTAGTCCTTTCTTATTCAAGACAGAACAATGTACCCTTCTCATTTACTCATTATTTCGCAACTTGACATGCAATCCACGTCTCAAGCAATTTGTGCGACACCCTCACTAATGCTTCTGCAATTTTAATAACCGTTAGAGTATATAATATATTTTGAAATACCAGCAAAAAGTTTCAGTTGATGGTTGAGCCAACAAAATATGTTAATATTATATACTTTAAAACTATATAACCTCTGTAATCTTGAATTATGCAACGAGAGCATTTAACAGAATTGCTTAACGAAAGATGAGGGCATAAAAGTTTTGTCGATGGGAATAAAAGAGGGAGAAAGTTTATGTATCATAACTATAAAAAGGGAAATTCTATATGGTGACTCTTAATTTTTGGCTTTTTCACGTGGTAAACAAATATTTTTTTTATCGCGTGGTAATCCTAAACTTTTAACTTTGGAATTGATAGGTAAAAGATTAATGTTTATATTTACATTATTATTTATCATTGTGTCGATTTTTTTCATAAAAATAGACGTCACAATGATCCTTATGAACATATGTTTGGAAAAATTGTTCGAAATAAGCACTTAATTCTGTTAGAGTATATAACATATTATGGGGCCTCAACCATCAGCTTAAGCTTTTGGTTGAGTTGGTTCCTTGACATGGTATCAGAAGCCAGGGTGACCAAAGGTCACAGGTTCGAATCTCAACCACCCCTCATTTAAAGTGGAAAAATTTAGCGCCATGTATGAGGAGGGCATGTGCTGCATCCACACTTCTAGCCCAAAGGGCTCTCGTGTGAGGGGGCGTGTTAGAGTATATAACATATTATGGGCCCCATAATATGTTATATACTCTAACAAATTCAATAAAAACTTAACATTTTGTTCTCTACATGAAAAAAATTGAAAGCTCAAGGCCACCACCGAGATTAAAAAAAATTGTCTACCAAGTGAATAATCGATGATTCATACTTCACAAATTCTTGTGAGAGTCGGTCTCTATGAGAGACCATCTCTAATTGGGTTGCCCATTAGGAAAAATATAAAGTAAATGTAGACAATAAGCTTTAATGATTGGGCCTGAGAGACGTCTCTCAAATAGACGGTCTCTCAGGAGACTAGCTGTTCATACTTACCATTTGAAATTTCCCAAAGAAAAGATGAAAACATTCTCCTAAAATGAAATCGTAGCAAAGCAAACTAATAAAATAAATAGAGTGTCGGTGTCAATTTTAATGCTTGGTCTTTTTGAATATTTGAAAGGACATTACTTCAAAGGCACAGAATATGATAAGAAAACATAGTATTAATGCAAAAATAATAGTAGAGAAATTAATTCTAAATACAGCTAGAGATTCGATTGATAGTCATTTTCAAAGTGTCTTAGTCATTCTTTTTGAATTGTGATTCAGAAAGCAAGCTAGCTAGGTCAATAATCTACACAAAAAGAATTGCACTAAATATGAACATTCTTATCTTCCTCGAATGAATTTAAGTTTGGTATACTCATGAAAAAACTTATGATAGTTTAAATATAATTAATCAAGCCCTCTTTTGAGAGACCGTTTATAGTATAGACGTCTCTTAAGAGTCCAGCCCAAAACTTGAGACGTCTATTGTATAATAATTTGTGATAATTAATTTGTCTCAACGCCGTTAATTATTACTAAGGCCCAATCTAGGTATGGCTTAAAAATATAAAATTTCTTAATGACGACAACTTGGAATTCATTTCTAAATGTGCAATTGACTCGTTTTTGGGTTCGATCTAGCAAGTGATCCAAATATATTATGTTTGGTAAATTTTCAATTTGGAAATGTGGAATTGGGTCAATTCCATAGAATTTCAATATCAAAGCAAACATGAGCTAAAAATCAAAATTTAAAATCCCAAGCACATCATCATCATATCCCACCCAATGTATCCCGCTCAAAGAAAACTATGGACAGGATCTAGGGAGGGAAGACCGGCAGCAGCTCATACCCAAAAAGGAGAGCGCGGCCAAAATGAGTCCCTCCAGTGGAGAAAGATTAAGAGAAGTCCTGCCATGTGGGAGATAAATAAAACGCATATAGATAAAATAAATAAGTACAAACAATTATAAAACTAAAAATAAAGACAATCTATAATCTATAACTATTACTAAAACAAAAGACTGCTGATGTTATCATTTTGAAAAATTGCTTAAATGTCATTTTCTCAATAAAAATTTTCCCTCTACAAAAAAATGATGATGTCATTGTATTTATTACTAATGTTTATAGTTTTACTTTTTTTATTTTGAAATATGACTAATATTACCAATATTGCATTGATTGATTATTTAATTTTTAGGTCATAACATTTAATATATGAGAAAATCATATATTTTATTATATTTTCTTTCCATTATTTATAAAATCTTTATAATGTTATTTATTAAAAAGTATACGATATTTTGAGATGATTAATAAAGCCATCAATTTTTTATATTTTTATTTAAATAAATATATCGAAAATTTAATAAACCGTGCATCGCACGGGTATAATCTAGTAATACTAATAATGAAAAAATTCCAAGTACATAATTGTCATTTACAATTCTTTAATTTAAATGTCAAAATTGAATTTTTTTATTGTCATATGAATTCTATATTGTCACACAATACCTAATTATTTTCATACGCAAGCTAATTTAATTTTGAATATTTATAGAGAATTGAAGTTATTTAATTATATATATATATATATATATATATATATATATATATATCTATATATATATATATATATATCTATATATATATATATATATATATATATATATATATATATATCTATATATATATATATATATATATATATATATAACTTAGTAAGTATAAGATTATAAATAATTAAAATATTTAATTTGAGATCGGACTAGAACTAGAAGTCATAATATGACAATAATAAGACTAGTAGAAACTTCGTAAAATTGATAGATGACAATAAAAACCTAATATATTATTCCATATACAATATTCTTTAAATTAAAAGATTAAATATGTTTTGTATTGGAATAAATAATATCAATTTATAGTATGTAGAACATTGGAAGAATTAGAAGGACCACGATTGAAGTCCAACTTGGTGATACCTAAAGAGATCAATATATATGCCTAACAATTTTTCAGTATTCGTTTCCTTCAGAGTAGACAATTCACGGATCAAAGATTCTAATCAAATTACTTCGAATGTTTTTTATATTAGGAAAAATTATCTAGAATAATCTAATTTATTCGTGATTTTCTTACAATAATTTCGCCTATTGAGTAAGGATATTTCCCTAGACTAAACTCGGTGATTGGATGACTTGCTATAGAAACTTTTATTTTAAAAAAAAGATAAATTAAAATAAAATGTTAAAAAAGTTTAAAAAAATATAGTATGATTTTCTTTACAAAAATTCTTATTTGAGACCGTCTTTAACAAGAGACGAGTCTCAAATAGGCATGCCCATTATTGCTTAGAAAAAAAAACTTAAAAGAATAAAGTGCGTTGTGTAATTCTATTTAAATTTGGAGTTGCTGTTATAACCTATTGAAGTTGGTATTATAACCTGTTAGAGTTGGTAGTATAACCTATTAAAGTTGGTAACTCCAAATAGGTATAATACCAACATTGATTGGTTATAACACCAACTCCAAATACCAACTTTTTTAATGGTTATAACACGAACTTTAATTGGTTGGTTATAACACCAGCTTCAATAGGTTATAAAACAACTCGAAATCGGCTCAACTACGTCAATTTTTAGAATTTTTCATTTTTTAATTATTGAGAGTGTGGGTTGGGCTCTTTTGAGGGGGTCTATATTATAGACAGGGGCGAAGCTAGGATTTTGAATTAGGGGGGCCAAGTTGTCGATATACTCGAAATTTTTTTATTATATAAAAACTAGAGGTGTTAGAAATAAACACGATGACTCGAAATTTAAACGACATTATAACCGAATTCGATTTGATTCGACTTTAAAAATTTACAATTATGTAAAAACAATATGGACACGAAATCCGATTTGAAACCCACCCGAAACACCTAACCCGTAATCAACGATGACCTGAATGAATACCATTAGACACTATTTAAACTATGAAAATATTAAAATCATACAAATTGAAATGAACTTGAATCATTGAAAAAATTATATTTTACAATAAATAGAGATGAAGCTTCCCGATAATTATTATTTTTTAAAAAAAACTAGGAAAAATTACCTAGAATAATCCCAACTATTTACGATTTTCCTACAATAATCCCAACTATTGATTAACCATGAATAATCCCAACTTTGAGGGGCATTTTCCTAGAGTAAACTCGGTGACCGGATGACTTGCTATAGTAAGTTTTTTTAAAAAAAAAGATAAATTTAAAAAAAATGTCAAAAAAATGTTTAAAAAATGTTCATAAAAATTTATGATTTTTTTTATTATTTAGAATTTTTTATGTAAATTTTTAAAAATATTTTCTAATTTTAAATTAATATTTAATTTATTTTTTGGTGAATTACCTACTATAGCAGGTCATCGGGTTATCCAAGTTTACTCTAGGAAAATACCTCTCAAAGTTGGGATTATTCATGGTTAATCAGTAGTTGGGATTATTGTAGGAAAATCATGAATAGTTTGGATTATTCTAGGTAATTTTTCCAAAAAACTAAGTGTTTTTGAATCTATATATTTGCCTAATAATTCTCCAAAAAAAAAAAACACTATTAAAATTAAGATAGAAAAATATAAACACATACTAAAAAGGATGAATGTTAAATTATGAAAGATAAATAGTAATGACATTATTGTATAAATCTAAGTCTATAAAAAATAATTGTTTTAATGAGAATTTGATCTCTTAACCTTAGATTACAAATGTGTTACTTAACCATTGAGCTACTGTAATTTTTGTTATATTTTTACTCTTTTTAAACTATACTTCTATCATATTATTACAAAGTCTTGCATTTTCGGCAAGGGGGGCCGGCGCCCCCCATGTGGCTTCGCCCATGATTATAGACGGTCTCTCAAGAGAGAGCCTGTTTTTTTTTATTATACTGAATTTTTTATGTAAAATTTCAAAAAATTTTCTCGAATTTTAAAGTAATTTTCAGTTTATTTGACATACAAAATTATCAAGTCATTAGTGTTAACTTGTGAAGAAATTCACGCATAAGTGACTTTAGACAGTGAATTTAGATATCAGTGTTCACCCAAGGCCGACCTTAGGTTTTTAGGCGCTCAGAGCGAAAGATAATTTATAGACCCCTAAAATATTATATTTATATAAAAACGTTTCAGCCTAAGCACTAGTTGAAAACTAAAATATTTTGGGGGCCCTGGCCATAGATAACTCTTGCTCTTGCTTAGGATCGGCCATGTATACACCTTGTCAATCTAGTTGGTCAGATGAGATGCTAATTACAAACTCTTACTCAATGTTTGGATAGGGAGAAATGGAGAAAAAGCAGGGAAAGGATTTGGAAGGTTTGAAAAATTTCTTGTTTGGATAACAAAAAGAGAGGGAAGAGATTTGGAGGAGAGGGGTTTTGGACGTAAAACATGGTTTTGTTAAGAATACAATATCTTCTAAGATGGAAAAATTTGAAAGGAAAACACTCACATTTATTTTTTTTCCTTTCCTTCATTTCAAACAAGCAAGATGCACTATTTCTCCTTACCATTCACTTTCCTTTATCTTCCTTCCTTTGCTTTCTTTACTCTTCGCATTTGCTATTCAAACACAGTGTTAAGAAAAAAGTAGTCAAAGTAGGACTGTAATGCCTTATTTGGCATAGTAATAAGTACTAATTGGTACGAATGCTAGTGAAAAATTAGTATAATTTGGGTAGAAAATTTTGACAAGTTTAATTATCATGCTTTTTCTCTTTCAATAATCTAATTTTCTTTACAAAATTTATTTCAATGCATTACCATTTGAAAAAGTGACATCAATGTACCATTTGAAAAGTGACATCAATGTGTAACGAAAAATTATAAACATATTTTTTTATATGACTAAAGTTTTATTATCATGATAATAACATGAGACATTTCAAAATAATTTACATTACAAATCATTTTTGTTACACAAATTCTTACTTGAGACCGTCTTTTGTAAATATGACTCTCAAAAGCCAAGTCCAATTCTAAATATATATTGTTACAACGATAAATATACATTTGGACTGAACTTTGAGAGTCGTCTTTACAAAAAACGGTCTCTCAAGAGAGCACATGTTCTTGTTAGTCGTTATTATCGTTTAGTAACAATAATAAAACGTATAGTAATGTTAACCGAATAAAAAATGTATAGTAATGAAATGAAATAGACTAGCGGTACACGAAAGGCCCAATAACGATAGGAGCCTGCAAATGTTGGAACGGGCCGTGCGGGTCATCTTTAGGCCGGAAGATCAGTAAGCTGTATTAACTTGCAAGGTGATGTGGGCTAAATGGAACATAAGACCAATCATTTTTCGAAAATTTGAAATAAATAAGATTATTTATCAAAAAAAGCATACAATAAGATCAAAATCAAACTTATTTCAAAATTAAGCGTGTAAGCCGCAAACCTTAGGTTCGAATCTGTTCGCACTTACTAAGTGCAAACAGTAATAAACTGCTCAAAAAAATCAAGTGTCTGTTCGCACTTAGTAACTGCGAACAGGTCAAACAGGGTTAAAATAGTTGTTCCCACTTAGTAAGTGGGAACAACTATTTTAACCCTGTTTGACCTATTCGCAGTTACTAAGTGCGAACAGACACTTGATTTTTTTTGAGCAGTTTATTACTGTTCGCACTTAGTAAGTGCGAACTGACCCGAACCTGTGCTCTGGGGTATCAAACGCTTATATTTGGAATAAGTTTGATTTGGATCTTATTGTATGTTTTTTATTATTTAGGCTCTTATATCTATTTCAAATTTTCTCATTTTTCTTGATGAGGTCCATAATTTCAATGGGACGCAGGCTTTTTTTTTTTTTTTTTCATTTTAAACCTAAATTTAAGCAAGTCATGCTCTCGAAAAGATTTGTATGGAACCGTTTACCCAAGGCTTTAGGGCCTTGGTTGATCTCAATCTATCTTAAGCTACAGGTATTTTAACTCAAAAAAAAAAAAAAAAAGCAAGTCATGTATAAAGTGACCTATACATTGTATTTTGAAAGAATTTCTTTTATTACACCATGACCTACAGGTGCTCTCTTGAGAGACCATCTTTTGTAAAGACGACTCTCAAAAGTCCAGCCCAAATCTATATTTAGAGTTGTAACAATATATATTTAGAATTGGACTGGACTTTTAAAAGCCGTCTATACAAAAGATGGTCTCAAGTAAGAATTTATGAATGACCTATGCTAGTGTCAAAGACAAAAAGTAGATGATGTATACATGATTTGTTTAACTAGTATGATAAACAGGTAAATTATATGGAAACTGTACCGAATATGTCCCAATCGGAGAGGATAAGTATGAATTTGGTGAGTAGTGGGTGGAATATAAGTAAAAAAAGTTCTAAACTCGCCATGGGCAATGCGTGAATAGGTGGTGGGTATGAGATCTTATCTTCCCCATATCCACTTGTCACGCCCACCCTATAATAGCCAATTGACATGTCCGATACCCGCACGACAATATTCACATTGTATTACTTTATATCAATTTTGTTTACCTTTATTAAAAATTCGTGACGAATAATTAAGAATATTAATTTTATTTTATTACATTTATGGTTTGAATAACATTAGATATACAATTAAATAAAGCATTATGATTTTATGGATGATATAACGCGAACGTGAAATGATCTGAATGAGAGACGAGTACAAAGTGGATATCCCATGATGAGTATACCCAGTTAGCCATAATGGGATTGAATTGAGTAGGGGTGCGCACAGTTCGGTTTGTTTGGTCTGATACTAAAATCAGACCAAGCCAAAAATTTCGGTCTGTAAAATTTTCAGACCAGATCAGACCGTTTAAATCACCAGATCGTGTCAGACCAAATTTCGTTCTACAATGGTCTAGTCTATGGTTATTTATTTTTATATAATTATACCAAATGAATATATGTGTTTATATAAATATTTCGCACCTACAATCACCAAATATAATTTGTAATTAGTTCATTGTATTAACGTTCATTGTAACTAGTACGGTTTGCGATCTTGTCTGGTCTGAAAAATAAAAAATGGGACCAAACCGTAAACCGTAATTTTTTTAAAAGAAAAAAACCAAACCAAATATTAAATTACGGTTTGGTCTGATTTGGTTTGCGGTTTAGACCAAACTTTGTTCAGCCCTAGAAATGGGTATAAAGATGAGCAAAAAAAAAGATGAGCATATTGCACCCGTATAGGGCTGAACAAAGTTTGGTCTAAACCGTAAACCAAACCAGACCAAACCGTAGTTTGAGTATTTGGTCTGGTCTACGGTCTAAATGGTCTGGTCTGGTTTTTTTCAAAAAAATTACGGTTTACGGTCTGGTCCCGGTTTTTAAATTTTTCAGACCAGACCAGAACGTAAACCGTACTTTGACCAAAAACCATAATTTCTTTTATAAAAAACAGGTTTCTACCTAGATATTTTGAGCTATTATTATTTTTATATAGTAATATATACTTGAATAATGTTGATGCAATCAACTAATTACAAATTATATTTATTTAGTGTTTGTAAGTGCGAAATATTTTCATAAAACATATATTAATTTGGAAAAATATAAAAATAAAAAACCGCAAACCAGACCAGACCAAACCGCTGTAGAACGGTCTGGTCCGGTCCGGGCTGACAGTTTTAACGGTCCGGTCCGGTCTGGAAAATTTCCAGTCCGGAATTTTGGGTTTGGTCTGAATTTAGCGCCAGACCAGACCAAACCGGACCGTGTGCACCCATCCATTTTTCATCCCTAGATTAGTTGACACTTTATTTTCCTAAATAGGTTATGTATTTAAAAAGATATAACATTAACTACTAATAACTTATTTCAAAAAAAAAAAAAAATACTAATAACTAATTACTAAGAATTTAATCTTCAAAAAAAAAATACTAAGAATTTAAGAAAATTAAGAAATTATCTACCTTCCTTTATCTAAGGAATAATTTTTTATGGTTATATGAATGATAATTAACCGTATACTATTATCATTTATGCAATTAATTAATACTAAGAATTTAAGAAGATTAAGAAATATTTAATTACCTTCCTGAATCTAAGAAAAACCTTTTTTATGGTTATATGAATGATAATTAACCTTATACTACTATAATTAATGCAATTATAATTAATAAATATAAATATTTTAGGAAACATGACAATTTATAGAATAGTATATTATTCTATTTAATTGTCACTAGTTATACAATTTATAGAATAGTATATTATGCACGGTTGAGGTTTATTTTTCTTTTTTAATAGATTGTTTGGATTCATAACATGGAGGGCATTTGACAAAATTTAGCAAAGTCTTCATATAACACCTTTTACCACTTCTTAGATATGAATGAATGATAATTATCGATTAAGGCTATAAGCATTAGCAATTTTATACTAAATATAAGCATAATATATAAAAAGCTTATGATGCTATTATAGTGATACACTTGAAAAGATATTATGATTAGTTATTATAGTCGGAACTCGGAAGGGTATACTGAAATTGGCGAGGAACTTTTTAGCCGCACTCTCCTTTATGGGTATGAGTTGCCGCCTTCCAACCCTCCCTATACCCTAATTATAGTTCCTATGAGCGAGAAACGAGTGTGATGATAATAATGATGTGGGTATAATATAGTATGTTCTTGATAACTTTTGAAAGTAGTATAGTACCATACAATGTTGCTACGTGCGTGTTTTGTTTGCATATTATATACTATGGATATCTTGAATGCCTCTTTTGTTGAGAATTTATAATATACTTTATTTTTAAACTTGTCGCCTTTTTTTAGTAAACTCTCACTTTATAGTGCATTGCATTTGGGAATATGAATGCAGGAGGGGCGGTTAAAAAATAATTACCTTACATTAATTAGTCTTACATGAATTTGTGGGTTAGATTAATATTCATATCTTAATATTAGTATGAATTTGTAGAGTTTATGTCATCACTTATTATTATTATTATTATTATTATTATTATTATTATTATTATTATTATTATTATTAGTATTATTATTATTATTATTATTATTATTATTATTATTATTGTTATTATTATTATTATTATTATTATTATTATTATTATTATTATTATCATTATTATTATTGTTGTATATTTACAATTACAAACACTTCAAATTAATTAAACTCTTCATTGTAAAATGTATTGTAATAATGACACATGGCATACAATGTTTGTAAATTAGTATATTGTATGATGATTATTATCATTATTATTATTATTGTATATTTACAATTACAAACACTTCAAATTAATTAAACTCTTCATTGTAAAATGTATTGTAATAATGACACATGGCATACAATGTTTGTAAATTAGTATATTGTATGATGATGATGTGTAATCAAAAAATATATACTTAAGGACCTAGGGGTTTAAACAATTAATGTAGTACGCAAATCATACATACTAATATAAATGCTAGAAATGATAAATGTCATTCTTAGAGCAATTACAAATAAAATTATTTTAGTGAATGATAGTTGATTACATGAAAATATATATCTAATTTATAATTTAATTTTTTTCAAATTGGAGCTGAATTAGGTAAATTATTTATATAATTTAGGGAAATTCTACATGGTAAGCACCAGGTTAAGGGAAACGCCTGTAATAACGAATCTTGTTTTCGTTTCTACATGGTTAGCACCAGGTTAAGGGAAACTAGCTGCCGTAACTATATGGGCTAAAAAACGTTTGAATGGCCGTTAAAAGGTCAAATTACCATATTGCCCTTGTTTATTCTCCATCATCATCTTCTTCCTTTAACTCCTCTCTTCACCTTCCATCACTAATTCTTGAACCTCCATTGAAATCAATCTTATACTTCACCTTCCTTCACATTCCTTCACCAATTCTTAAACCTCCATTGAAATCAATCTAATAGTGTTGAAAAAAAAAATAAAATACCGACTTTGCGGTTTATAATTAACTTATTTCTCAAATTAGTGTTCATTTAGAAAAACAATTAAGCAAAACTATTAAATTGTGGCCGGTTTGGTAGTTTCAAACATCTTAACTACCTACCTATCCATAGTTAAGTGATCTCTAAATTATATTGTAATCGTAACAGTTTATCAGTTTTAATAATTATGGGGTTTGCATATAATTGTCGTATGCAGTAACAATGTTCAAAATTTATAAATATTTGAACTAATTAAGCTTGTCATTAGATGCATAATTTTAAGGTTTATGTCATAGATTAGGTCACAACCAAAATACTTGTTTTGTAAACCAAACTTGTAAAGTTGTAATTAGCTTGTCATTATGGTGATTCTAATTTTTAGTTGGTTTTTAATACTTGTTCAATAATTACTTTACTTGATCTATCTTTGCAAAAGTACTGATTTTTAATTGAGTTCTGTAAACCACTTTCTTGAGATGAATTATTTTAAGGTCATTTATGGTATCAATTCTTGCTTGTGTTTTTTTTTGAATAATATTTATAGCATGAACCTTAAAATTCTTGAACCTCCATTGGTTTAGGGTTCGACTATGAAGTATAAGATTGATTTCAATAGAGGTTCAAGAATTGGTGAAAGAAGGTGAATTAAGGAAGGTGAAGTATAAGATTGATTTCAATGGAGGTTCAAGAATTTGTGAAGGAAGGTGAAGAAAGGAGTTAAAGGAAGAAGATGATGATGGAGAATAAACAAGGGCAATATGGTAATTTGATCTTTTAACGGTAATTCAAACGTTTTTTAGCCCATATAGTTATGGCAGCTAGTTTCCCTTAACCTGGTGCTTACCATGTAGAAATGAAAACAATAATATTCGTTATTACAGGCGTTTCGCTTAACCTGGTGCTTACTATGTAGAAATGAAAACAATATTTGTAATAGTTGGAATTTTTTTTATGTTTTTTGTATAATGTATGACTAGTCAATAATACTTTAATGGTAGACATACTGATCAATATCACAAGTGATGTCATATTTTTTTAGCCTGTAAATGAATTCTATTTAGTAAACTCTCTTTATTTGTAACACTTGTAATTATTTTCTAAGCTTTTAAGTATAATGTATGATTCGTCTTTACCATTGAATTACCCGATATTGTAGAAATTGTTTAGTTATTTCTAAAATTAAACAGTTTGATATTAATGCCAATAAATAGAAATTGTCATATTTCACTATTTGTACAACGAAGCAATAATATCTCTACACATGGACATGATTAGTCGTCTATACCTTCAATCTTTGGTATTAATGCTAGTATGCTACTTTTTCAATTATTCTAGGAAATGTCACCCAACTATATAAATATTCAAAATTTATTATCACCACTTGACATTATAAGTATAAGTTTCTAATCAATAAACGTTATTAATAAATCATCACAAAAAGAAAAAATAAATACCAATAATGTAAATTAAACAAAAAAAGAATTAAAATCCTTATAAAACTAACAAATTCTTTCACATAAGAGTATTTTTCAATATTACAAATGATTTTCAATATTACAAATGACTGTTATACTTACACGTACCCTCACTTGAGATTTCCATTGAACGAACCAAATTCAACTATAAAATATTATTTATCAAAAACATAATCCCTTTGTATCCGTTAATTTTATAGTTATTTATTTTTGATTTTTAAAGCCAATCATTAAAATTATACAATTAATTGTTGATTATTCTAATATAAAATCTGTGCTATCACTTACTAAAAAATGATTGAAAAAAAAGCTAAAAAAAATGATATTTTTGTCATTGATAGGTTGAGTAAAACTAAAATTAAATTTTATCTGAGTGAACACAATATTTGAAATTAAATCTGATAAACTATTTTTAATGCAAGTTGAATTTCACATATCAAATTCCTTCATGCTATGTTTGGGAATGGTGATTTCATTTGGAAATCTAGCATTGGATCAAATTAAGTGTTTGGTAAATCAAAAAATTTCAAATTTGGATTTGAGTGAATTCCACCTTTGTTTCCAAAGTGGTTAAATTGGAGAATTTGAGAATGACTTGTCAAACCTTGTTATTTCAAATTCTCCATTTATGATTCCATAATTGAAATTAAGAATTTGAAATGAAATACATGTTTCCAAACGCAACCTGAGGTTGTGTTTGAGAACTAGCATTTCATTTCAAATTTTAATGCTATGTTTGGGAATAAGGATTTCATTTGAAAATATGGATTTGACTCAAAATTAGTGTTTGGAAAATACTAGAATTTCAAATTTGGATTTGAGTCAAATCCACAATTGTTATCAAAATGGTTTAAAGATGAGGATTTGAGAATGACATCCCAAACTTTGTCATTCTCAAATTCTACATTCATGATTTCATAATTCAAATCATTAATTTGAAATGAAATGCTAGTTCCCAAACACAACCTTAATGATTTCAATTATGAAATCATGAATGTAGAATTTGAGAATGACAAGGTTTGAGATGTCATTCTCAAATCCTCATCTTTAAACCATTTTAATAATAATTGTGGATTTGACTCAAATTCAAATTTGAAATTCTAGTATTTGCCAAACACTAATTTTGAGTTAATCCATATTTTCAAATGAAATCCTTATTCCCAAAGCTAGGTTCTGAATTGCATCAACTTAATAATTAAAACCAACATCACGCAGTATTGAAAATGGGTAGTAAATGTGAATACTGACACCAAATTCAACCCATGTTCCAAATCAACGGAAATAATGCCTCTTGGTTCTTCGCTTCAGTCGGTGGTACATACTTGCTGGTTGTTGATAATTACTCCTTACCGCAGTGCCGACCCTAAATATTTTAGGGCCCTGGGCAATTTGACACATTGAGGTCCTTTTCCTTTGCATTTTATAATCTATATAGACCTTCTAGAATCATTAATTTGGGTTTTTAAACGTGAGGCCCTGAGTGACGGCCCCCCTTGGCCCTTGCCCATCCTTAGGGCCGACACTGCCTTACAGTATTAATTAATCATTTCATTGCTCTCTCCATTAATTTCGTTGCAAAAAACATTTTTAGCTACGGCTTTCTTTGTTGCTAAAAATCATTTTAGCTACGACTGTACCCGCAACAATGAATTTCGTTGCAAAAAATATTTTTAGCAACGAAACTAGATTTTTAGCGACGACTTTCTTTGTTGCTAAAAATAACTTTTCTTGTAGTGATTACTCCCTCCGAATCATTTTAGATGTTTCATTTGGGTTTTCACGATTATTAAGTATGATGTGAGATCCATTAAAAGGTGGTAGTTGAGTATTTTAATTGATTAAATTAATTATAAATGTGGTAGTTGGAGTATTGGGAATTAGAAAAGTGGGGTAAAGGCGGTAGTTGGGTATTGGGAGTAGTAAAAGTGGGAGTATTTAGGTATAGAAAAAATAGGCAAAAAAGAAAATGGAACAATTGATATGAATTTGTCAAATAAGAAAATAGAACATCTAAAATAATTCGGAGGGAGTATTATTTATTGCTCAGAGTTTCCTCCACACCCTAGCTATTATTTTGCCTTTATTTCATGGCAACTTTTTAAAGTTATTTAGGATCCGTTTGGAGCTAAATTTGATACTCCCTCCAATTTCTCTTAATTGTCCACTTTGATATGGACACAGAAAATAAGAAAGGGGTGATAGTGGGGTATTTTAAGTGATTATAATAATTGAAAAGGTGGTAGTGAGGTATTTTAAGTGATTATAATAATTGTAAAGGTGGTATGTGAGGTATTTTAAATAATATAAGTTGGGGTAGTTGGGGGTATTTAGGTAAAAAGTTTTTGCCAAAAATAGAAAATGGACAATTAGAGTGACTTTATCCAAAAAGGAAAAGTGGACAATTAAGAGGAATTGGAGGGAGTATAAATTTATGTATGAGAGAGTCTCATTGTAAGACACATTTTATATATGGATTAATTAATCCAATTTATATAAATTATCAATATATGGGTTTCTTGTTTTAATTAAGTTCATGTCGCACTTTAAGCTTTCATGAAATGAACCATGCCATTCGCGTAGTATTAAAAATTGATCATAAAATGATTTTTGTTCACAATTTTTAATTACCACTACTTTACCTCTCCTGAGAGGTAATACATTGGATTTATTATTGCCAAAAAAATGAGTTGATAGGATTTTTCATACCAAAAATATTCTTAATTTTCATTACAATTCTCACTATTTTATAATGACAACCAAATCAATAGTTGGGGAAATTTTATAGTGATTAGGTTTCAAATCTACCTATACATTATATTAAAATAAAATACGGATTACATAAACAAACTCAAACAGTGATGAGTTGTCCGCTTGTTAAGAGATTTTGTCCCTCCATTTATCAAAGATAATGTCATTATATATGGTAATAAAGTGTCTTAAGTGGAAAATATCTGACATCATTTTATTAGCTTTCATTAAATTGTCTTAGTGGGATGCATGTGAGTATGTGACCTTTCATTGTTCATTACACAATAACAATTTATTAGCTTTCATATTGGAAACCAAAAAAATTTTGTTCTCTGTAACAATAAATTGCTGGCTTTCATTTTGAAAACCAAAAATAATAAATTGTCACTTACAATCTTACAGTGATCAATAAGATAATTAAGCTAATTACATGAATTTGTCTCAACATTAAGCTAGATAGTCTCATTCTCATTCATGACAAGATGCTTTTACTTTTATATTTGTATTATTATTAAAATTATTTTTAATATATAAATGTTATTATCATTTAAAATATTTCATTTATAATATGTGTTCAAAACAATTTATTAAGAATAAAATTTATTTTTAACATAGTTTATTATGCTTAGTAAAAATTGTTTAACATCATACATAACTTATAAAAAAGTATTTTTAAAATAAAAAATCAATAAAATTTTAGCTATTATATGCTATTAATAATTCATTGAAAATCAATAACCAATAATTCACAATTTATTTTCTTATTGTACTATAATGGTCAAGATACAAAGCCTGTGAATGTGAATTGGGAGTCTCTTTACAGGCCTAAAAAATAAGGTGGTCTGGGAATTAGAAATCGCGAGTCATGGAATAGGGGAAAATTGTTTGGCACTTGAGCTCTATGCATGAATCTTTATGGGTTCATTGTATTCATGATGTGTATACTAAGGGAGGTCGATGGATGATTTTTAATCCACCTCCAACTGCTAGTTGGTTCATACATTAAATGTGTAAGGTTAAAGATCTGACGTATCAATACAGTTTACAAAGAGCTGATTGGGTCCAATCCTCGTGTTAACTGGTGCAAGCTTGTTTGGCATAGAACTTTAGTTCCTAAATCTCGATTCATTTTTTGGATGGCCATGCTTAACAAGCTTAAAACTAAGAATCATCTCATGAGATTTGGTATTACTCCTGATGACTGATGCCCTCTTTGTTGTATGGATAGTGAGTCCTCTACACATTTGTTCTTCAGCTGTGGTTTCAGTAGTCGTTGTGTTAATCTCCTGACCTCATGGCTAGGTATAGCTCCACTAGTGGAAAAATCCTCATCTGCTGCGGTTTTTTGACCAGTATAGGCTGCGGTTTTAGGTCGCAGCACTTATTATAGCAGCAGATAAGATTTTTTTATTAGCTGCGGTCCTAAAACCGCAGCATATAAGTCTATTTTAAGAACAAAATTTCCAAAGATTAAAGGCTGCGGTTCGGTCCTAAAACCGCAGCATATAAGTCCATTTTAAAAAAAAAAAATTTTTTTTTTAATTTTTTATTATACATTGAAGATCTAACAAACATAAAAATTATCAAATCTACATTGAAGAAGAACACAAAATGATTTATACACTAAAAAGAACAAAAAACGAACAAAAAAACAAACATTAAAATTAACCCAGATCTACAAAGAAAACTTACAAAAAAAACTTACAAAATAACCCAGATCTACAAAGAAAACTTACAAAAAAACCCATTGATGATTTACAAAGATATACAAAAAAAACTTACAAAAAAACTTACAAAAAGAATCTACGAATAAACTTACAAGATCTAAAAAAAAACTTACAAGATCTAAAAAAAAAACTATGATGAAGGAGGCGCCATTGATGATGAACTAACCCAGAAAACTTAAAAAAAAAACGATGCCCGGTTTTGAGATGAAGGAGGCGCCATTGATGATGAACTAACCCAGAAAACTTACAAAAAAAAAACGATGAAGGAGGCGCCATGGATGATGATGAAGGAGGCGCCATTGATGATGAACTAACCCATAAAACTTAAAAAAAAAACGAGAACAAGAATGAAAAATTAAAATCAAAAATCGAAAATCGAAAATTAGAGAGGGAAGACAAAAATCGAAAATCGAAAGAATGGAGACTTGCTAGAGGAAGAAGAAGACCATTTATTTGCTAGAGGAAGAAGAAGACCATTTAAAATTAGAGAGGGAAGACAAAGACGGCTGCCTCTTGGGTTTAGGGTTTGAAATGAACACAAGAAAGTTAAGGGTTTTTCTTAGAATGAAAAGAAGGAAGGGCTTTTATATGGAGGCACTTGTTTTACATTACCCTAGGGTTTCTTTAATTGCTGCGGAAATTTAAAAAAAAAATTCTATAATTGCTGCGGTTTGGGCTTGGACCGCAGCCTATAAATAATTAAATTTTTTTTTTTTTGATTATTGGCTGCGGTTTTTGGCAAAAACCGCAGCCTTTGTGTTATTTTTTTTTCGCCTTATTTTTTCCACATTATTTGCTGCGTATATTGGAAACCGCAGCCTATGTCTCGCAGCAAATAGACTTTTTTCCACTAGTGCTCCTATTACATCTCTTTAGGCTATTATTCAAAGAAAGTGCAAGTCATCTGATTACCAGTTCCACTCTAGGAAAATACCTTTAAAGTTGGGATTATTGATGGTTAACCAATATGTGAGATTGTTGTAGGAAAATCATGAAATTGTTGGATTATTCTATGTAATTTTTGCATTTTAATTATAGCCTTAATGTATTTTTTGCGAATTACAGCCACCAAAGTATCAAAGTTTACAGGTTTAGGCAAAAAACACATAACTCGGACCACTTAACCCAAAATTCTGAGCACCAACATGATCGGAGTTCTGTGTATTGGCCTGAACATACAAACATTGATACTTTGGTGGCTGTAATTTTCAAAAAATAAACACTGAGGTTGTAATTCGCAAATTATTGTTTTTTATTAAGTAAAAATTTGAACTGCAGATTCGAGTGTCATTTTACTAATTTGACAACTTAGCCTTACTGATGTCGTCTTCGACATTTTAGAGGCCCTCAGCGAAAAATAAAATATGTGCACCTTCAAAAACATAATTAAATTTTTAAACTTACATGTTTATCACTTAAAAGTTGCCTTCCTCTCAATATTTTTTGATGCAAACTCATCAATCAAATAACCAATTCTTTTTTTCTTTTTACGTTTTTCACATCCGGATAAATATTTTTTTTTAGGAGACATATTCATGAATTAATCACCACCCTTAACAACAATTTTTTAATCAAAATCCAAAGAGGAGAAATACAACCTGAGTTGGAGCAAAATTCCCAAAGCTTTTGATAATAATACTCCATAATAAAGCTCTAAAATTTAACTAAAATAGAGTAGAGTAAATACAATTCAACTAGAAATTTTAACAAAAAAATAAAAATAAATAAAAATAATGTCAAGAGTAATTTATTTAATCTTCCTCCAAAAAAATAAAATCACGATTTTGATCTATGATTCTACGATTTTATAATCCAAAGACGAGCGAGCGATTTGAGTCACAGGTAGAATCTTAGAGTTGTAGAATCTTACGAATCTAGTTGGAAAAATTTTTTTAAAGGTATGATTCTTCGATTTAACGATCCGATTCTACTAATTTAGTATATGAATTATTTTTAGTTTTTCTTATGTATCATCGTTTACTAATCTCTTTCACATACTTAAATTTCAAATTTTTCATCATGAAAACTTTTTAAAAATGAATTTCTTAATCGGTATGAAGATTTAAACTAATTATTAAAGAAATTTTCATTATATTCTTAAAAATAAAGTCAAAGAAACTTTAATTCATAAATTATAAACTTTTGAATTGAATAATAATGATAAGAAACTAAATATTTTTAATATATTTAAGTTTATTTGTAAAATCGTACGATTCTACAATTCGATTCTACTATTGGATTCTACATCTATAAACAATCGTGATATAATTTAATGGCTAGTTCTTGAGTTTTTCACTTCTAAATAATTTTGGGGGAAATAGAAATTTTTAAATCTGAATGTAATTAGAAAGTTGAAAAAATTGAAAGATGAAATTATCATTGATATCGTGGTAATGATTAGTCAAGATTAATTAGGAAATGAAAAAAATTACCGGACATTTCCACATTAATTAGGAAGGTATGCGGTATGCTTCTGATATTGGAGTGTATTATTCTTACCGGGGCAATTCCGCATTTATTATTCGAGAGTGAGACTGTGGGAGAGTTTAATTTTTTTTTAATTGGGCCCTTAAAAACCGGGGCCCTTAGCCATTGCTCATGGTGCTTTTGGTATGTAACGAGCTTGGCTTTACTAGATTTAGTACTATCAAATCAATCTGTGTATTTTATACTTCTATTAATTAAAACTTATTCAGGCATCAATCTTTTATATTATACTCACTCATATTCACATTATACTCGCTTATATTCACCACAAGTGCCTTATTTGGCTTATACACTCTATTTAAGACACTTATTTAATCCTTAATATCTCTAATTGTGCATAATTAAAAATAATGAAAAGTTAATATAAATAATCCTCACATTGTGATGAATCAAACAAGATCCCACTTGACTATGTTTTAACCTATAAATTGATAATAAAATACAAATTATTAAGAGTAAGAGATAAATAGTATTCAAAAAGCAAATGAGACAATTGTGGAGAATAGGAGAGAGTATATCAATATATACTTCCTCCGTTCCATACTACTCGCTACATTTCTATAGTAGCACTATTCATCTTCGATCTTATTTCGATAATTTTGACTCATACATAAGAAATTATATATTCATATGGGATCTTGTTTTATTCGACTTATAAAATGTAGTAGTTTTTTAATATGTAATTTTTATAATTTTTCGTTTTGGAAACATAAAAATATTTACTATTAAAATAAACATTAAATTACATGCAAATAAAAATATAGCAAGCATTAGGTAACCGATGAAGTAACAATTAAAAGGAGTATAACATTACAAAGTAACAATTATCAAATGTTGTACAACTCGATCAGCTAGCGTATGATCACTATATCACATATTGTATATAATAAGCTAAAGTAAATACATTCAACAATATATATTATATATAACAGAAATCCAAATATACTAATAAAATATAGAAAAAATTACCATGAATAATACAACCTTTTGTTAATTTCTCAGTAATAATGCCAATTTTTGATTAATTAATCATTAATAATACCAACTTAGGGGAGCTTTACCTATAATATATACTAACTTTAGTTTATTAACTAATTTGCCAAATTTTTTTAGCCATATAATCTCTCATAGTTTGATTTTTAACATGTTAGATATATTCTAGGAAAACACCCCCTTAAGTTGGTATCATTCATCAGGGTTAATTAAAAATTGGTATTATTAAAAAGAAATAAGCAAAAAGCTGTATTATTCTTGATAATTTTTCCTAAAATATATACCATCATTTACCACTAAGTTTTAATAATTACGAAGCATAAATTTTAATTAAGACATATTAATAATAATTAATCACGGTGAACTCGCATCATCTTAACTTTAAACCCATACTTCATGTGTAGTATTATAGAAAGATCAGGAACAACCATATGGTCTTCCACCCCTTGGATATCATAATTTCTTATGATTGTAGCAGCAACAACTTTCATTTGGGTAAAAGCCATATTTTTACCTAAACAAGTCCTAGGCCCCGCATTGAACGAAAAGAACTTGTAAGATGGCTCATGCTTAAGCTTCCCTTGTTCCGATATCCATCTTTCAGGCTTAAACTCACAACAATCTTCACCCCATATCGATTTCATCCTTCCCATCGCGTACATATCAAAAATAATTTGCATATTTGGGTTCACATGATGGCCGCTAGGGAGCACATCATTTTCAATTGGGGCCTTGGCCTCAAACGCAACTGGAGGGTATAATCGTAATGTTTCACACAACGAAGCATGAAGATAGACCAACTTACTATTCTCCTCTTTAAAATTTTCCCTAGTTAACATCACACTATCTAACTCCTTTCTAATTTTAGAAACCACATCCGGGTTTTTCGACAGAAGATAAAACAACCAAGATAACGTAGTACTAGTAGTATCTCGACCAGCCAACAGATTATTCAAAATCGTATCCCTTAAAAACTTATCCCCTCTAGTACCAATTGGAGTCTTTTGATTCTCATCCTCTTCAATATATAAAGACAATAAATCCGTATTACTAACCTCATCATCACCATCTAAAGATAGTTTTTCCTTTCTAAGTTCTTCCCTTTTGGCTTTTATACACTTATAGATAAAACTATCAAGTATTTTCCAAGCTTCTTTATACTTCTTTTCTTTACCAACATTTAACCACCTTTGAAACTTCCAAACAAAAGTAGGGACCACATAACGGTGAAAAATAACTGCCTCAGCCTCATCCAAAGCCTTAGAGGCAGGATTACTAGGAAAATCAATGGAAAGAGCTTTAGGGTCTTGGTTCATAATAATACAACAAATTGTATCAAAAGTTAACCTAGTAAACAAATCTTGCAAATCAACTATAATTTCATGATCACAAATATGATTTAAAAGTGGGGTAAGTCCATTTTCAACTTTATCCCATGTTTTTTTTACCATAAAATGGTAAAATTTTTGATGCCCTAAAAAAGCATGAGCCATTTTTCGATGGTACTGCCATACTAAACCATCCGTGTTAACAACACCATCTCCTAGAACATCGAGCATTTCATGAAACTTTTCACCTTTGGGATAGTTCCCAAAATTTTTGCTCATTACATGGTGCACATTAATGGGATCTAAGGTAACTAACATGTCCATATGGGATAACCATGGGCCCTTAAAATGGAATGTTAGATGAGATTTACCTAAAAGTTCTATTACAAATGCATGAATTCTATGGATATTTATAAGGAGTGCGGGAAGCATTCCTAGTATAGGCCAATTTGTGGGTATTCCATTTTTTTCACGAATTAAATGGCAAAAGATGATAAGGGAGAGGAGGACAAGGAAGATTTCAAGGTACCACATTTTTTGTAGAATGAAATGATGATGAGAATTATTATAAGTAATTAGAATAATGATTCTTTTGTGAGTAGGGTTTATGTTTATGCATAATACAAGATGGTTTATATAGAAATAGGTGTGATTGGAAGTTAATGAAAAATAAGGGACCCACAATATTTTTCTTTGGATATGAATGTATATATTATATATTATGACCCCAAGTAAGTGGTGACAATAAGCATGTTGGTGTATGGATTGTCAATTCATTGTTATGGAAATATGTAAATTTATTTGTCTCTAGCTAGTATCTTCCATGAAAATATCAGCTCGTTTGATAGTCGGTATAAAATGATAGAAAGGAAAATGAGAAGTAAGTGTAATTAATTTTGGTAGTAATTAATATTTCCTCCTATTCACACAAAAGGGGACATTTTTATTTTGGGTCAATTCACACAAAATGTCTCATTTCTATTTTTACACTCACTTTTACAATTAATTTAATCAATTAAAATATCCAACTACCCCCACTTTTACTACTCTCAATACTCAACTACTACCTTTACAATTAATTTAATCAATTAAAATACCCCACCATTCCACTCTTAAAAACCGTGTTCAACCCAAATGTCCCCTTTTGTGTGAATAGGAGGGAGTAGTATTTTTAGACTAATTTAATGGTCATACTTGTTCTCCTTTAATAATTTTTTCTTCATAAAATTTATTCTAATGCATTATAATTTTAAAATGTAAATGGTAATGAAAAATTAATTATGAACAATTTTTTATGAACAAATTAAGATTCATTACCGTGGGAATAACATACGTACCATAAAAATTTACGCTATAAATCTTTTCCGTTGTTGCTATTTAGTACCAATAACCATATGACAAGTAAATTGATCAGTTTATAAAAAATATGTGTTAAATTAGAAACTAATGATATATCTTTGAAATAAATTGGAAAAAAATTTAACCAAAACCTGAAAAATGTAAAAGTTATTGTGCTGTACTATAAATAATTATTTGAATTGAAAAACCTCAAAATATTATAATATTAAATAATGAATTATAATTGAGGTGTACATAAAATTAAAAATTAAAAATATTTGAAATAAAAATATGAAGCTCAAATTATGATCTGAAAATAACGAATATTACGGGCGTTCAATATTTTGAACAATGTGTGTCAAGTTGATCGAATCTTGGAAGATGCATGATATAACCAAGATGACATATATTGGGAAGATGCAGAGATGTTCATGCCCACTGTCCGCCCCATACTCTCGTGGTCCATAGTACTAGCTAATTAATCTTTATGTGTGAATATAAAAATACTATTTATATCAGCTAATCTATGTTGTAAATATCGAAGAAAAGATGAAAGAGAATCGGTTAAAATGGTTGGACATTTACTATTTTATCTTAAATCAATAAGTATAAGCTAAATTTCGAGATATTTTTCAAAAAAAAAAAATAAGTATAAGCTAAACTTAGTTCATTTAATATTTTCTTATTTTTCATAGTAAATATAAAATAAACAACAAAAAAACATAAAGTTAAAACTAAAGCCAAAAAAATTAGATTTAATCAACGTCAAAAACCTTAAAACGAAAAAATAAAAATTATAAACGGGTTAAGAGGGTCGAAATCAGATCAACCTGATCTGTTGTAGGTCGGGTCAAGGTTGTGATTCGACCCAATTAACTAAATGAGTTGGGTTTGGGTCAAGGGTTTTCTGACATGTTTTAATATGACCTGAACTCAAATTCGACCCAACCTAATCTGTTTGACAGACCTAATTAGTCCATCATTTCTCTAATAAACAGCCAATTGGTAAAAATACATATATCTAATAAATCAAGTGGCCACAATTCTTGCATAATTGTAAAGTGATAGCTGAATTAAATACGATACGTTGGTAGATATTTCCACGCTATGGAGGAGTATTAATCACCATGTGAAGAGGTATTGGAACCATGCATATACACATATCTACGTTTAATAATTAGGTAACGTTCGCTGTATAACATTGAAAGAGGTGTTTAATTCTGGAGGAATAACTGGACCATCCTCTTTACAGCGGAAACCTTTTGAGGATGGTCTAATTAATAGTGAAGGGTTTATTAAGAAAGTTAATTCATGATAGCAATGCTGTGCCTGTCACTAAATTCTTTCCTCTTCCAATCAACGGAGCTAACGCGGTCTCTTGCACTCAGGCACTCGCACGTACGCGGGCGCGACTTTCAATGATTTTTATACATGATAGGCTGAGAAAATAAGAGAATTAAAGTAAAAATCAAATTCATAATATTTTCTGAAAAATAATATCTTTGTAAATAATTCGTTAGTTAATTCGCTTTTTGAATTCCAGATTGACTTAAAATGAACCTACCAATGCAAAGCTGACCATAGCGTTGATTCGTTGTATAATTTAGATTTTTTAGATTACAGGCACTACAACATTGGGGTATATTTAGTGACATCTACTTTGTTTGTCACATATATATTGGATTTAGTGATATTTATAAAATCCTTTAATAGAATAATAAAAAATCATACTAAAATTTTTCGCGATAAAGGATTTAGTGAAATTTCTAATAAATAGCATTATAGAGTATAGTAATAATTATATATGTCACTAAAGACCAAATAAAGTGTCATTAAATTGTTTTAGAGTGAAACTTAATATTAAATCCAACATTATTGCACTAACAATATAAATCAGTGACATTTATTTAATGTTGCTAAATCATATGTCGTGAAAAATTAACTTTTTTGTGATGAAGGGAGGCTAAGAAAATGAGAAAGCTAAATAAAAAAACGAATTCAAAATATTTTCTGAAAAAATAATACAACCTGGTAGGACTCCTTTTCAATATTGTCTTTATTTGGCCAGAGAACATAATTACGTAGTTTGGACAGATTTGGATGGTAAGGGGCAGTTGACTAGATTTTTTATTGCAAACCCCACATTCATCCAGATGATACGTACGTGGCCCCATGTTGTGTTGATAGACACAACATACAAGACGAATAAGCCAAAGTGGCCCCTTTGCAAAATAATAGGAATGACGCCAACTAATTAATCACAACTTTTTGGTTGCATTCTGTCTGATGCGAGATGAGACGGCCATGTATTGTATCATCGATTTTAAAGGAAAAATTATCCAGAATAATCGAAACTATCATCGATTTTCCTACAATATTCCCAACTATCAATTAACCATGAATAATCCCATATATTGTATAGTTTTACCCGAAGTGTTGTTGGATAACTTGTAACCGGCTGAGTAAAATTAAGTTAATTTCCTTTTTTGTATTTTCTTTTGTAAATTGATTTAATCATATTTTATCTAATTTATACCAGAATAATCCCAAACTCCTTCTCCTTCTCATTCCAGTAACTTATCTTTGATCTCCATTGGAGCAAGCTTGGTTCTTTCTTCATCATTCTTGACTACGCAACAGTGAAGAATCAACTTACTAATTTCGACCTTCATTATATAGCCATTAATGGTAAGTTTTCTTAATCTTGTAAAATTAAATTAGGGTTTCAAATTTCCCCTTTTTCAATTATACATTCTAAATTTTTTTCTTGATTTGATCTATGCTAGGCTAGTCTATGTGATTCCTTTATTATAAAAAAATGGTGGTTTGGTGGGGTGTTCAAAAAAACAAAAATTGAATTAGAGTATGTGGGTGGTATGCGTAAATCAATGAGCATGGAACCTGACAATTAGTTATCTTCATAGCATGAGACAAATGAAAAAAAATAAAAATAAAACAGAGAATATTTTTGATTTTTTTTTATTTCAATGAAGAGCTTTAGGTATGTGTTTTAATGGAGGAGAGAAGCTGTAACAGCCCGAAACTAACCAGCTACTTAAACATGCTTACATATAACTAATGCGGAAGCTTAATACTTATATCGAGCTATTACGTCGATAATATAATCACTCACTTTAATGAATATATTACCCAGTAAACATTATTAAAATATTTGAATACAAGAGTTTACAACATTTAAAATATGTATAAGAAATTCATAAAGAGCATTTAAAATGATTTAAAATAAAATAAAGTTCTGCAGAAATTCCGGCAGAGTTTCGTTTGTAAATCGGATAATCCAAAATATTTCTTTTTGACTTAAAAGTCACCCTGCAAGTATAAAACAACAATTTTAAAATATCAACCAACCAGTGTCACAGGCGCCAACAGTTTCAAAATCACATCACCTTGTAGATCGGAAACTTTTCTCAAATAAGCTAAAGTAAGTTCCAAAATACTTTTAAATAAAAGATTTATTTTACTTACATTCTATTATATGAATGGATGAGATTTCTTTGTTGATTACTGATCTCTGTGCGCTTTCAGCTACCGTTGACTTCAACAATCTCTAAATTTTGTCCCCCACCAGGACAGGTTCAAAGAACAAAACCACATAATCAGCTTATGCTGAGTACACATAATATAACTTAATTTAATTATTACATTTGTGTTATTATTTTCTTGATTCGATTTCATAGTTTTAATTATAAATCCTAGGAGAATAAACAGTGTCTTAATAATATCTTAATTCCTCTCACAACCGTTTAGTCGGTAGTAGAGGTCTGAGGTCGTCACCCCAGAAGTTTTATGCTTGCAAGCTGCCAAGCCAGTTCCATATCCGCATGCCGCCTCGGGTTATCACAAACGTGCACTCTCACCCGGGGTCATAAAGAATGCCACCGCCCTGGACTGGTACCTTTTGTCTGGGTGTTGCCCGCATTCTGCCCCACTTAGGTGGACCGGCACATTCTATTCCTCCGGAAAGCCGGATGTCCATAAAATAAAGTTAGCATTCCCTTACGGCACCGACCTTGGACTTTCGTTATTGTCTTTTGCGAAATCCATCGCTTTCTTGAAATTTTCTATATTTGTTTATATCTTTTAATCGCAGCTGATGCTTACTCACATTTCGTCATCAGACACCTTAGTGACTACTCATATTTCATCACTAAGTCTGCTTGTTCATGTCTTTTAATTTTGACTCAAGAACAACATTCTCTTTCTTGAGTTCTTTATTCACAATTTGCTATCAAACATTGCTTCATACTTGATTATAAATTCTTTATAATCAAGTCTTTAGTATTTAAATGATTTCCTCACACATTCTATTTACCCAATTCCCATTATCTCAAGTATCGATATTTCTTAGTTCTTATTTCAATGTTTTCCTTCAACCTTTCACATTCACATACAATCAAGATTATCAAAATACATACTTACGATTAAAACATGCATTTATTTATTCAATTAAATCACTTGTCAAAATAAACATACCCAACACATATCATATTTTATTTTTGAATTCCAAAACCTTTTCACATCCACTCAATAACAAAGTCATCTTACTTTCTACAACATTCATAATCGACATAGCGAATACCAAATCATATTTAAACATAAGTTTATACTCTTAGTTCAAACTCGGCTTATGAAGAATTACCTCTCATTCCAAACCTCAATTTGTATCCATACATTCATCTTATACATATCTCAATTTTATACTCATATTCCTAATTTCATATTTATATTCTTAATAACTACAACTCTCATTTTTAACTCATTTTCACATCTAACACATAAGTTTATAATCAAGTTCTACCGATAATTTCATATTTAATTTTATCCATTTCAAGCTCACGTTCCCATCTCCAACTTTATACTAATTAAATACATCGAAAGAACTCACCAAAATAATATGGCATGATAATTTATAACAAGCACCTAAATGCCAAAATCTTCATTGACTAAGTCAATTTATCACCATGAATAATATCCAATATCAATCTACTGAATACACAACCTAAACTTGAATTCTAGTTCATCACAATCTCATAAACAACTTTAGCTATATGATTTCTAAAATTTAAGTATATAAAAAAAAATAACAATCAATCTAATCTTAGTTTAATTAAAACTTGTTAAATTCTATTTGGTTGGAGTATTCCTTAAATATTAACGTCTCCACTTTACGTTTAATTTGCCAATTGCTAAGTTAAGTCATGTTTTCATCTTTAATCTAATCAATTAAAACATAACAATTCCTTATTGACCTAATTTCTATACTTCTCACAGGACTCAAATATATATAACATTAAAATTCACTTATTAGAGATTTAAATAAAGAAAGTTTATGTGGGAGTGTACCTCAAGATGAACTTTGATCGAGATAGCGAATAACGAAGGAGCAGCTTTTCTATATCTTATGATTGAGCTGAATCTCAATGGCTGTATCGAAACTAGCTTAATTAGACTTGGTAGTTAAGTTGCAAAATAGTGAAGGGACATCAATTTTATTAACCTTAACTTAATTTGATGTTAATGAAATTGAAGAAACAATAAAAGGTCTTTAATTTAATTAAGCCCTAATTTGATTTGGGATTAAAGAAATTGAAAAACAATTAGGGGTTTCATCAAAATCAGAGGAATTCATGGGACTTAGAGTTATTGAAATGAATTTCAAGAATTAAATCAAAATAAATAAAATCAAAGGAATTAGGAAGAATACCATATAGAAGATGGAGAATCATGAGAAGTTGAGTAAAGAAGATGATGGATGAAAAAGGTGTGGTTCTGCCTCACAGTTGACAGCCGGGAGAAGTTCGGTGCACAGGCTGTCTGGCGGTGGCGGTGGTTGTGGTTGTGATCCACGGCAGAGGGTGGCCGACTGACGCGATTGTTGGAAGCCGTGGCTGGTTTGTTGTCGTTTGACTCTTGAGGGTTCTCTTATATGGTTTTTGAAGATGGAAGATGATAATGAAAAAAAATAAAGAGATGGGGAAGAGTATTCACGTGAAGGCTTCTAAAGACTTCTTTTTCTTTTTTTTCTTTTTTTTTTCTTATCCTTATCTAATTTTCATCATCTTTTTTTTTCAATATATGTTATATGTTATTTTATAATTAGAGTATTACTTATAGTATTATTATTATAACTATTACTACTTTTATACTAGGACGAAATAATACGCTGAGAATTGACCTTAATATATAAAGAGTACTACTTTATTTATTCTTCAGCTAAAACTTAAATTTGTTTTTATACTATAGAGTTTTATTTTAAAATTTTGGTTATGTACTTAAACAATTCAAAATACAACATTTTACAATTTATTTAAGCACAACAAAATAATTTAATTAAAATAAGATTTAATAAACTTAGTTTAAAACGAAAATCAAGGTGCTTAAAATTGCGCCTGTTACACTCTCCCCAACTTTAAGAAGTTTCGTCCTCGAAACTAAAAGAGAAAACTTAAGTGTAAATCAAATTAAATATCTTTTCGAGAAAACATTTCTTAATTGATATCCAAAATTAAAATCAAAATAAAAAGGAAAAAAAAATCATTACTTATTCAAAATGTCGGTTATGCCGCACAATCTGTTATTATCGTGAAAATTCTACAACTAATTGATTTCTAGTTTCAAGGATCAGAGTAAAGGTTGATCAAGTCTTTACTCTAACTTGGTTTCTAGTATCAAGAGTAAAATTTCACAAGAAGGCAAATTATTGGCTAAAATCTGAAAAAGATTTTCTTTAAAATGATAACGATTTTCTTTGAAATAATTATTGGTTAACTTTTGTACAAATCGACTCTCAAACTAAGTTGAAGTCCTCAAATTCATAACATAATAAGTAAACAACACCCAAAATAATTTCTCATTCTCTAATAGTTGTGTCCTACATTCCTTTGCTTCGAGTTGCTCTCAGCATGAAATTTCATATTCGCTTTTTGTCCCGAACAAAAAGATTGACACATCATTACTCAATACAACTTTATTCGATTATTTCTCCAATAGACACCTATCTATCAACAACTTTGTTCAAAATTCAAGAATTTAATACTTCTCCCCAACTTTAAGATAAAACTTCCAAGCAACCATAATCTTTTATGATTAAACATCAACGTACATGGGAAATATCATTACAATACAATTTTATTCATCAGAAATTTCCTTTAACACTATAAATCCTTATAATCCTTTGGTTGACTTTAATCATGATCCATAAACTTTTCCTTAATCATGTTTCAACTCATTCCACATGCATCCATATTTTTGGAAAGTAACTCTGTCCATCAATAATATAAAGTATTCACCGTGCGATCTTATAACTCCAAAATTCATTTGTTCAATTCCTCAAATTATAACCAATGAGTACTTTATCCATGTTATTGATTCTTACCAAACATAAACACATAATAAATTTAATGTTATATGCATCATAAACTCATTTGTTCACCAATCGAACTCGACTCGTTCCTCAGAACCTCTAAACGCATCATCGAATCCAATCCATTTCCACATAAAACATTATCATTATTGACACTTGACCACCCCAAGCATAAATATGAAATATCCACTATCAATCGCTTTTAAGTAATATATTTTAAATCATTTCACTGAATTCATAACTCAATTTCCTCAACACTCGTAAGTTGTAACTCAATTTCACATAATTAGTAACCTCAAAATCCTAAACGCTCGGATGTGAAGATCCGTGCGTACCCAAAATCAAACCATGCTCTGATACCAAGTGTAACAGCCCGAAACTAACCAGCTACTTAAACATGCTTACATATAACTAATGCGGAAGCTTAATACTTATATCGAGCTATTACGTCGATAATATAATCACTCACTTTAATGAATATATTACCCAGTAAACATTATTAAAATATTTGAATACAAGAGTTTACAACATTTAAAATATGTATAAGAAATTCATAAAGAGCATTTAAAATGATTTAAAATAAAATAAAGTTCTGCAGAAATTCCGGCAGAGTTTCGTTTGTAAATCGGATAATCCAAAATATTTCTTTTTGACTTAAAAGTCACCCTGCAAGTATAAAACAACAATTTTAAAATATCAACCAACCAGTGTCACAGGCGCCAACAGTTTCAAAATCACATCACCTTGTAGATCGGAAACTTTTCTCAAATAAGCTAAAGTAAGTTCCAAAATACTTTTAAATAAAAGATTTATTTTACTTACATTCTATTATATGAATGGATGAGATTTCTTTGTTGATTACTGATCTCTGTGCGCTTTCAGCTACCGTTGACTTCAACAATCTCTAAATTTTGTCCCCCACCAGGACAGGTTCAAAGAACAAAACCACATAATCAGCTTATGCTGAGTACACATAATATAACTTAATTTAATTATTACATTTGTGTTATTATTTTCTTGATTCGATTTCATAGTTTTAATTATAAATCCTAGGAGAATAAACAGTGTCTTAATAATATCTTAATTCCTCTCACAACCGTTTAGTCGGTAGTAGAGGTCTGAGGTCGTCACCCCAGAAGTTTTATGCTTGCAAGCTGCCAAGCCAGTTCCATATCCGCATGCCGCCTCGGGTTATCACAAACGTGCACTCTCACCCGGGGTCATAAAGAATGCCACCGCCCTGGACTGGTACCTTTTGTCTGGGTGTTGCCCGCATTCTGCCCCACTTAGGTGGACCGGCACATTCTATTCCTCCGGAAAGCCGGATGTCCATAAAATAAAGTTAGCATTCCCTTACGGCACCGACCTTGGACTTTCGTTATTGTCTTTTGCGAAATCCATCGCTTTCTTGAAATTTTCTATATTTGTTTATATCTTTTAATCGCAGCTGATGCTTACTCACATTTCGTCATCAGACACCTTAGTGACTACTCATATTTCATCACTAAGTCTGCTTGTTCATGTCTTTTAATTTTGACTCAAGAACAACATTCTCTTTCTTGAGTTCTTTATTCACAATTTGCTATCAAACATTGCTTCATACTTGATTATAAATTCTTTATAATCAAGTCTTTAGTATTTAAATGATTTCCTCACACATTCTATTTACCCAATTCCCATTATCTCAAGTATCGATATTTCTTAGTTCTTATTTCAATGTTTTCCTTCAACCTTTCACATTCACATACAATCAAGATTATCAAAATACATACTTACGATTAAAACATGCATTTATTTATTCAATTAAATCACTTGTCAAAATAAACATACCCAACACATATCATATTTTATTTTTGAATTCCAAAACCTTTTCACATCCACTCAATAACAAAGTCATCTTACTTTCTACAACATTCATAATCGACATAGCGAATACCAAATCATATTTAAACATAAGTTTATACTCTTAGTTCAAACTCGGCTTATGAAGAATTACCTCTCATTCCAAACCTCAATTTGTATCCATACATTCATCTTATACATATCTCAATTTTATACTCATATTCCTAATTTCATATTTATATTCTTAATAACTACAACTCTCATTTTTAACTCATTTTCACATCTAACACATAAGTTTATAATCAAGTTCTACCGATAATTTCATATTTAATTTTATCCATTTCAAGCTCACGTTCCCATCTCCAACTTTATACTAATTAAATACATCGAAAGAACTCACCAAAATAATATGGCATGATAATTTATAACAAGCACCTAAATGCCAAAATCTTCATTGACTAAGTCAATTTATCACCATGAATAATATCCAATATCAATCTACTGAATACACAACCTAAACTTGAATTCTAGTTCATCACAATCTCATAAACAACTTTAGCTATATGATTTCTAAAATTTAAGTATATAAAAAAAAATAACAATCAATCTAATCTTAGTTTAATTAAAACTTGTTAAATTCTATTTGGTTGGAGTATTCCTTAAATATTAACGTCTCCACTTTACGTTTAATTTGCCAATTGCTAAGTTAAGTCATGTTTTCATCTTTAATCTAATCAATTAAAACATAACAATTCCTTATTGACCTAATTTCTATACTTCTCACAGGACTCAAATATATATAACATTAAAATTCACTTATTAGAGATTTAAATAAAGAAAGTTTATGTGGGAGTGTACCTCAAGATGAACTTTGATCGAGATAGCGAATAACGAAGGAGCAGCTTTTCTATATCTTATGATTGAGCTGAATCTCAATGGCTGTATCGAAACTAGCTTAATTAGACTTGGTAGTTAAGTTGCAAAATAGTGAAGGGACATCAATTTTATTAACCTTAACTTAATTTGATGTTAATGAAATTGAAGAAACAATAAAAGGTCTTTAATTTAATTAAGCCCTAATTTGATTTGGGATTAAAGAAATTGAAAAACAATTAGGGGTTTCATCAAAATCAGAGGAATTCATGGGACTTAGAGTTATTGAAATGAATTTCAAGAATTAAATCAAAATAAATAAAATCAAAGGAATTAGGAAGAATACCATATAGAAGATGGAGAATCATGAGAAGTTGAGTAAAGAAGATGATGGATGAAAAAGGTGTGGTTCTGCCTCACAGTTGACAGCCGGGAGAAGTTCGGTGCACAGGCTGTCTGGCGGTGGCGGTGGTTGTGGTTGTGATCCACGGCAGAGGGTGGCCGACTGACGCGATTGTTGGAAGCCGTGGCTGGTTTGTTGTCGTTTGACTCTTGAGGGTTCTCTTATATGGTTTTTGAAGATGGAAGATGATAATGAAAAAAAATAAAGAGATGGGGAAGAGTATTCACGTGAAGGCTTCTAAAGACTTCTTTTTCTTTTTTTTCTTTTTTTTTTTCTTATCCTTATCTAATTTTCATCATCTTTTTTTTTCAATATATGTTATATGTTATTTTATAATTAGAGTATTACTTAAGTTCTACAAACTTTTCCCCACCTATAAGTCCCCTTCTCTCTAAGAGTTTTAGGGTTTCTCTCTCTCTAGGATTTTCCCTTTGAGACTTTCTGTCCTGTGATTTAGGGTTTCCCTAAGATTGTCATGGCTGATCAGTTAATTGAGCAATGTTCAAAACTTAATCTTGTTGGTTCTGAAAGTGATGTTGTGGATCTCGACGAAGGTTTCAGCGATTCTCAGGATGATAAAATGGCTCTACGGTTAGTGGGTAGAATTGTGACTGAGAAGCCCCTTAATTTCGATGCCGTAAAGCGAACTCTTCTACACATCTGGAGCTTGAAGGAAGGGGTTGTCATACGCATGGTAGGTGTTAATCTCTTCTTATTTCAATTTTTTCATTGGAAAGATAGGGATAAAATTTTGGAAGGTAGACCATGGAACTTTGAGAACAAGTTGATTGTTCTACAAGAACTTGAAAAGGATGTCCAACCGTCTGATATGGTACTAAATTCTTCCCCCTTTTGGATTCGCTTGTATAATCTGCCTTTTGGATATAGATCGGACGAACGTATTAAAGCCATTGCTAGATCTTTAGGGTCATTAATGGAAATTGAAGAGGATTTTCTTGATATCAACCCATATAGACGTATTAGGGTTTTGGTGGATATTTCTAAACCTTTGAAGCGTTTTCAGATGATAAAAGTAAAAGGCAACTCTACTGTTAAAATTGCCCTGAAATATGAACGCTTACCTCATTTTTGTTTCTTGTGTGGTTTGGTAAGTCATACTGAGAAGGATTGTACAGTGGTTTCTGATGAAGATCGTGAATCTGGTCATGGTTGGGGTATGGATATTAGAGCTTCTCCTAGGAAGGGTTTTGGGAAGAATAAGGAGGAAATTGAGTTTCTGAAATCAAAAAAGTGTTTATTTATACCAAAGCCCATCAATAAGTCCCCTGTTTTGTCTGGTTCCAAGGACAAGAGTAATAGTGAGAATATTCTTGTGGCACAGAAACAAACTCTGCATGAGTGTGAGAATGTGAATCATGCAATTTGTCCTATTATTGATGAGCCCAACGTGTCTATTGAAGAAATTGATAATAGGAGTTTGGTGGCATTAACTATGACACGTGGGAGTGTCATAAATAAGGTGGATGAAAGTGTGGTTGGTGCTAAGATTCCTGAGGTACAGGGTTCGATCCTTGCCAATGCCTCCTTTAATGTTAGTGGTAGTAATGAGGGCCCCTCTAATGTTGATACTAAAGAGTCTTCTATTCCTTCTTTCCACATTGGCAAAAAAGATTCTCCTCCCAGAAAGTTTATAAAAGTGAAGAAAAGATGCTCTAGTGGTAAAATACCCATTTCTGATGCTCTTGTTGATATTCATGATGGGCAAATCAGCCCCTGCCAGCCTCTGTTTCCTGCTCATAATTTTAAAAGGAAGGCAGATGATACAGATGTGATTATGGAGGACTATGTTGGCGATTTGAAACGTTCTTGTGATGGCTTATTATCTGTTCTGGAAAATGATAAAGTAGCGGGAGTTGGTCAAGCCCAACCCCGCGAACAGAAATGAAAATCTTAAGTTGGAACTGTCGAGGGATTAACAACCCCGAGACAGTTCAAGCTCTCCGCACGTGGTGCTGGAGAGAACGTCCGGATTTCGTGTTCATTATGGAGTCTATGATTGATAAGGGGAGGCTGGAGATTGTGCGGAATAAATGTGGCTTCTCTAATGGTGTGTGTATTAGTAGCTCTGGAATTTCAGGTGGTATGGGCTTTTGGTGGCGTGATCAGAAGGTCAGTCTCAGGTCGTTTTCGAACCATCATATTTCTGTGCTTATTGATGATACTCAGCTGAATTGTAAGTGGTGTGCTCATGGGATCTATGGATGGCCTGAAAGCTCAAACAAGTATAAAACTTGGGAGCTTATGTCTTCTTTATGTCAGGATGCGGGTGAACCTTTTATTTTCTTTGGAGATTTCAATGAAATCCTCCACGGTGCCGAGAAAGAAGGGGGTGTTAGACGTAGTGATAGGGCTATGGATGATTTTCGAAAGTGCCTTGATGATTGTAATGTTGTCGACTTGGGGTATAGGGGCAGTTGTTTTACTTGGTCCCGTGGCAAAGACCCTAGTACTTTTATCAGAGAAAGATTGGATCGTTTTCTTGCATCTCCACAATGGGTTTCTTTGTTCCCTCATGCAGCTGTCAGACACCTTCCTATCTACAAGTCAGATCATGCCCCGATACTGTTAAATTCTGAAAAGCAGCTGATTGATAATGTGGATGAAAAGCTCTTTCGTTTTGAATCTTACTGGCTCTCAAATGACACTTGCAGGAGTACTGTGGCAGCAGCTTGGAATTCTTTTTTGGATAGCTCTATCACTTCGAAATTGGATCACTGTGCAAGTTCTCTTAAAGATTGGGCTAGTCAGACTTTTGGGGAGGTTAAAAGGAGGATTAAAACCACGGAGAAAAAGCTCACAAAGGCTCAAAAGCTTACTCCCGATGCTAATATGATTGCGCTTTGCAATTCCTTGTCTGCGGAGCTGGACGAATTACATAGGGTCGAGGAAGCTTATTGACATATTAGATCGAGGGTCAACGAGGTGAAAGATGGTGACAGTAATACCAAATACTTTCACCATAAAGCAAATTCTAGAATGAAGAGAAACCTCATCCGTGGTCTTGAAGATCATAATGGGAAGTGGTGCACGTCGAAAACTGATATTGAAAGGTTGATTTCAGCTTACTTTGAGAATATATTTGCTACGAGCTCCCCTACGGGGTTCCCCGAAGCTCTGGAAGGTATTGAGCGGGTTGTTACTGAGGACATGAATTCAGTGTTGAATGAAGAACCTACTGAGGAAGAAATCCGCATGGCCTTGTTCCAAATGCATCCTACAAAATCCCCAGGTATCGATGGCTTTCACGCTCTCTTTTTTCAAAAATTTTGGGATATTGTAGGAGGTGATATTGTTGTGCTGGTGAAACAATGGTGGAGAGGGAACCTTGACCTATCCATGATGAATAAGACCTGTATTGCTTTGATCCCTAAGTGTGCTGAACCTCGCAATGTCGCTAGTTTTAGACCTATTAGCTGTTGCAATGTGGTGTACAAAATTATCTCTAAAACTTTGGCGAATAAGCTCAAAGGCTTTTTGGGTAACCTTATCTCTGTGAACCAAAGTGCTTTTATACCCAAACGTCTTATCACAGATAACGCTCTTCTTGCGTTCGAGGCTTTTCACGCTATGAAAGGTTGGGGGGTAGGGGGTAAGGAGGCTTTTGCTCTTAAGCTTGATATGAGCAAAGCTTATGACAGAGTCGAGTGGAGTTTTTTGGAACGTGTGATGCTTAAAATGGGGTTTGCTGATGATTGGGTTCGTCGCATTATGTCTTGTATTACCACTGTCTCGTTTTCTTTCAAAGTGAATGGCAAGCTGTGTGGTCATGTTGTTCCGTCTCGAGGGCTTCGCCAAGGAGACCCTATTTCCCCCTACCTTTTTATTATTTGTGCTGAGGCTTTCTCCAGTCTTATTAGTAGAGCAATTGCTACGAAAGATATACAGGGGATGAAAATTCGTCGTGGTGCTCCTATTTTATCGCATCTATTTTTTGCAGATGATAGTATCCTCTTTGCTAAGGCTTCGGTGCAGGAATGCTCGGCGGTGGCTAAGATCATTAGCATTTACGAAAGAGCGTCCGGTCAAAAAGTGAATTATGATAAGACCGATATTTCTTTTAGCAAGGGTGTTAATCATCATCTTCGTCAGGAAATAGTGGATATCTTGGGGGTTAAGGAGGTGGATCGTCATGAAAAATATCTAGGCCTCCCCACCATTGTTGGAAGATCAAAGAAAGCTATTTTTGCGGTTCTTAAGGATCGTGTTTGGAAGAAAGTCAAGGGTTGGAAAGAAAAGCTCATTTCAAATGCCGGTAAAGAAATTCTCATCAAAGCCGTTATCCAAGCCATTCCCATATATATGATGAGTATATTTCGACTCCCGGATGGCCTACTTGATGACATCCATGCTATGTTTGCTAAGTTCTGGTGGGGTTCCAATGCGGAAAAGCGACGTATTCATTGGCACAGTTGGACCAATATGTGTACTCCTAAAGGTCGTGGGGGTCTTGGTTTCCGTGATATGAAGATCTTCAATATGGCTCTACTGGCCAAACAATCGTGGAGACTAATGTCAAATGCCAATCCTTTACTCACAGCGGTCTTTAAGGCAAGGTACTATAAGCACACTTCGGTTCTTGAATCCTATAGGGGGTACAATCCTAGCTATACATGGCGTAGTATTTGGGGCGCAAAATCCCTCTTACTCGAAGGTCTAGCGTGGCGAATTGGAAATGGTTCGAGTGTTAATGTGCTTCTTGATAAATGGGTCCCTCAAGGTAATTCCTACTGCATCCCAAGTACTAGAGCTGCTGCCCCTGCTGATTTTCGTGTGTCCGACCTTATTGATTTCAATGCGGGTGTGTGGGATACTCATAGTTTGAATCAATGGTTCGAAGCAGATACTGTGGCTGCCATCCTTTCTATCCCGATTATGCCTCCATGGTCGAATGACGCTTTATTTTGGTGGCCCTCTAAGTGTGGTGATTATACTGTAAAAAGTGGGTATGCTCTTGGTCTTTATGGTGCTCATTCTATATATTCTGATCCTCTTGCTCTTGATGAACGTAAGCAATGGATGCGTATTTGGCAAATTTCGGCTCCTCCGAAACTTCGACACTTTCTTTGGCGGGTTTTCAAAGGTTCTTTAGCAACGAAGCAAGTTCTCTTCAACCGTTATTGTGTGCCGTCTCCAATGTGCGATAGATGCAATGCGGGTCCTGAGTCTATTGTTCATGCTCTTTATGATTGTTCAAGCACACAAGTTATTTGGTCCCAAGGCAATCCCAATTTACGAGTTGATGATGCACCGAGAACTTCAGCAGCTGAATTTATGTCATGGGTCGCGGATCATTCTACCCCCTCTGACTTCCTGTCCTTCTGCACATCTTTATGGGCTGCTTGGTTTGTTCGGAACAAGATGCTATTCTCTGATGAAGCTGTGAACCCCGTTGTAATAACAAGCAAAATGCACCAGCTGGTACACGATTACAATGCATATCAGACGCAAACCCAATGCCCACTGTTCTCAAAGGTTCTACGGTTTACTTCTTGGTATCCCCCTTTAGATTCTTGGGTAAAAATTAATTTTGATGCCCATGTGCCTAGTGGTAACTGTAGAGGGCTTGGAGTTGTTGCTCGAGATAAAGATGGCAAGCTGTTAGTTGTGGGTGTTCGTAGAGTGGTGGCTACTTGGTCCGTGGAAACTAGTGAAGCAGCTGCGGCTCTATTTGCAGTGGAGCTCATGGCTCGTCTCGGTTATCGTCTTATCCATCTTGAAGGAGACGCTCTTCCTGTTGTGTTGACAATCGATAGCAGATCTGATGGCTACTCCCCTATCCATACTATATATGACAAACTGTACTCTGTTATTTCTCTTTTTGATGGTTTTGTTTGTAGTCATGTATCTCGTAGTGGTAACTCTTTAGCTCACGCTGTCGCTAGACGGGACACTGGTGTGACTAGCGAGAGAATTTGTATGGATCCGTTCCCCCAAGAGCTCTTAACCTTGGCGGGCTTTGATTAATTTTAGCCATCAGATTTATTCTCAAAAAAAAAAAATAATTAGAGTATTACTTATAGTATTATTATTATAACTATTACTACTTTTATACTAGGACGAAATAATACGCTGAGAATTGACCTTAATATATAAAGAGTACTACTTTATTTATTCTTCAGCTAAAACTTAAATTTGTTTTTATACTATAGAGTTTTATTTTAAAATTTTGGTTATGTACTTAAACAATTCAAAATACAACATTTTACAATTTATTTAAGCACAACAAAATAATTTAATTAAAATAAGATTTAATAAACTTAGTTTAAAACGAAAATCAAGGTGCTTAAAATTGCGCCTGTTACAGAAGCAGTAGAGGAAGATGATGATGCTAGGTTATAAGTGAGAATAATTAACGGCTAGTTACCGGAACAATAGGTCAAAATTCATTCAACAATACTCCAAGTAAAATGATACAATAGATGAGATTATTCATGGTTAACTGATGGTTCGGATTATTGTATGAAAATCAAAGATAGTTTGGATTATTCTGGGTAAATTTTCCTATTTTAAATAACTTTTCCTAATTTTATGCCTTACTCCTTCTAATTTACTACTACTGTCTCATTTACTTTATGCACTTTATCCAATGTACTTATTCAATCCTTAATATTTCTAATTGTGCATAATTAAAAATTATGAAAAGTTGATATAAATAATCTTTGCATTGAGATGAATCAAACAAGATCCTACTTGACTATGTTTTTACTTAGATTAATAAAAATACAAATTAAGAATAAGAAATGAGTATAATCCAAAAAACAAATGAAACATTATTAATAAATTGGAGGGAGTATTTATTTACGCGGCTATTTTTCCTTTTAATGGCTAGATTTGTTTTGAAAAGAGAATTATCTTGAAACAATTATTTTAACTTATAAATATAGATTTTGTCATTGTAAGCTAGTTGCTTTGGTCCCGACCAAAAAATACTACGTTCACTTGCCATTTACCATATGAGGGGGAAATTATGTACCTTTAAGGTTTTGGGGTCCAACCAATTTATTTTTTCAACTATTGTTTTATACTATTATAATCAATTGGTTTCTGGCCCATTTTTCAAATCTTATACTCCCTCTGTTCTTTTTTGTTTTTCCACCTTACTAAAACAGGTAGTTTTATAAATTTTTCCACTTTAGAATACTTTTTATTTTTGGAAAGTTTTCATCCCACTTTTACCCCTTAAAACCCCACTTTCCTTACTTCACACTATTATTTAATTATTTTCTCTCTCATACTTCCAATACAATCATTACATTACACTATTATTTAATTATTTTTTCTCCCATACTTCCAATACAATTATTATTTTCCACTACTATATAATTAAAATAATACCCACTACCACCAAAGATTCCATTTTTCTTAATTTTGGTGAAAAACCCAAATAAGAACATTAAAAAAGAACGGAGGGAGTATTCTATATTTGCACTGATTCCCAAAATCTAATTTTAATAGAATGACCCAGTTTACACTTAGGGGGTGTTTGGCATGTGGAAATGGGAATTTGAGGATATAAAAATGGGATTGGGATTGGAGTTTGATAATTGGGAATTGTTAAAATATAATTCTAGTCCTTGTTTGGTATGGGTAATAATAAGATTGGGAATAAATAATTAAATTTACTATTTTACCCTTTATAAATAAAATAACATGTTTACATTTTGTAATAAATAAGGTTAATTTAGTCTTTTCAAATATACTTCAATTCCCACCCACCAATTACCACCCCCTCCATGGTAATTTTTTCTTGGGAATTAAGGGGGTTTATTCCCAATCCCATTCCCTATGTTTTATCCCATTCCCACTCACCAAACATGGGAATGTATGATACTTGGGATAACAATTCCCATTCCCACCTTTAATTCCCACAAACCAAACACCCCCTTAGGGGCAGGAAAGGGAAATGATAAAGATGAGTAAGGGTAAGAGTATGGGTTGTAATTATATGTTTTTTGGTATAAAAATTTAAGAGAAGCATTTATTTGATCATAGAAAGGAAATTTGTTACTTAACATAAATAAATGATAATAAAATAAGGGTGTCTATCACCCTCAAGAAAGGGATTTAGTTAACCTAATATTATATCAAACAAAAATGTGGAATAATGGCAATTGAATCTCTTACTTGGTATTAAAAAATTTATACCTAAGACCAAATTAGTGTCTTAGAGTGATCACTTACCATCTTAAAGTGAACACTAAATTTTAAAGTAGGGATGACAATGGATATTGAAGCTGATCCGAATCCGTAGATCCATGAAATTGGACCCATCGGATCAGGGTCGAATCAGGTGCAGTTTAAATTTCAAGGGTCCGTGTTCGAGTCCGGATCTAAAAATTCCCATACCCGGACTCATGGATCCTCCGGATCCGTTTTCTAACCCTTCCAATTCCTAATATTTTGATTCCCTTCCCTATTAATTTGTTTGTTGCTGCTTGTATATATTATTTGTGCGAATGTTCATATACTTTTTATCGATTTTGCCGTGTATAGGAATGTAAAGTTGAATTTCCTACGGATTTATACATAAATGTAAAATGTTGCTTGAATTATCATAACTTATGTGTATATATTGTGGTTGTTTTAACGTGTTATTAGCTTGGGTTTTGATTTTGTCGGGTTGTAATGGGGTAACACTTCTCTAAACTATCAGTTTGATTTTGTACATGGTGATTGCGCAGTCGGTAATTGACTTTTTTTTTAATGGTGTTTAATTTAGTATCATGTATTTATTGACACTCAAGATTCTCATGGGTCACCATAGCAAGTTTACTCTTTAGTACTGTAGTTAATTAGTTAGTATAAGAAATTGTTGGGCCTTCAAAATATATATATATATATATATACATACATACATACATACATACATACATACATACATACATACATACATACATACATATATATATATATATATATATATATAAAACTCAGTCTTAAATTCCGCAACCTAGGAAAACCCGCAAAAATATCTGGAATCATCCCTTCCATTGAAACTGTTATAACTCAGTCTTAATACTACTAGAAGCTTGACTTCAATGGCAGTAGAAGGAGGATGCATGAAATGAAGAAGAAGGACCATCCTTTTTATTAGAATTAAAAAAGAATATACGACTAATAATATAGTAATTAATTTACTAATAACTAACAAGTGTTAGCTAAGTAATATATATTAATACGAGCAATATTACTCTAATACACTTTCTTTTAATTTCATTCACACATATCTCTCTACTTTCTCTCTCTAACCCTTCCTCTCTGCCGAGCAACTTGCATTGCTCCGCCATGGCAGGCAGGAGGAGAGGGCGACCCCCGAGAAGAGCGAAGATCTGGTTTGCTAGGTACTCCTGTTCATCCTAAACTCCATAAGAGAGGTATTGCTTCAGAGTCGGGTATTCGAACACCATTTCAATCCCGTAAACTTGTCTCTGAAAAAACCTAAAATCCAAAATTAATCTCGAATCTTCGATTCTGGGTATGAGTAATCGTTCGATGGGATCTGGACTTGATCGATTCGAGAGTTTGGCTCTTCACAGGTGCGAAATCGAAGACCTTCGTATTTTGCGAAGAACCCTAATCTCAATCCAGTTCGAGTCTGAGCAATCTACAAACCCCTCATACCCTCAATTGAGATTTCGAAAGTTTAAGCCCTAATTTGATTTAGGGGATAGTCTTTTCGTCTGAAGGAGTCTGGTCTGCTGCTGAAGGACGAGTTTCAATTTGTTATTCATAAGGTTCGTCGCTAATTAAGTTGAGTTCCAAAAAATTCTCTGTGATGAAATTGGCGTTGAAAGGTATATGCTTTCCTTGTTTTGTTTCTCAGTCACTCTCTAGTTGGTCTAGGGCTGGATCTGATAAGTTTCTTGAGGTTGTTGATTCAACTGTTGAAAGGTTTATGATAGGGTTCGTGAGTTTGATTGTGTCAAGTACCCTTACCCAAACTCGATTGAGAGTTCTAGGGCTTGACATGTCTTGTTTGATATTGTGCTGGATGAACTGCTAAGCGGTTTAGTATTGGAGGGTAGCAAATTCGCTTGCTATTCCTGTTCTCTTTGGTTGTTGATCTAGGTCTTTGTCGTGTGCTGAGTCTGTGTCTTAGAGGATGATTTTCCCTTAAGGGCCTGTTCTCGGGGACACCAGCTACTTTAGAGGTAGCATAGTGGGAATTTGTCCCCACCTCCTCTTCTTCTGGTTTCTCTTTGAGGACGGGTTAAGCCTTGGTATAGGACTCCTAACCCTGATGCAATGACCTCCCCCACTTTTGGATTAGGAAAGCCCTGCGTATTGTAGAGTACTAGATGCTGAGACTGCCCCAAGCTCAATACTGATGTTTAGGTGTGGCCTTCTAGGGTCTTTTGGTTGTTTGTCTTGATGCACTAGAATGTATGGGGTGATTTAGGCTCTCCTTAGACTAGTGGCTATCATGACCAATAGAGAGCAATTCTTATATTGGTTTGTGGAAGGCATGATGCTGTTGTATACAGCTGCCAATAATGGGTTGGGTTTGTAGAAGGTTTATGGTGGCTATCAGTATGGTGTTTATGGTGGCAGAAGGTTCAATGGCCCAGTCCTTTTTGCTGCACTATTGGCTTATGGTAATGGATTCGGTGTTAGTGAAGGCACACCTGTTCAGAGGGAGATTGGTTTCCCCTGCTGCTGGCTGTGTGCTCTAAAACACAGCTGCTGATGTAACCATGAACAGGCTACTTACGGTCATATTACAGCTGGGTGCTGGGTGCTGGGTGCGATTGTGGTGGCCTGACGAAGCTGTTGAATTGCTGAACGAGATGAACAGGAATTGGTTCAAGAATCGTGACTATGATTCTATCTTTGTTTTGCATTTGGTTTGTAATGAGACTCAATTGTAATTGTTTGTGTGCTAGCTAAAGTGTATAGGTAGGAGATACTTCTCCTTTTGGAAACTCATTCCTGTTTTGTAATGCTAGTCGTAGCATTTTAAGTTTCTAGGAAATTATTTTCCTTTTTTGGAGCGGTTTTCTCAGATTAGCAAATGACGGGGGGCTTGTCCCTCAGATGCTTCGTTTGGGTCTTCCGCTCAGTCTCTTGGACATTTTGTAAGCTTCGGCTATTTTTCTGGCATTTTATAAGACTTACTTTGCCCAAAAAAAAAAAAAATATTACTCTAATACACAACTAATTTTGTTGCACTTGGGAATATTAGTTGAAAAAATTATTTTTATTAGTTTTGCAACTTAATTTCAACTAATTATAATTTTCTTTAACTTACTTTTAATAATTTTGTTCAACAAGTTAATAATAATAATAATAATAATAATAATACACTAAGTGGTAGGAGTGTTATGTTATAAGTATACTAACATTACTCATATTATCATTAAATAAGTGATGGTCTAGTGGTGGGAGTGTTGGTATACCAACCTGAAGGTCTTGGGTTCAACCCAAGACCTTTGTGTGAAAGGAATGTAACTGATTGTTAACATTAAATCCATTGTATTAGGTGAATTTTTGATTTACGAGTCTAGTAGTAAAAATAATTTGTAGCCACGTGTTGTGCACTTGGTAGACGAATATAATTTACAATGATACTTTTTTTGCGGCAGAAAAATATGATTAGCCACGGGTAAGTACATATAGCAGAAGAGTAAGATTAGCCACGGTTAGGCTTGTGGCAAAAGAATATAATTAGCCACGGGATCTACCGTGGCAAGAAAATGAGTTTCAGCCACAACATAATTTTCCCGTGCCAACAATCTAGCCACGATCACTTATGCCAGGGTAATCTCAAACTTAAATTCCCGTGACTGAACATCATAGCCATGGGAAATTCTTGTGCCACGACCACTACTGTGGCACAAGTGATGATTTGTAGTAGTGCACACGGTCTCCCATACTCTTGCATATTATTTCTAAGACTGAAAGCTTTCCATTCTAAGTCCTCACATGTCAAGATTTGCACCCATACAATCCTTCTCTTTGGATTCCCAACAAACCAATTCACATAACATGTGATACTTTGTCCTCTTCTTACCTTCACTAATTAAAATGATTAATTATCTTAATCATGTTTTGATTACTTGGTAACACAAGTCACCAATAATCCTAACAATATTCTAAGCGAGAGAAAAACGATATTTTAAAAATGAGTGTTCTCGCTATAATGCAGTCGTAGTTTGTTTAGTGTGTAGATCTACATTAAAATTTGTAATCTTGTTTTCATTTATTGTTTTCTTGTTATTATAATTAAAGATTTGTGTATCTTTTTTATTAACTATCGTTTTTGTGTTTAGATTATACTTTTATCCAACAAAAAATATTTTTGCTTGTAAAGTTAATATATCGAAAACAAATTCCAAAATTAATTACATTCGACATTTCAAATCATTCCTTGATTTATATCCACTCATTTTTACCTTACAAAAAATCTCATGTATGTCAATTATTTTTCGTGCGTACATACACCCTGCGTAACAATTATGCATCATGAAGTGTTTAAACTACCTCACATGCAATCGATTAATTGTTGACGCATTTTAGAGTCCTTTTTACCATCTAAGCAATAATATCGCATGGTTAGATCTCTTTCATATCTTTAAGGTTATTAATTATTGTGTAAGATCACTAATTTGGTACTTGATTGGCCGGAGATTGGGATTAATCGATTCTTATTTTCATAAACTAGTTTAAATCAGTAAAAATCAGTTGAATTAAATATAACCTTATGAGGCCTGAACTTGAGATTTTAAGGACCCACAACAAACTTAAATTATGGGCCGTCACGATATGCATTTCTGTTTTCATTAATTGTTGTGAGAGATGGTCTCTCCGAGAGACGCATTAGGTAGGTGAGCTAAATAATCCAATTAATACAAATTAAAGAGAAAGGAGAAAATAAGAGACGGTCTTTAACAAAAGTAGCTCTCTAGTTTTATTTTATTTGCAACTTTATGATAAAAAATGTCACAATGAAATATAACAAAAATAGAAGTATAAATCTTAGATTAAAAAATTATATATTTACAATATTAGTCAAATATACAAATAAGCAAAGCAATATAAAAAGGTAACAAGTTCAAAATATAAAAATTCATATATATATATATATATATATATATATATATATATATATATATATATATATATATATATATATATATATATATATATATATATATATATATATATATATATATATATATATATATATATATATATATATATATATATATATATATATATATATATATATATATATATATATATATATATATATATATATATATATATATATATATATATATATATATATATATATATATATGAGATTTGTTATTGCAGAAACAGAAAGCTCACAAAAAATTTAAAAACTATTTATTAGGGAAATTAACTAATATTTAATGACTTAATTAAGTTCATTTAAATTTCGTGTATTTTCAATCTTGCACACTATAATATAATTATTGCAGTTATACATGTTTAAAATTAGTAAACATTGTATTTAATTAATACAAGTATTATGACCTAGTTTAATAGTTAGCAATCTTATTTTCCACACAATAGATTTGCATTCAAATAAAAGACACATTAAATTTTTTAGTGGGCCCTAGGGGCAGGCCTGCCTTACCCTTGTTCAGGGTCGGCCCTGAACCTTACACCGTGTATTTCACTACTATCACTATATTGTAATCAGAATATGAGTTTATTAACTTTAAAAGGTCGACCACTATAGAATTACCCTTAAATCAAATATATAAGGAAAAACTACATAAAATAATTCAACTTTTTACTGATTTTCCTACAATAATCTAAACTTTTGATGAAATGTGAATAATTCCGACCATAAGGGGTGCTTGCTACGAATGCACCAAGTTTACCTCTTACCCATACAACAAGTCAATCTGCATAAAAAAATTTTAATTTTAAATACAAAAATAATTCATAAAAAATTAAAAATTTTATAAACATAAAAAGAGAATGAAGTAACTAAGTTTATTTTTTTGATTTCGAATTTTAATTTTTAATATTTTATTTTTTTATCTCTATTTTTAGCAATAAAATCGGTCACCATTTAAGCAACAATATTTTTGGGTTAGTGACCCTAAAGTTAGGATTATTCATAGTGATCAAAACTTAGAATTGTTGCAAAAAAGATTAACAAAAATTAAATCTCAGATAACTTTTATGATATACTCCCTCTATTATCAAAAGTTTGTCCTATTTGGATTTTTTACATATGTTAAGAAAAGTGAAATCTTTGTAGTAAATGCTTATTTTTTTTAATTAAATAGTAGTGTGAAGTAATGATTGTATTGGTATTATGAGAGAAAAATGTTTAAATTAAAGATATAATAAAGAAAAAAAGTAAATTATCATTGTCATTAATGTAGAGAGAGTATATTTGTAGAAAATTATAGGGATTATAAGGGTATATTTGAAAAAAAAGATTTCCAAAAATAAAAAGTATTCTAAAGTGGACAAACATTTAAAACTTCTCATTACAATAAAGTAGACAAACATAAAAAACAGAATACATAATTAGTCCCCCTTTCAATGGCTACATTATATAAAGAATTGAAGGTAGTCTAACAAAAACTTGAACCACCCTCTTCTTTTTTTCATAAAAAAAGAACATTCTTTATTCTTATTGTTTCAAAAAGGCAAAACTTTTTAGTAATGGAGATTTATGAATTAGTTATGATATTCTTTGTCTCCCTTATTCTTTTTTGCTATTTTTATCGTGAAAAAAACGGCCTTCCTACAAATTGGCCTTTTCTTGGGATGCTTCCTTTACTCCTACTAAATGTCCACCAAGCTCATGAATTTTGCAAAGAATTACTAGAAAAATCTTATCTAACCTTTATTTTTAAGGGTCCTTGGTTTACCAATATGAAAATTCTAATAACTAGTGATCCTGCCAATATTCATCATATAATGAGCAAAAATTTTACCAATTATCCCAAAGGTGCCAAATTTAATGAAATGTTCGATGTTTTAGGAGATGGAATCTTTAATGCTGATTATGTCGTGTGGCAATACCATCGTAAAATGGCTCACGCTTTCCTTACTCATCCTGATTTTCACACCTTTTTGATTAAGAAAACAATTGAAAAGGTCGATGATGGACTCATTCCGGTCCTTAATTATGCCTCGTACCATAACGTAGAAATCGATTTACAAGACGTGTTTGCAAGGTTCACATTTGATGCAGGGTGTACGATTATGATGGACCATGACCCGCGAAGCTTAGCAACACATTTTCCTTTTGTTCCACCCGCGAAGGCGTTAGATGACATCGAGCATGTCATCTTTTCTCGACATGTCGTGCCTTCTTTTGTGTGGAAACTTCAAAAGTGGTTGAATATAGGAAGCGAAAACAAGTACAAAAAGGCTTGGAAAGCCTTAGATAAGTTCATCTTCAATTGCATAGCTACAAAAAAAGAAAATATGAAAGTTAAACAAGAAAAGGGTGAGGTATGTAAGGATTTATTAACAATATATTTGAAGGAGGATGAAAACCATAAAACCCCACATGGGTATCATGGGGATAAGTTTATAAGGGATACCGTTTTAACAAATTTTATAGCAGGACGAGATGCAACAAGTGTTACGTTATCTTGGTTTTTTTACCTTCTTGCAAAGAATCCCAAAATTCTTTCTAAAATTAAGGAAGAATTGGAAAATGTAAAGCCTATAGATTGGAATAACTCAAAGGAGATTAATAACAAGCTTGTATATCTTCATGGTGCCTTATGTGAAGCATTAAGATTGTATTCTCCCGTTGGTTTTGAGACTAAGAATTCTATTAAGCCAGATATACTCCCAAGTGGTCACCACGTGACACGTAACATGCAAATTATATTTAATTTGTATGCGATGGGAAGGATGAAAGCGATATGGGGAGATGACTGTGATGAATTTAAGCCTGAAAGATGGATAACTGAACAAGGTAAGACTAAACATGAGCCATCGTACAAATTTTTCGTGTTCAATGCAGGGCCGAGGACTTGCCTAGGAAAAGAAATGGCATTTACCCAAATGAAAATTGTTGCTGCTACAATAATCCAAAACTTTGTCATACAACCCACACAACTACATCGGGTTGTACCTCATATATCTATATTTCTTCGCATGAAGTATGGGTTTAAGGTTAGAGTACTTCGTTCCACTTGATTTTTCTTTCTACTAGGGTATTATTATATTTTTCTCTCTGTCTTTTAGAGTTTGGTTGATTTAACTGAAAATTTACTTATAAAATTGTCAAAATAGGCAAACTTTAAGAGACGGATCGGATAATTATTTTATGTGGTTGATTTTAAATTCATAATGTTTGTAAGCACAAATTAAGTTACCTATTTTAAATTTAGAATATATTATATATTGTAATATGTAAGATATCGATAGACAAAAATATTGTAAGCACAAATGGTGAGTAAACTTTATTAAGTGACAATTTTCACTTGTCGTTAAAAAATCACTCTTCTTTTTGTTCTTTTTAATTGTTTATTTTAAAATATTTCACTTAAAAAGAAAAAAATTGTTATAGAAGATAAACATTGAGATCTTGTTATATTGTTTCAAAGTATATAATTTATTTAATAATACTTTAATAATTTTATATATATATATATATATATATATATATATATATATATATATATATATATATATATATATATATATATATATATATATATATATATATATATATATATATATATATATATATATATATATATATATATATATATATATATATATATATATATATATATATATATATATATAAGGCTAAAATTTTTACATTGAAAAATGTGTAAAATTAAATGGATTATAAATACTTCATCCATTTTTTCTACTTGCAACATAGTTGACTGCGGTACTATTCATCAAGTAAATTGACTTTTATATTGTTAATAATCTAAAAGTTAAAACATAATTTTATGAGATTTTGTTTGAATTCTCTCGATTCAAAGTTCATTAATTTTGAGTTTTTATAAATTTTCAATATGTATAATTAGAGATATTGAAGACTAAATTCGTACATTAAGTGTGAAAAAGCAAATGGTGCAACTAATATGGAACGGAAGAAGTTGAACCGAAGGAAAATTTTCAAATTTTCATGTTTATCCCCTCGTGGTCTAAAAACACCTATATTACACTGATCACACAAATATCATCACTATTCACCTTTAATTCCATCTTTAATGCCAACTTTAATTTCTCATCTACTACAAGGACCCAATTTTCATTAAAATTAATGTAAAATATACTAGAGAAAAAAATAAGAAGTTAGTTGTTTGTTTAGGTTATTAATTCGATTTAAGATTAGATGCATTGAGACAGTTAAAAACAGATCTTATGTCATGTTGTTTATGAGTATATAACTTCAATTTCATTTTAAAGTTTAGTCAATGTTGGATTCGATCAAAAAGTAGGGTATATATTAATAAATCGTTGGATCTATTTTAAATTTTTTTTACTTTGCATAAAAAATAATCCTTCTTATGGTCAATTTGAACATTAAAAGGCATGGGCGGATCTAGGTGTTCTCATGTGCCCTCACGTGAGGCCACTGTATTTAAAAAAAAATTATAAATGGCTACAAGATTTGAATCTTTGACTTATGGGTTTATGAGACAAGGCCTAAACCAGCTATGCTATTTAATTCCCTTTATTGATAAGGGATTTTATTTGCACTTAATATGTGTTTATTTTTATAACAAAACTCAGCTAAATGCGGTTACGATACCCAATACCTTTTTTAAAACTAATTAATTTTTCATAACTATTTCTTTTTTATGTTTAACAAATCATCCAATTGTATACATTTCTTTATAATCGAACCCGATTTGACCCGACTTAAAAATGGATCTACAATTATGTAAAAAATCAATATGAACACAAAACCAAGATTTTAAACCGACCCGAAATACCTGACCCGAAATCAACCCAATAACCCAAATGAAGACCTCTAACCATAATCAATGTGCGCACAGTATATTAGAGTAAAGGTAATATATGTGTACTCCTTTCTTGTATACTTACTTTTCTGATTTAATGAACGAGAGTACTTTTCTCTCTTTGCCTTCTCTCGTCTCACATGGCTTCGTAAGCCCAAGTACTACTAAATCTAACGTGTTACACAAATTTTTAGTTGAGACCGTCTTTACAAAAGACGTCTCAAGATTGGGCCAATCCAATGTTTAGATTTAGAAAAAAAATAAATATATTTACTAAAAAAGAAAAGTGGATTGGGCTTTTGAGAGTCGTCTTTAGAAAAGACGGTCTCTCAAGAGAGTACCTGAACATGTTATTGTGGTAATTAAGTGGTGAACTATAATATCAAAAAAAAATACATTATTCTCTTGAGAGACCGTGTCTTTATTGAGAGACGTATCTCAAGCCCAACTCATTAAAGATTAATCACAAAATCTCACAAGAGACGGTCTATAGGATAGACCACAAAATTGGGCCAACCCATTTTCCTTAACTGATTTTTTTTTTATTATAATATCAATTATATTATGTTATAATCCTAAATGTAAACCTTGAATATACTATTCTATAACCCCAAATATAAGTTATTATAACCCCAAATAATTTATTATAACCCCAAATATACTATGTTATATTTTGGGCTTGGCTTCATGGATTCCGTCTATAGAATAGACCGTCTCCCATGAGACTTACTGAAGATTAATACCTACTTATTGTATTTTTAATACCTATTTTACATTATCCTTAATGCTTAGTCACCGACTTACCGTATCCTTAATGCATACTCTCAATATTTTAATTGTATACTTACATCATTTTTAATGTCTACTTAAATCATTCTAAATGCCTACTTACATATTTTAAAATATATTTAATGAGTCGACCCAATTAAAGATGATATTTCAAAAATACCATCTCTCACAAAAAATTGAAAAAAAAAAATTTACTTTTAAAAATCTCTTTTTTGGTAGTTCTCTTTAAATGATTTCACATTTTATTTATTTTTTAAAAATAAAACTTTTTTGCATGTCATTTTCTTTTAAAGCACTTCTCAGTCTCACTTCTCACTTTATGTTACTTGGCTACCATTTGTCATGTTGGTATAACCAGTTTTTCAAGAAAAAAAAAAAATTTTAGGCTACCATTTGTCATGTTTAGACTAATTTTTAAATGTAATTAAATATTATAAATATAACTTTGTAGAAAAAAAAATTTTCCACCCTTTTCAACATCCCTCGCTTACCACCTTTACCACCACCATAGCTCACCCCGCACCACCCTCCCATGTAACAGCCCTTCCTTCCCCACCACCCCTCTTGTTGGAACCATCATCTCACCTAGGGTTTTTCAATGAGCCGGACCCCTATTTTTAGCCCTTATCCGGCCTATTTTAAAAGGGCTTTGTAAGGGCCGCCGGGCAGAAAAATGGGCCGGGACGAAAATGGGCTCTCTTATAATTAAAATGAACTGGATTATAAAAGGGTTTAATAAGGGTCGAAAACGGACCTTTGTAAATACTACAAGTAATGTATAGTTTAAATATTATAAATGACAATGTCAATGAACATTATCAGTTTTTTTCAATTTAATTATTATAAATGATATTTTAATTGTTATAAATTGATTAATGTGGATTTAAATAATTTTTTGTAATAAAAATAGATTAGATTGTGAAAGCCCGACCCATTTAATGCCCATGTTGTATTTAAAGGGCCCTTATCCAACACAATCCATTTTTACTCAAGCCCAACCCAATCCTTATCAGGCCCATTGAACACCCCTAATCCCACCGATCGCTACAATTCAACCTGCATCGTCAGGTGCTCTCTTGAGAGACCGTCTTTTGTAAAGACGACTCTCAAAAGTCCAGCCCGGCCAAATCTATATTTAGAGTTGTAACAATATATATTAAGAATTAGATCGGGCTTTTAAGAGCCAACTTTACAAAAAACGGTCTTAAGTAAGAATTTGTGCTGCATCATTAGAGGGTGGCTAGAACTTCAAATGATAGGTGATTATTTTCATTGGCAAATGGGGGGAGAGAAAGAGAGAGAGTTGCCCAAATAAAATATCATGTAAAAATGCATCATATTATAGACATTTTAATTACTAGAGAAAAAGTCTAGAAAATTTAATGCCATATTGTTTTTGAGTGTAAAATTTGGGTATAACTTTATAACGCTCAAATAAAGCATTGAATTTGAATTTGACTTTAAACATCCATTTGTAATCAGTAGGTTTTTGTTGGGTGGAACTGAAAGTGAAAATGAAATTTTATTTACTACATACGCATGATATACGTGTAGTTGTGGCTTATTGAATAAACACAAAAAAGTTAGTTTAATAAATTTTACGCTACGCTACTAGATGCCAATAATAGAACTTAATAGCTAAGCTATTGACAATACAAAAAGGGCATTTATCGGCTAAACCCAAAATAATTACAAGTTATCGAGTGTGTTACCGACTGAGCTCATTTAGTCGGAATTTTCGACTGAACTGCTACTGACCACATGTTAGTTGGCCACCGATCTCCTATTGTTTTACAACTAGTTGAACATTTACGACTGAATTTCCGATTTAATGTTGTTAGTCGGCATTTGAATGATTTCAAAATTAGAATAGGGAGGGAAGTTTGCCGTTTTTGGACCGTTATCTGACCAACTTCCAACCGAAAATCAGTCGGAATTTTTTCCCAATTCCTTTATGTTGTACACTAGCTGTACTATACTATTTATTACTAGCAAATGACGACCTCAAAAATTTTATAGACTAGCTAAACTTAATACTAGCAAGTCAGGATGCAATTTACTTGTTATATTTATGTTTTTACGCAGTTTAATGTACAAATTTAATTTTTAATATTTCTAATTATATATAATAAAAATTTACAAAAATTTAATATTGATAATTTTTGCAATGAATTGAATCAAATAAGATTTCACCTGATTATATTTTAACCTATAAATTAAAAATTAATCATAAATTAAGAGTGATAAATGATTAATGTAATTTTTACCAACGTTACTTAAGTTAGAACCAATATGTAACCGAGTAATCTTTGAGATAACTATACCACTACTACTTATTACTAGCAAATGACTAGCTATACCACTACTTTAATTAAATTATGTTGCATACCTAAACTTATTAATTTATATTGACTAGCTGAACGCCTGAACTTATTACTAGCTAAACTTAATGATGTGCAAATTTTATTTAACCGCAAGCGCACGGTGTACGTGTAGTCGCGGGTCGAACACAAGGAAGCTTGGGACAATGGACTTTACGATTTAGGTTGATTAGATTGCTAAGGGGATAAAAATAGTGATTGGTTTTGAACTAACAACTAAGAATGCAGTAATAAAGATGTGGTTTAACTATATGATGATGAGATCTAGGGCGTCGGGCATCCCCTATAGTCTTGCATGATCTAATTCTCATTAGTGTCTATGAAGTATAGGATTAATTGTGTGATTAAACTTGATCTTGTTAATCTCAAACTTTCGCTCTGTTGATTAACTATTAGATTTAGACCCTATTAATTCAATTCTCACGCGCTAACTTTATTGAACGAATTAATAAGAATTTAACTAAAGTTTACCCTAAAGCAAAGGCGATCCCAATCTCACACGCTAGTTCTATTGAATGGTTCGACAAAGCATATTTAATTTAGGGTTAATTAGCACAATTTAATCACTTTAATCCATAGTTTCATAGACACATCCAAGAATCAAATCATACTCAACTAATAGGTTCAAACCCTAACCCTAGAAAATGGATCTACTCACTAGACATGGTAAATGCAATAAAGATCAATTCAAATTCAATTCTAAACATAAAAGACAATGAATTAAGGATTAAACTAAGACAAGCAATGATTAAATACTTAATAATGATGACAATGAATAATAAACAATAATAGAGAAAATGAAATTATTATTATTAAAGGATGATTCAAACTAGAGATTAAGGTTCAACTAATAAAACTTAAACTAATACAATAATTCAAAAGCAAAAGAAGAAAATAAACTTACAAACTTGAAATGAGATTAAATCTCAAAGGCTAGATTAGAGTTCTTGATTCTAAAATAAAGCTTAAAGGTAATTAAAGACTAGATTAATGGAAGATTAAGCAAAAACTAAGTAAAGTTGAAGGGAGGAAGAAGAGGAGACTCAGCATGATTAAGGAGCCTATTTATACTAATGAGGGTAATTAACCCTAAGCCCAAAGAAAGCCCGGAGAAAAACACGCATAAAACTTGAGATTAGACACCGCCGAGTCGTCTACCCAAAAAGTGCCAAGACAGCCGAGTCGTCCTGAGCTTCTGGAAAAAATGAAGATTTTGTCAGCCTAATTTCGCCGAGTCGGCGACCTCATTATTTGCCCCACAGCCGAGTCGGCGGTTGCTGGCAGACAGATTCTGCTGACTTCAAACGGTCGCCATTTCTTGCTCGGTTATCGGAATCGGACATATAATATACCATTGGAAAGCCCTTGAAGTCTAGTTTCCAATGCCGCAAACCTTGCATTAATACGATATTCCTATCAAAAGTTATGGCCAAAAGAGTAGACATGTATCAAATTTCACCTCAAATATAACAACACTTTCTACTCTTTTGCTCTTTTACTCCTCATGCCTTGGTAAATTGATAGCTTGATACGTTCTTTGAGCCCGGTAAACATGGTTAGCACCAAAAACACACAAAAATGACTCAAAAGCGCATAATTCACCCATCTTCCCATACTTTGACCATGAAACACCGAAATAGAGTGAAACCGAACGAAATGACCCCGAATCGCCTTCAAAACACCGCAAAGGAGCATAAAAATATAAACGATTAGTGCAAATAATTGCACTTATCACTTAATTTGTAAGAGTCTAAGCAATAGATTCTCTGCTACACGCCATGAAAGGAGACAAAGCAAGAAGAAGAGAGAGAAATTATTATTGATTTGTAAAATGATATTGTAAAAGAGATAAAGGGAAAAAGCATACCCTTATATACACATGTCTAAAGGTTTGTTATAACAGAAACTATGAATTGGCAACAACCTAACAAACCCTTTTATTTACTCAACATTATTTTATTTACAAAGCATTTTACGAGATGAGATTATGGGGCGTATCACCCCCCTGCAAACTGGGCAGTGTCTTGCATGCCAAGTTTGGCTAATAAATGGCGAAACTGAGCCGAAGGTAGAATTTTGGTGAAGACATCAGCGAGCTGAGACGAAGTAAGAAGGTAAGTCAATTGGAGAAGACCTTCCATAACTTTCTCCCGTGTGAAATGGCAATCAATCTCTAAGTGTTTGGTACATTCATGAAAGACAGGGTTGTGGGCGATATGGAGAGCTGACATATTATCACAATGCAATGTAACGGGCCTGAGGGAAGAAAGACCAAGTTCTTCAAGGAGTCGAACAACCCATACAACTTCAGAGGAGGCACTAGCCATAGACCTATATTCGGCCTCAGACGATGATTTGGAAACGGTGGCGACCTGCTTTTTGGACTTCCAGCAACTGATAGGAGATTTACCAAGTAAGAGGATAAAACCAGAGATAGAGCGACGAGTGTCGGGGCAGGCTCCCCAATCAAAGTCAGAGTATGCTTGTAAAGTAAGGTGATCAGAAGCAGAAAGGAGGATGCCTTGACCCAAAGTAGCAGATAAGTAACCAAGAGTATGAACGAGAACATCAAAGTGAGCCACGGTAGAATATTGCATATGTTGGCTTAGGGCTTGGACGGAATAGGAGAGATCGGGACGTGTTTGGGTAAGAAAATTGAGCTTACCAACGAGGTTACGATAAAGGGTGGGGTTAGAATAGGGAGGAGAATCATTGGTGGCTAGTTTATGGTTGAGAGGAAGAGGAGTGACATGATTTTTTATGTTGGTAAGGTCGGAGTCACGAAGGAGTTCTTTACTAAATTTTTGTTGGGTAACAATTATTCAAGTGGATGCATGAGTAGGGATGGTCATGGGGCGGGTTTGGAGCGGTCCAACCAGACTCGACCCGAACCCTTTTTAATTTTTCGGGATCCAAACTCGGATCCGGACCCTAAGGGTCCAAAATTTTCAGACCCGGACCCAGACCCTCCGAATCTGATGGGTCTAGGGTCCTTAATGGGTCCTTAGTGGGTCTAAAAAAGTCTCTTTGATTTGTCAAATTTAAAACATTTGTAAGTCATTATATTTTTAGTATATTTGTAAGAGGGTTATTATCGTATTTTACAAATATTTAATACTAATTTAACATCTAAACTCGCATAATGTTATCCATATACGCTTAGATTCTATTATAAACACCAGTTCGAACCCATGAAATAAGGGTAATTGGGTTAGCACTTAGCAAATAGCATATATATTATTTATATATATTATGATTATATAAAAAGAAAATAAGTGTTGGGGCAAAATTCATACGTAGAAGACAAATAAAAATAGACAATTTAATATTATGAGGGTCCAAGGGGCGGGTCTAGGGTCCGGACATTGGACCCAGACCCGGACCCGTCAATTATTTTTTAGATCCAGATCCGACCCGGATCCAATGGGTCTCAAAAAATAAGACCTAGACCCTTAAAAAAGGGGCGGGTCTGGGGCGGGTCCAACAGGGTCCTGGACTCGTGATAATCCCTATGCATGAGTCAACTCAAGACCAAGAAAGAAACTAAGTCGCCCCAAATCTTTAATACTGATACACTATGGAGATGCTGCTTGATGTGAGCAATAAAAGAAGTATTATCGCCAGTAATCACAATATCATCGACATAGACGGCTACGATAGTAAGGAGACTGGAAGATCTGTGAGTAAAGAGGGAATAATCCAATTTGGATTGTTGGAAACCTTGGGACAAAAGAGCAGTAGTAAGTTTAGCGAACCTCTGACGCGAAGCTTGTTTGAGACCATAAAGCGATTTACGAAGCTTGCAAACCATATTAGGAGAGGAAGAGAGCCCATCGGGAACAACCATATAAACATCCTCATGAAGGTCCCTGTGCAAAAAAGCATTGTTGACATCAAATTGGTGCAAAAACCAATTCTTGGAGGCGGCAATAGCTAATATACACCGAATAGTAGTTAAGCGAACAACCGGGGAAAAAGTTTCAAGAAAGTCAACCCCGTACTCTTGGGTGTAATCCTTTGCCACTAAACGAGCTTTATACCGCTCAAGAGAACCGTAGCCTTTAACTTCACCTTGTAAACCCACTTACAACCAACCATCTTCTTACCCGGAGGTAAAGAAACAATGTCCCATGTGCGATTATTTTGGAGAGCCTGGAGTTTAGTGTGCATAGCCTGGACCCATAAGGGTTCCTTTGCGGCTTGTTTACAAGTCTTGGGTTCATTCCATTGGCCATGAGAAACTAAAAGAGATTGCTTATCAGAGGATAAGGATTCAAAAGATACTAAATTGCACCAGTGTGTAGTATTGCAAATGAAGTCCTCCAAGTGAGAAGGGGGCTTAGATATTTGGATAGATTTGTGAATGGGTAAAGGTGGCACAGGAAAGGAGACAAAGCAATAGACTCTCTGCTACACGCCATGAAAGAGTTTAACCAATAGCTCAACTTATTACTAGCTAAACTTAATTTGTAAGTCTAAGCAATAGACTCTCTACTACACGCCATGAAAGGAGACAAAGCAAGAAGAAGAGAGAGAAATTATTATTGATTTGTAAAATGCTGTTGTAAAAGAGATAAAGGGAAAAAGCATACGCTTATTTAAACATGTCTAAAGGTTTGTTATAACAAAAAGTATGAGCTAGCAACAACCTAACAGACCCTTTTATTTACTCAACATTATTTTATTTACAAAGCATTTTATGAGATGAGATGATGGGGCGTATCATAATTAGATTATTATTATTATTCTAATTACAGTATACTATCTAAACTTAATTAAAATATTATTACTAGTTAAACTTAATTAAAGTATTATTAATAGCTAAACTTAATTAAAGTATTATTACTAGTTAAACTTAATTTAATTATTATTGATAGCTAAACTTGATTAAAGTATTATTACTAATTAAAGTATTATTTAGCTAAATTAAATAAAATATTATTAATTAAAGTATATTAGTAATGCACTAATATGACTAATTATATATATGTTAATAAATTATAATATATTAATACAACCAATTAATAATATGTTAATACTACACAAATATGACTAATACACTAATACGAGTAATAATATACAAATGCAACTAACATTATACTTATACTATACTACGACAAATAATCATACACTATATTAATTTTGTTGTATAGTAAAGAAAATTAGTTTGAATAAGAGAGTGTCATGTATGTGTAATTTTTTTATTGGCCATCATTATCAGAATATTTATAGTAGAGATATTAATTGCATGATTTTCAATTCAGTCAATTTTAATCATTTACGTAAATAAAATGTTGCATTCATATTAATGACAGGAATAATTGCAGGAATTTCAATTCAGTCAAGTTTATTCTTTACAAATATAAAAATTTAGATGCATATTAATGGCATAAATATTAATGGCAGCAAATATTAATTGCAGGATTTTCAATTCAGTCAATATTATTCTTTTACAAAAATAAAACGTTGGATTCATAATAATGGCAGGAGTAATAATTGCAGGAATTTCAATTCAGAAAATTTTATTCTTTTACGAAAATAAAAAATTATGATATATATTAATGGCAGGAATATTAGTTGAATGAAATTCAATTTAGTCAATTTTATAAGTTGACAAAAATAGATATTGTCTTTCAATACAATGGCATGAACTACAATATAAATACACCATTTGACCAACTTAATTATTTGCTCATATCAATTCTTTTTTCTCAAGCTTCAGTATTGGTGAATAATATTTTCAATCATAACCATGAGCTTAAATTATATTCAGGAAATACAAAGTGATAGGGGACATGGAGAATTAATGCAAATGTCATACATATGTGGGAGTATAAAGAGAGAGATGTAACCCCATCTTTTCACTTAATCCTGGTGGACGAAAAGGGAACACCTATAATGGCTTCAATGGAAAAATTTACAATGTTAACTCATTCTAAATCCTGTGTGTTAGGGAAATCATATTTTTTTTTTTGCAAAATTTGGAGTTAACCCTGCAATGAGTGAGTATTGATCAACCAAATATGAATGAAAGATGTTCTTCTATAAAACATCAATAATCGAAGATGTTCGTTCGTCTAAAATTTCATTAAGTTATAAACGTATTTAAGAATCCGTGCATTGCACGAGTTTCTATCCTACTACAATAATAATTCACTAATACGAGTGATTGTTGTATGTTAATTATTATGTTTGGTCATTAAAAACTCTCTAATTGTAATTTATAATACACTATGACTAGTAGTACACTAATTACGATTAATAACACACAAAGACTAATAATATATAAAACCTACTACTAATTATTACGATTAATTATATACTAATACTACTAAAAATACATTAATACGACTAACAGTGCATCAATACGATAGACTAATACTCCTAATATACGAAAACTTTACTAATAATATATTAATACTTATACGACTAATAATAATAATAATAATAATAATAATAATAATAATAATAATAAGTGGTAGCAGTGTTATGTTATTAATATAATAACATTGTTTAGAGTATTACTTCGTAATTAACAGATGGTCTACTAGTTGAAGTGTGGATATAATCCATGAGGTTAAGGTTCAAATGTTCCCAAAGGCATTTGTGTAATGCTGATTGTTGAGGAGGTTATAGTGCCATATGAGGTGGTTGGAACTTTTAAAAATCTTTTTCTTCTCATTTTGAGATAAATTTCAAAATAGAATTTACATAGTCAGAAATTAATGGGAAATTTCCTATAATAAACTTTAATATATAAGATCAACATATGTCTCTACCCACTTGGTAAAGCTGGCCACATTATCCAAAATGTTAAGGAGTTATGACTTATGATCTAATAACCTAATTTCCAACATATTTGATATGAGGTATGTGAGTTTAAAGATTTTTTAAAAAAAAAAGTATGTGAGCTCATCACGATTTAAGTAAAATATGTTTTCTTCCTAATAAGAAAGTAAGAATCATCTCCTTAGGAAAAAAGATTTATAGAAGGTCTCCTGAGACCTTCTATGGTATATATAGGCGGCTTTCTCAATAGTCCAACTCAATGGCTGACGTGACTATTCAGTTACTCATTTAACAAATAAACTGATCTATATTTACCCGTTTATGCTATAGACGGTCTATAGCAAGAATTTGTGAAAGATTTATTCTTAGAAATTAAGTAACAAAATGAGGGTTGGCCCGGCCCTATACTAATGCAACATGTGCCCGTGCGCAGGCCCACCTAAAAATTGTAGAAAAGCTAAAAAAAACCCACTGAATCCCATAAATATATGCTTGAACAATCAGTTAAGAGACGGTCTTTTGAGAGACTATCTCTAATTAGACCGACTTAATATATATTTTTTTAAATATTGTAAGTAAGCATTAAGAGTGGCGTAAGTAGACATCCAAAATATTTAAAATAGGCATTAAGAATACGATAAATAACTATTAAAGATAATGGAATTAAGCATTAAGAATACGGTAAGTAAACATTAATCTTTAATGGACAGAGCTTGAGATATATCTCTTAAAAAGAGGCGGTCTCTCAAAAGACTAGATGTTCTTATATTGGTCATATCAGATACAAAATCTAAGATAAAATTGATAGATTTGTCAATAAATACTTTGATATGTTGATTTATGTTTAACAATAAATTAACTGTTTTTATTTAATCTTTGTTTAGTATTAAATAAAGTGTACCAAGTATTTTAACATTTGATAGGTTTGTCAAATGTATGATTTGATAATCCTATAAGTGAACCAATGTTATTTAAAATACTATTTTTCTCTAGTCTGAATCATTGAATTGGACATAAATGATTCATTTGAGGATCAGCTAGTCTCATGAGAGATCGTCTTTTTGAAAGACGCCTTTCAGGCCCAACCCATTAAAGCTTAATATCTACTTTTACTCTACATTTTCTTTATGGGCCAGTTTAAATAGAGATGGTCTTTCATAAAGACCGGCTCTCACAAGAATTTGTGTTTGAGGATTAGTTGTAAGTTAATGGATAATACATTTTGGGCTTTAGTGACATAATTAGATGTCTAGTCATTTACATGGATATGTACAGAGATACATGTAGTTCAGACCTACTTAATGTTCTTCAAAATTAAGTGGAAGTTTTGATTATAGATGATTGGATAAGTCGTCATTAGGGATGGTCACGGGTCTAGGACCCCCGCCCCTTTTTTAAGGGTCTGGGTCTTATTTTTTTAAGACCCTTCGAATCCGGGTCGGATCTGGATCTAAAAAATAATTGGCGGATCTGGGTTCGGGTTCAATATTCGGACCCTAGACCCGCCCCTTGGACCCTTATAAATATTACATTGTCCATTTTTATTTGTCTTCTACGTATGAATTTTGGCCCCAACACTTATTTTTTTTCATATAATCATAATATCTATAAATAATATATATGCTACTTGCTAAGTGCTAACTCAATTACCCTTATTTCATGGACTCGAACTAGTGTTTATAATAGAATTTAAGCATATATGGGTGACGCTATGTGAGTTTAGATGTTAGATTAGTATTAAATATTTGTAAAATACGATAATAACTCTTACAAATATACGAAAAATATAATGACTTACAAATATTTCAAATTTGACAAATCAAAGAGATTTTCTTTAGACCCACTAAGGACCCATTAAGGACCCTAGACCCATCAGGTTCGGAGGGTCTGGGTCCGGGTCTGAAAATTTTGGACCCTTAGGGTCCGAATTCGATTCTGGATCTCAAAAAATTAAAAGGGTTCGGGTCCGGGTCTGGTAGGACCCGCTCCAAACCCGCCCCATGACCATCCCTAATCGTCGTCGTCATCATCATCATCATCATCATCATTATCACCATCATCATCATCATCGTCGTCATCGAGGAATTAAACACACTAACACCCAAAGAACAAAGATTAAGTCTTAAAAACAAACTCGCACAAACACCCAAAACAGAGTACTTATGCAACCCACCAAGAAACCCTATGCAAGCAATCAAAACCTAATCAAAGTTAGCACAAAGATGTAAGTGATTCACCTTTACTTAGGCTAAATCCACGGTCCCTTCTTAAATATCTTATTGCTTCTTTAATGGTTCTTAAATGGAGGTACAAAAATGATGATGATTACAATTAAGAGAATTAGTGAATATGAGAGTAAAGAGATTTTGTAGAGAGAGAGAGAGAGAGAGAGAGAAGTTAAGAAAGCACAACATCTAATCTATGTGTTTAGCACTATTTTTAACACATACACACAGACCTAAGGAAAACAAGAAACAAAAACCCAAATAACATAATTTTTCCAACACTAAAGGCCGAGTTGGCTTTCCCATGGCCAAAGGAAAAGCCAACTTTTTTTTGAATATCACCTGTTATATAAAACTAGCTCAAATCGAGCTCTTCGAGTGTCCAAAGGCACTCAAGAAAAGGGGGCATACAAATTTTCTCAGTGTTGAAGTCCGTGTCCCATCTAGCTACCATATGGGCAGCGGTATTCCCAACTCTACGGACAAAGCTAAAAGTGGCAACATCAAAACAAGATAATACATCAAAACATGAGTCAAAGATAATATGTATAGGAGCAAGGCCCCTACTCTTCTTCTTTAGCGCCAACTTGGCTTTTTCTTCTGACTCTAAATATCAATTCTTCATTTTAAGCCTTTTCACCTTATATCATTTTTACCCCCTTTCATCTCTTTTCACAACAATACTTTTTAGCATGGATTAAGGACTAAGTCACACCCTTAATCACACTTAAAACATCATAAGCTCCACCTTGACTTAAGTTCGCAAGCCAAGCACCCCAAACATGCCAATCATCATCACAAACAAATAGACAATCCAAAGACATCATCGTGAGCTAGAGTAGTGTGCAAATCGCATAGACAATTCTTATTGAGAAAATCACATCCTCTTTTTATATCCAAATCACATGAACCCCCTATAGACTCCACCTTTACCCCAACGCTAACACATCACTTGTTAAATGTAGCAAGTTCAACCAAGTCTACACATAGACTAAACTTGGCAAAAGGCAACGATTTAGTTATCATATCCGCGTGGTTATCTTCTATTGCAATCTTGATCACTATGCAACATATTTTGATTTCTAGCCAAATTTATTGCACTTTGGATATAACAATGCACACAAACCAAACTCAACCTTGGACATCAACTACCCTATGAGACCCTTAAATCATTTCGCCTCTTTGGATGATTCCCTCTCTACTTTATACTCCGCTTTTGGTTGTAAGTAGTGTTGTAACCTTTTGTAGAGAAGACTTTTTACTAACCTTCGTACCACCCAAATTAAATACCATGCCCATAGCCGAATTCCTTCCGTCTAGTTAACCCGTATAATCGGAATCTAATAGCCAATAAGCCCAGACTTGTCTAACCCAAACTTGAGGCATACTTTCGATGTACCCTTCAAATATCTATGAAGCCACTTTACCGCCTCCTAAGGTCGTTTCCTTGGATTACCCATGTATCTACTCTCCATGCTTACCGCTTGTGCTATATAAGGACAACTACATGCCATTGCATACATGATACTATCGACGACATTTGTGTATGGAATACCACACATGTCTTCTTCCTCTAGCTTGGTTCGAGGCAATGTTCATTTGAGAGTAAGAAGTGGGAACTAAGTAGAGTAGAAACATCTTATTGGCGTTGTTCATCAAGAATCTCTTCAACAACTTTTCAGTGTATCTTGTTTGATTAAGATATAAGGACCCCTAGTTTATATCCCTAACAATCTTCATCCTGAAAATCTTCTTAGCTTTCCCTAAATCCTTCATGTCAAACTCCTTGACAATTGCTCTTTTAGCTCCTCCACCTCAAGCATGCTTTTACACGCAACTAACATATATCATCCACATACAACACAAGGTAGAACAAGGAGCCCGCACTCGTACTCCTCATATAGACACAACTATCAAAAGAGCTACGTGCAAAAGTATATGCAAGCATAAAAGCATCAAGTTTCCTATACCATTGCCATGGAGATTGCTTTAAACCATAAAATGACTTCTCCAACCTATACACATAATCCTCCTTACCGAGCACCTCAATCTCTTCCGGTTGCTTCATGTATATCTCCTCATCAAGATCACCTGTAAACTCCCTGTAATTTTATTACGTCATTATTTATTCGAAATAATGATTTTTAGATATTTTCTATTTTAATAATTATATTTAGAATTAGTCTATATCGATTATTTATTTATATATTTATATGAATGCCTACATATTTATATTAAGAGTATATATACTTATAATTACTCAAATAAAGATGTCCACATTAAACTTATACTTGTAATTCAAAATTTTTCTAGCATATTGAAAGTTGTTTTAATTTGGGCTTGTAAGTAAATGTATGATTATATAGATGAGTTAGGATGTTCAATTAAAAAAAGAAAAAGAAAAAAAATAATAATACCCCCAAACCCTTATTCTTTCTCATTACTTTTTTCTCTTTCTTTCCTTATTCTTCGTCGTCTTCCTCAACACCAAGAATCAATCGCCAAATAGCAGTCGCCGTCGGCCGTCATCAGCAACCACCGCCGCCAGCAGAAGTCTCTCTGTCACGCGTTCACAAGTTCTTTGCTTTTCCATCTTCTTCTCAACTCTTTGTTAGCAATTTTTATCCAATTTGAATTTATATGTTCTTGATATTTAATTTTTTTTGTTTAGAATTTAAGAAAATTTGCTCAAAATAATCCCAACTATCACCCGTTGGTCAAAAATAATTCCAACTATCAATTATTTTTTAATAATTCCAACTATTCTCATAATTGTTGAAAACATACCCACCCCCTTGTTACCGGCTGGAACAGGTAAGTTTTTCACTTTTTTTCTTTTTTTTTACTTACCCTTTTCCTTCACCTATTAATCAAGAAAAAAAAAAGAAAAAAGTGAAAAAGTTATCTGTTGTAGCCGGTTAAAAAAAAGGTAGGTATGTTTTCAACAAATTATAAGAATATAATAGTTGGTATTATTAAAAAATAATTGATAGTTGGGATTATTTTTGGCCAACGGGTTATAGTTAGAATTATTTTGAGCAAATTTTGCCTAGAATTTATCCTTTTTTAAATTTAAGTATAATAACTTAAATTTTTGTTATGGTTTGAGTAATTATGGTGATTTGAAGATGGACAAGTTAGGGTTTATATTTGGATGATAATAAAAATAGTATGCACTAATTTTGTGGCTTTGATGGTATTTAATTTATTAGAAAACCTTGTATAAACTTTTTTTTTTGTGATAAACCTTGCATAAACTTTGTGTATGTACCATTGTTGATGATTGGTGATAGTATTAATTATTAGTGATGGTTAAGATTTTTCGTCACAAAGTGATTGTTAATTATCATTATTATTTGTGTTAATGGTGGTTTATATTGTTAATATTTTTAAGAGCTATTAGTTATAGTGGTTGTAAATTATTTTTATTTGATTACTAAGAGTTGTTAATGGGCTTTCGTAGTTGTTATGAATTAACATTGTATTCGTTGCACTTTGGAATAAAGTTAATTGTCATTATTACTTAAACTAATCGTTGTTGTAAGTTGCATAGCGTTGGTGTTAAAAAAAGAAGGGTACTTGATGTTGTGAGCGATTTAAGTTATTTTCTGTAGTCACAATGAAGTCAAAATGAAGATTTAAGAATGTGGTGAAATGGATTCCATTTCATTACTAGCTTACTACCTTGGCTGTAGTCATTACTAATGTAAGACGTCTACTAATTTATAGTAATATGACAATGCAAAATATATGGTTTAGTCTTGCATTACACATATAAAATTTACTAATTTTTTATTTAAATAATTCATAAATCGAGCATGGCACGAGAATCTATGTAGTGTAATTAAAATCAAGATCAAAATTAAAATGACATAAAAACAAAAACATAAAGAATTGATAGTTGGAATTATTATAAGAATTCATTGAATTCAGAATTCATTATCATTCATACTAAAAATTTTAATTATGTGTTAATTTAAATTAAGTATAAATATTTTAAATGCAAACTATAACTAAAAATAATGTATTTTTGTGTGTCTTATTAATTTACGTGGCTATTCTTGGTCTTCTTGGCTAGAAATGTTTTGAAAAGAGAATAATCTTAATGTAATTATTAAAAAAAAAAAAAAAGGTTTTGGCATTGTGTGGGGATAACTTATTGCTTTGATCCCTATGACAAATACTACGTTCTATTTCCACTTAACCATGCAAGGGGGAATTATGCGCCTTTAAGGCTTATGTGGTCCAAACCAATTTTTTTTTTCAACTATTATTTTTCTATTTTAAATTAATTGGTTATTTCTTGAATTTTGGCTCATTTTTCAAATCTTATATTATAAATTTGTCACTTTCTATTGACTATTCCCTGTGACATACTCCCTCCAATTCTACTCGATTATTAGTCACATTGATTTTTTTTTCAATATTTATTTATCACTCTTAATTTATATTTTATTCTTAATCTATATGCTAAAACATAGTCGTGTGGGATGTTGTTTGATTCGTAGTCTCAATACAAAGATCATTAATATCTACTTTTTATAACTCTTAATTAAAAACAATTAGAGATACTAAAGTTTAAAATGTTGTCTCAACAAGTGTAAAAAATCAAATAAGGCTAATGGGCTGAATAAGAGGTAGTATATTTTTTCTGCCCTTTCAAAATTTTCGCTTATATGCACTTGGAGGGAGGATGAAAAAGTTGTCTAATTGGGGTAATACGGGTGAATAAGATAGATTTATGAATTTTTTGAAAGTTAAAGGTCATTAGCTAAGTCACTGATTATTTAGCATACCATCTCATCGCAATTCGATAAAGTAACCGCAATACTATCGAATTTGATAAGTTGGTGATTGTAGCTTAAGAAATTTCGAGGATATAATTTTAAAAGTCGTAAATTTAAAGGTTGTAGTTAGTATATTATAACCAAATTTCTGTATTAGTTCACTTATGAAAACATTTTAGACTTGTTCTAAAACATTGGCATTGTTAGATGAAGTAATAAATTTTATAGATTTTGTTCTCTATTGCGTGACAAATTAGAATTAGGAAAACTAGTTCATCTAGATTTTTTCACATAAAACGTTAGCAAACTTTAATTTCGAAGTTTTAAAGTTGTTGTAACCCTAACTCTACGTACCATCTTCATCCAAATCATATTTTTTTCCCCAAATTCAAAAATGGTAGAATTAGGGTTCATGTTTCGGGGGAAAAGGTTGACACTGATGACATTTGAAATGGCGACTCGCGTAAATAGGCATACAACGTTAAAGCTTCGAAATTAACGTTTGCTAACGTTTTATGTGCAAAAAAGTCACGGTGGAACAATTTGGTAAACCTCATGATTACCGTGCGAAATTTTTTTGAAGTTTTGGTTACCACTGGAAAATCCCAAAACCTTAGGGTTACCACGTGAAAAAATGTAACAATCGGTAGTAAGTACTTGCTCTGGTTTTTAATAGTTGCTACATTTCTGTTTTTCACGCTATCCAATGCACGATTTTAATCTTTAATATCTCTAATTTCATGTGATAAAAAATTCTAAAAAGTTAATATTAAGAAAATACACATTAAGACGAATCAAACAAGATCTCACATGACTATGTTTTACATCATACATAGAGAATTATATATCAAATAAGATCAATTGGTGAACAGTAGTTGCTACGGGAACTGTAGCAACTAATAAAATCCGAAGGAAGTATTATGCAACGGAGGAAGTATATATAAGGTAGCTACTGAGTAAATAATAAAACTAGCTGATAAATATTACTTCCTCCGTTCCAAAATACTCGCTACATTTTGATTTTGTGCACTATTCATCGTTCAAGCTTATTTTACATTTTGCGACTAATGTGTAAGAAAAAATATAGTCAAGTGAGATCTTGTTTGAATCGTCTAATCACATACTTTTATAATATTAAATTTTTATAATTTTTAGATAAGTGTAGTTTAATGTATCAATGATCAAAATTGTGCATTAAATTGCATAAAAAAGTGAAATGTAGCAATTAATATGAAACGGAGAAAGTACGTAAATAAGTGGTACCTATTATTCAACTAACTTCAAAACCGATATTGATGAGACACTCACTGAAATGCAATTCACAATACATAAAATGTGAAACCATGCTCGCATTAATTATTTGGACGTTGCTATATATGTGTTTGATGAGCAAAACAAACTAACTTTACGTCGCATTCTTGCCAGTTGGGCAACTTGGCTGCGTACGTACCAATTCAGGAATTTAGAATAACCAGGTCTAATAAAAGTTGATTCAACTTGCTAATTCGAATTGAATGGGTAAGTTGAAACAATTGACCTAATTAATTAAATGAGTTGACTCATTAGATTAAATGCGTTAGATTAAAAAGGCCGAAGTTAAAATTTTAAATTAGTGGGGTCAAATTGTCGATATATTAGAAAATTATTTTTTACATAAGGTGTTCAAAACCAACATGATGATCCGAAATTTACATGATATTGTAAACGAATCCGATTTAACTCGAATTTATAAATGATTTACAATTATGTAAAAAACAATATGGTCTCAATATCCTATTTCAATCCCACCCAAAACACCTAACCCGAAATCAACAATGACCCGCATAAACCATTAAACACTAGTTAAGGTATAAAAATATTGAAATCGTATAGACTGAAAAGAACTTGAATCATTGAAAAAGTTATATTTCACTAGTGGAGTTGGAACTTCCCTATAATTATTATTTTTGAAAAATTTAGTGTTTTTTGACTCCATATATTGCGTAATTAGTCTAAAAAATATTAAAATTAAGATAAAAAATTTATAGACACAAACTAAAAGGATGAATGTAAAATTGTAAAAGATAATAGTAATGACATTATAATAAAATTTATTAGTCTATAAAAATAATAGTTTTAAATTAGGGTTTCCCTTGACCTTAGTTACAAATGTATTAGTACAACCATTGAGCTATTGTAATTTTTGTTGTATTTGTACTCTCTTTAAACTATATAGAAGTATCATATTAGTAATGAGGCCAAAGCCAAATTTATAAGGGATCACATTTTCGATAAGCCCCCCATGTAGCATCGCCCATGGGTTAAAGTCAAAATTTTAAACCTGAAAAAACTTGTATAACCAATTTAATTAAACGTGCTATAATTTTGAGTTAAATCAATTTTCGTATATTATTATTTTTTTTCTTATTTTAATTTTTATTATTAATTAATTAATTAATTATATATTATTTTCTTTTTATTAATTAATCAATATTAATATTGATATTAATATTACTATCTTTAAAATTATTTATTTATTTATTTATCTATTATTATTATTTAATTAAGTCAATATTTAAATAATATAATTATTAATAAATGAATTAATTAATTAATTAATTAATTAATTAATAATAATAATAATAATAATAATAATAATAATAATAATAATAATAATAATAATAATAATAATATAATGATGGTGATGATGAAGAAAATTATGAACATTAATAATTAAAAAGTAAAGTAGAATAACTTACTAATTGGAGCATAAAAAACCATGAATTGTGTCAAATTAAGTAATAGAATTTAGCAAGGAAAAAAGATAAAACTCCGTTTGATGACTAAGTATTCCTACTCTGAGAGAAATTAGAATGGAAATCAAGACATAAATACCGAAAATTATGAAAACTAAACTTCACTTTTCCTAAGTTTTTCTTCCAGTAATTATCTCTACCGAAATTCTTTAAGTAACTACCTTTTTTTAATAAAAAATAAAATAAAACATTGAAATTCTAGAAGAATCGCTAGCAAGTGACTTTCAGGAACAGACGACGAGTCGATGCTCCTGAGCAGCGACTCATCGCATACTCTCTATGGCGACGAGTCATGACAAATATGCAACGACTCGTCGCATACTCTCTAATCTTCATTCAACACATCATTGACTTGGCGACGAATCGTGGCTTCTTGGGTGACTCATCGCTTATGTTCAGATCTCATTTTTGTTCAATGACGTGTCGTGGCTCTTGACATAACCTAGCTACGACTCGTCCTTTACCTTTGAGACCTTTTAAGCTCGTTTTCTTCACTTATTTAGGGTTTTTATAGGCCATTTGTCCAAGTTCTTACCCTCTTATTACTCCAAAAACTTAATAAAACTACGATTTCGCCTCAGATAATCTCTACGGGAAAAGGTGATGCCTTCATAAAAAGGGCTACTGGACTTGCCTCTCTCCATCTTGTCCCCATCTGAGTCTTCGCGACGGGATGGAGCCAGGCAGGTCTAGTAGCCATTTAGTGTATTTACATAGTAGCTCATAATTAATAAGCTAAGGTTAGTAAACTCATGTTCTGTAATCTTTTTTCCTTTATCAATTTCTAATTATTATAATCAAAGATCTACGTATCTTTGTTAATTAGCAATTATTTTGGTGTTGAAGATTTGTTCTTTTATCGAACACAAAAATTTTTGCTTGTAAAGGTTAATATATCGGACACCGGCCATTTATTTGTTAATGTTATCTATATATCACAAAGATAAGATTGAGTATATCCGACGTTTAAAACCCCTCCTAGTCCTAGGGACATCTACTTCTCTTTACCTTACGCAACATCATGTGTATATCGATGGATTGATATCATTATTTTAATCTATCTCACATGCAACTGATTAATTCTTGAGTGACACTCTTTTAGAGTACTTTTTACCATCAAAGCAATAGTAACGCATGGTAAGATCTCAATTTCATATCTCTATTTAAGGTTCGCGATAAATATTTAAGGGGATAATCAAATCAAACTAATGAAACATAGGTAATTAAAGATGCAAATGCAATTATTGAAATAAATGCGAAGAGGTATAATGAGGCTAAATTAAAAAAGATAAATATAAAAAGGTTGATTTCTCTCATTTGGAGATAAAGAATTTTCCCACCCTCCTCTAGGGTAAACTTATATCCCAAGATAAGGAAACGAATTGCTTTCTTGATTTGTCCGCATAATTCTTTCAAGAAAAAGAACCCCTACACCCCGACTCTACCTGTGCGAGATAATGGAAGTGTCCTGAAAATGTCCAAAAGATCACTAATTGGGCACTAGATTGGCTGAGATCGGGCTTAATCAGTTCATATTTCCATAAACAAGTTAAATCACTAAAAGTCAAATAAATCAGTAAAAATCAGTTGAACTTAACATGACCTTACACCCCCGTGTTTTGCTACTATCACTATATTGTAATCAATACTTGAGTTTACTAACCTAATTAATTATGAGCTGCATACTCTAGTAAAAGATTCTCTCTTAATGAAACAACCTCAAAACAAAAAGCGTTCATATGCTAATAATAATTGTATAAATTAGACGACTATTCAGAAAAATCTATGCAATGTGCAAGAATTTGTGAATGTACAATTGGTCCCCTATCAATGACGTTATTATATATAGAAAATACTCTAATACTCCATAAACTTGAACCACCCTCTACTTCTATTTTCTCAAAAAGACAAAAAAAAAAAAAAAAAAAAAAAAAAAAAAAAAAAAACATTGCTATTGCTTCCAAAAGGCAATAATGTTCTTAGTAATGGAGATTTATGAATTAGTTATGATATTCTTAATCTCCCTTATTCTCTTTTGCTATTTTTTTCGTGAAAAAAACGGCCTCCCAACAAACTGGCCTATTCTTGGGATGTTTCCTTTCCTCCTACAAAATATCCACCGATTTCATGACTTGTGCATTGAAACACTAGAAAAAACTGATCTGACCTTTAATTTTAAGGGTCCTTGGTTTACCAATATGAAAATTCTAATGACCCTTGATCCATCCAATGTTCATCATATTATGAGCAAGAATTTTACCAATTATCCCAAAGGTTCCAAATTTAACGAAATGTTTGATGTTTTAGGAGACGGAATCTTTAATGCTGACTATGTCGTGTGGCAATACCATCGCAAGATGGTTCATGCTTTCCTTACACATCCCGATTTTCATACCTTTTTGATTAAGAAAACAATTGAAAAGGTTGAGAATGGACTCATTCCGGTCCTTAATCATGTCTCAGATCATAACATTGAAGTCGATTTACAAGACGTGTTTGCAAGATTCACGTTTGATGCAGGGTGTACGATCATGATGGACCATGACCCGCGAGCCTTATCCACACATTTTCCTATCGTTCCACCCTCAAAGGCGCTAGATGAAATAGAGCATGTTATCTTCTCTCGACATGTCGTGCCTTCTTTTGTGTGGAAACTTCAAAGGTGGTTAAATATAGGAAGCGAAAACAAGTACAAAAAAGCATGGCATACGTTAGACACTTTCATCTATAATTGCATAGCTACTAAAAAAGAATATATGAAACTTAAAACACAAAATGATGATCTATGTACGGATCTATTAACACTATATTTGAAGGAGCATGAAAACCTTAAAGCCCCACATGGTTACCATGGAGATAAATTTATAAGAGATACCGTTCTAACAAATTTTATTGCAGGACGAGATGCAATAAGTATTACGTTATCTTGGTTCTTTTACCTTCTCGCAAAAAATCCCAAAATAGCATCTAAAATTAAGGAAGAATTGAAAAATGTAAAACCTATAGATTGGAATAACTCAAAGGAGGTTAATAATAAACTTGTATATCTTCATGGTGCCTTATGTGAAACATTAAGATTGTATGCTCCGGTTGCTTTTGAGTCCAAGAATCCAACTAAACCGGATATACTCCCAAGTGGTCACCACGTGACACCTAACATGCAAATTATATTTAATTTGTATGCCATGGGAAGGATGAAAGCGATATGGGGAGATAACTGTAATGAGTTTAAGCCCGAAAGATGGATAACTGAACAAGGAAAGATTAGGCATGAGCCATCGTACAAGTTTTTCGTGTTTAATGCAGGGCCGAGGACTTGCCTAGGGAAAGAAATGGCCTTTACCCAAATGAAACTTGTCGCTGCTGCATTAATCCAAAATTATGTGATACAACCCATTGAACTAAATCGGGTTGTACCTAATACGTCTATATTCCTTCGCATGAAGTATGGGTTTAAGGTTAGAATACTTCGTTCAACTTGATTCTCCTTTCTACTCGTGTATTAATATATTGATTATGTATCTTAATTAAAGTTTGTCTTTGTTTGATTAAAATTCTATTTACAAAAAGTAGTTATAATTAGTAACAATAAAAAACTGATCTAGTAATTGTATGTGGTTGCTTATAAAATGGTAATGTAATTTGTAAGTGCAAATTAAATTATCTATTTTAATTTTGGTATATATATTGCAATATTATGATTTATAGAATATATCTATTACTATACTAAAAGGGTTTATCAATAGGACACATGTCATTTTCATATTTAATATTTTTCCCTCAAAAGGCCAAAGGGTATATACTAGAAATTCCTTCATTTGGCTATATATGGTGATAAGAAAAATTCTTTCTGTTTTATATCAATCACGTTAATCAATCAAATATGATTATTAATTATCACTCTTATGCTAATTTTAGGTTGATAATAATATATTCCTTAGATCATTCTTATGAAATATTGTTTTAGACAATTAATATTATGATTAGGAAATAATTCAAGAGGACATATAATTATGTATAAATTATTAAACTTCTTATAAAATATTATCAGACAATTAATAAAAGAAAGGGATGATATACATATTTTTTCAAAAAAAAAAAAAAACAGATGATATAAATTTTTGGAAAAAAAATCATTTTTTATTAGTTATTACCAATAACTAAAGAGATGAATATTACTTTTAATTACTCATTTTCCAATCTGATACAAAGAATTAGAATTCTTTAGTTATTAAAGTTTTTACTCGAATATTAACACAAAGAAATAGTTCAATTACAATAAATAGTGTGCCTAACAAAAAAAGTTTTCCTAAATTAATAAAGTAAGAAAATTATAAGAAGTCAAAAATTTACATTCTAAATATATAAAAGATAAATTATTATTGATCTCGAAAACTATACTTGCATAATATTTGATTTTTATACACATTCAGAGATTGATTATTATAAATAAAACTTGAAATCAACAATCATCTATAATTATCAAAGGTTAAAGAATATTATCAATGTTAAGAAGAACTATTTAGCAATCAAAGATAAAAGATAACAATTTAATTGAAGTAACAAAAATTTAGAAATTCAAAATTATAGAATATTTTCAATTCAAAATCAAAACAAATAAGCATTAAAAAAGAGTATTAGCAATTTAAAGTAGATATTGTAAGCAATTAATTACAAGAAATTGCACGCGAGTAATCTATTTTTTATCGATAAAAAAATAATATTCCCTCCTATTCATCATAGGAGTTCCATTTGACTTTTCACAGATTTTAAGGAGAGTTAAATGGAACCACATGTGTAAGAGAAAAATGTAGAGTTTTTGAATTTTTATAGGTGTAAAGTGGGGTGAGTAGGTATAAAGGTGTAAAAAAGTTAAGTTTAGTAGGGATAAATTGGTAAAGTTAACATACCTTAAAATAGAATTGAGACATTTAGGGTGACTTGACCCAATAAGGAAATGGGACACTTAAGGTGAATAGGAGGTAGTATCATATACCATTCACTATTAATCAATTTTTATGGAATACTATCCATCAATAGCTATAGCAAATTAATTTAACGATATAGTCTAATATTCAAAAGTTTTGAAACATGCAAACAATGATTTTAATAACAAATAAGAGTAATCAAATTGTACAAAAATGGCTATATCATAATTTTCGAATAACTTTGAAATGTTTATCATAAATTTAATCTGTTGCAAGAGAACGCTCTAGGACTCACCAATCCTATTTTTTCCTTTGTATTTGCTACCTCTCTACTAATCTCAATGATGATTTAGGTTTTTACATGAAATCAATGAAATAACCCTCTTGCACCCTAAGTATAATATGTATTTAATACGATTATTTTACTATTATTATGATTGGATCCTATGAGGTCACACATATAAATGTCGACCGAATTATAATAGTTAGCTCATTGGGTTATTACGTTTATCAATTTATTACACAATTAAATGTGTATTAAAACAAATTAAGTGAACAAAAGCATGAGATCTTAATTGTCATCTTAAGTATGGCATGTTAATGTATCATGTGATTCTCATCGAGAAGGTGATGAGGCGTAAATCTCTTCGAGGATCTGATCAGGGATAGGAGTAGTTGGAAGGTTCACTTTTTTGCTTACTAGTTGGAGTTGAAGTTTTTGCCTCTATCTTTTTACATATTATTATTTTATTCGTGTTTACTTAGTTTTTTTAGTCTTTTTTTATATGTTTTTGACTATTGAGGAGTTTTCTAAGGATTCATCTATAGATTTCTCTCGAGTCGAAGGACTTTTTAACCGCACTCTCCTTTATAGGTATAAGTTGTCGTGTTTATTTCTTCCCTAAATCCTGATTATAATTTTTTTATATATGAGATACACAGGGTATGATGATAATAAATCTTTAATATGGTAGATAAGTTTTTCCAAAATAATGTTATAAAATTGATAAAGCTTAATAATAAATTTTGAGCGCCCTTAATTAGCAAAGAAAGTATTCGTAATTGCTTTATATGACTCTTACAACCAGTTTGGTTAGTGCTACTAAATGTTGTTAATGGAAATGATTTATAATGTAAAATTTCATCAAAAATTACATATCATTCCCATGGTAATAAATTTTTGATCACAAAAAAGTTTTTTGTTTATAAACCACCTAATACCACATCTCTTGCGGCCCGTTTGGTTAGTGGTACGTACTAAATGGTAGGGGTGTTCAAAAGCGGATACCGGGTCGACCCGGTTCCGAAAATCCGGGTACCCGCTTTTCCGGATATTTGATTTTGCGATCCGGTTCCGACCCGGTTTAAACCGGGTACCCGGAATCCGGATACCGGGTTTAAACCGGGTCGGAAACCGGGTACCCGGTTTTGTGTCTTTAATAATTTTTTCTTATTTTTTTAAGCATTTTTTTTATATATAATTCAACTACAAAATCTTTAGAAATACTTACTTAACTTAGTTGGTCTAAAATGCAACCCATGGGCTAAAATCTCTTTACATTAGAATCTACTCCTAAATCCTAAGGAGGAAAAATGTCAGTTTTTTCTCACACTTCCTCCTTCAATTGCCATTTCTGCAATTCCCTTCCTTCTCCTATTACATATTTATTTTCCCATAAAGCTTCTTTCACTATTCTACCATTAAAGGGTTGCTTCAGAATCTATGGAACTTTAGATAAAGTTGACATTCAAATTACAACTATGGAAGATAAGGCAGAAGAAGGGGATTTGCAAATAAACAAGATTCAAGATACACAAAGTGAAGGAAGTGTAGAGACTTTGGGATTGTAGAGAATGGAGTGTTGTGAGGAAGGTAAGCAAGAACGGCGCTCCAGAAACCAATTTTAGTGAGGAAGATGAGATGGAGAATTAGGGTTAATTGGCTTTGGGTTTAAATTAGAGTTAAAAAATTAAAGTTTAGACTCAATAAAAACAAACAGCACAGCAGCCGGCCCTAGCCCCTAAGGTTAAAAAAATTATTATTTTTTTTTTAAAAAAAATCCGGATACTGGGTACCCGGATTTATAAAAATGTGTATCCGGTTCCGACCCGAATATCCGGTTTATAAACCGGGTACCCGGTCCGGAATATCCGCTTTTCAAAATTCGGGTCAAAAACCCGGTTTTTAAAACCGGATACCGGATAATCCGGGTCGGATTTTAAAATTCGGATATTTTTGAACACCCCTACTAAATGGTGGTAATGAGAATGATTTATAGTGTAAAATTTCATCAAAACTTTCATGGCATCCCCATGGTAGTGAAACTTTGATCACAAAATAGTTTTATTGTTCACAATTTTTCATTACCACCTAATACCACCTCTCCCATTGGTAATGCATTGGAATGAATTTTACGAACAAAATGAGACGATTGAAGGTTGTCAAGCATGACCATCAAGATAGCCAAAAGATTTTTCAACCAAAATTACACTAGTTTTTCATTCCCATTGCCATGATTTATTACCACCTACGAAACGAGCCGCAATGGTAATGCAATAGAATGAATTTTATGAAGAAAATAATGTGATTGAGATTGGACAAGTATGACCATCAAGGCAGTCAATAGATTTCTCTACCAAAATTACACTAATTTTTTTATTTTCATTACCATCGTTTATTACCATCTACATAACGAGCCGCATTAATTTAGTTAGTTTAAAAAGATGCTCAGATAATTGTCGTCCTTACTCGAATGAGTTGTTCCTATCTTCTTAGCGTCCTTCATCATACGATATGTCGCCTTTACCATATAAGCCAAAACAGTTAACGTACAGATATGAAAATTACTACATCTACACCAATCACAATAACATGGGTAACTACTAACTACTAACTAAAGAAACTACTTTACACATCATAAAAAAATCATCATTAATCTGATAAGCCCTCATTTGAAGTAAAATCCTAGCTACTCCAAAATTGTACATATTCTAATTTGGTCCTTGGTTGATTAATGATGCCAAAAGGACAAAAATTTTGTAGATACTTTTTTCATTCTAAAATACTCGCTACATTATGGTTATTGACACTATTTATTGTTTAAGCTTATCATATATTTTACTGTTAATGTGTAAGAAAAAATATAGTCAGATCGGACGATCTTGTTTGAATCGTTTAATTGCGCGCTTTTATATAAGGAAGTAAATGTTAGATTAATTAATTATTATAGATTTATTTGTTTGATCAAGGTATGAAGTATCAGTATACTAAAGGACGAAAATTATTTATGTTTGTTTTATAAAATGATAAAACTCTAGATTTAAAAGTACAATAAAAATTTTTTAGAATAGGACTATATATCTAACATATATCAAATTGTATAGCAATTGTTGGATTTTAGAGTATATCAAGTGTATAAGCTAATACCAACAAAAAATTAGTGGGACAAAATAAGTGTACTAATTTAAATCCAAAAGGAAAGGAAAACAAAACAAAGGAAAGCAACGTACATTGATAAGTGATGACTCGTCGCTTTTTAAGGCGACTCACGCTTATCATTGGAAGGATGAGGATTTTTGGCAGAAACTAAAGTCGACTCGTCGCCAGAGAAAAAGTCGATTTGGCTTTTTGGCGACGAGTAGTCGCTCCCAAAAACTACATAGATGCACGACATCGTTAATTAATTTGACATAGTTAGGCGGTCCACACACAACAATGCAAGTAAGATCATACTTGAGTATCATCGGTCATTCCTAATGCAGAAACATTGATGATGTTTTATTCTTAAATATAATACCTTTGAAACATATCTGATATTTTGTGATATTTATACAATTTTTAATACATTCTGGATATTCATATGTTTCCTTGATTTCAAGTGGTTTTTACTCTATGATATCTATCTAAAATCATCACAAATGATGACTTGAAAAAGCATCACGCACTGAAATATTAGCACACAAAATGGACTAAATGAGTGAAACAGTGACCTAAAATAAACTTCATACAAATGTGAATTACAACACTAAAATAAAATCATAAAATGATGGTAAAAAGCGTCCTATTTGGTGAGGATTCTGACGGAAGCGTTAGTAAATAGCGACATTAAAAATACTGACACTTTCAATAATATGATTAAAGTCAACGTCATTGTTATGAGTTTGGGCACTTGCACTAACATTTTGATTTTTTGTTTCCATTCTGCTTCCTCCCCAATTCTCTCTACATGTTTTTTAAGTGATAGAAACTTGCTAACTCAATCACTTCTATTCTAAGTTTACTCTTTTACAATCTCTTGTGTTTTACATTGTCTTGCATAAAGTGCTTACGTTAAGGTGCAAATTGATATATCTCAAAAAGGTATTCCAAATTTAATGACTAAGCTCCTTGTATAGGCAAAATAACGTTTTTAGGAAAACTATACTTAATGCCTCGGTTTGTTATCAATCTTCCAAAGACTTTTTAGTCTAAAAGATCTTTGATATTGTTTTTGATTGTGCATTCAAGTGCATGTTTAAATTTTCTTCTTCATAATTAGTTTACTTCTTAATATTTGTAATAGGTTGCTTTTTGTACATTTTTATAGTTGATGCTTGTATCATTTCTTCGAGTTCTATATATACATACATACAATGTTATTTATATTCCTATCTGAAATTTATATGATGATTATATAATGTCGTAACAAATTACATATAGGCTTTCTTATAGTGATATTTTCCCTTGATTTACGCTTTTAATCCATAGTTTAGTTTATCCACCAACAATAATATTTTTTTATTTATGTTACTCAAACAAACTTGTTTATTGTGTCTATATCCCAATTTTTTTGTTGAAATCAGTCCTCCTAAGTCCTATTGAAAATTAATTGTTCAAGTTAGAATATTTAATTAGATTACGACTGAATTAGTTGGTTAGAATTAGGATATTGGACTAATCTGTCTCAACTAGTTGATAATCAAATATGGCTTTATGAAAATTAGGTCTTCTCTTAGTTGGAGCGAATATTACTTTTTCCATGTAAAATCTTGAGATGAATTTGTGTTCTTTTTTTGCCTTAATATAATTGTTTTAATGAATAAAATATATCCCGAATATAGTTGGTGTGGCCATAGCCGGCTCTACCGCATGAACGACATGATTGAGGACTCAGGGCACCATTATTTTAAAGACCAAAAAATTAATACCCGATTTTTGAATTATATATTAAAAAATACTTATTTATTCTCTGCCTAGTAGGTACTGTTTGATTTATTCATTGATAATTCTCTAATCTAGGTAATTAAGTAAGTAGTTCAATTATTCCTATTAAAAACTAGTGTTGTTGTTTATTATTATTATTTCTTTTGTATTTTCTTCTTCAATTAAATTATTTAAACAAATCAATACTTTATACAATAAAAATTTAAATAGTCACTTACTTTAGCCAAATGGTGGCGCCTTATTCACGTCATAGATTACTAGACTTGTTTGTTACTGTTCTGTGTCTTTCGTCATCGCTCTTTACTGTCTCTTTTACCCGTATCATTTGTTAGTTACCGGTGATAGTCACTTACTTTGCTTGCAGTTAAATGATCTCTATGCTTGGCTAACGTGGGTGTGAGATGCAGGATTTCGGATATTTGCAGGTCCTATCTTTGAAGACTCCTCTTGAGCCGAACTGCCGAAGGACTCTTGTGACCGCCCTCTCCTTATGGATATGAGACGTCGTCGACCTTCCTTCCCCGGACCCTGGCCATAGATTTATCTATGTGCGGAAACACTAGGTATGATGAGGATGATGATGATGATTGTCACCATCTCCAATCCGGATTTCAGATATTTGCATGTTCCTCTCTTTGGAAACTCTTGAGCCGGGGGGACTCTTTTGACCGCCCTCTCCTTATGGGTATGTGACATCGTCTATCTTCCCTCCCTAGACCCTAACCATAGATATAGTCTATGAGCGGGATACACTGGGTGTGATGATGATAATGAATAATTTATTATTGTCACTTAAAAATGGACATATACATTTATTTTCAAGGAAAAATAACTAGCAAAATCCAACATTTTCACGATTTTCCTACAATAATCCAACCTATTGATTAACTATGAATAAACCCAACTTTGAGGGTTATTTTCCTAGAGTAAACTCAGTAAACGGATGACTTATTATAGCGAGTTTTTTTAAGAAAAATATAAATTAAAATAAAATGTCAAAAAATGTAAAAAAGTTGTTGAAAAAATTCATGATGTAAATTTTCAATTTTTCTATAATTTTAAATCAAATTTCAGTTTATTTTTGTGGCGAATTACCTGCTATAGTAAATCATTGGGTTATCCAAGTTTACTTTAAGAAAATACCCTCTAAAGTTGAGATTATTCATGGCCAATTAATATGTGAAATTATTGTAGAAAAATCATTTAAAAGTTAATTATTCTGAATAAATTTTTCAATTTTCAAAAAGCTCATATTTAATTTTCGCTCAGCCGTTCCAGATTGTCAAGGAACCAACTCAACCAAAAGCTTAAGCTGATGGTTGAGGCTCCAAGATATGTTATATACTCTAACACGCCCCCTCACAAGAGAGCCTTTTGGGCTAGAAATGTGGATGCAACAAAGGCCCTCCTCATTCCTGGTGCTAAATATTCCACTTTTGAATGAGGGGTGGTTGAGATTCGAACTTGTGACCTTTTGTCAAACTGGCTTCTGATACCATGTCAAAGAATCAACTCAACCAAAAGCTTAAGCTAATGGTTAAGACCCCAAAATATATTATATACTCTAACACAGACAACAATACGTGTGTGGGAAATGCGTTGGGTTGATAAGAGCTTACCACTACCGGCCAGCACGCATTTGGCATTTTTGGTATATCATGTGTGGTGTGTGACCGTAATGCAAGTAACCACTTGCATGAATGATACAATAATACAACCAATCCACTTCAATTAGGGAAATTTCCAATTCAATTACTGGCCGACCACAAAAGATATAATCAATTCACTTTAAAGGGACATACAGAGACGGAGCAAAAATTTTGGAGGCCCTATTTGTTTTTGTGGTTTTTTTAAAAATAGAGTCCTTTATTATATCAAAAGATTCAAAATTTTCCACTTCAAGAAAAATAATTCAAGACAAAATGTATTGTAACATTATAATACTTTAAATATAAAAAAGATTTACAATCAAATCACTTAAAAAGTATTGCTCGAAACCGGAACTGAATAGCACCATTTAATATTTGAGGGCCCCTTATTTCGAGGGGCCCTAGACAGTCGGCTACCTCGGATGCCAAAAGAACCGCCCATGGGGACATACACTACACGTACGGCCACATGCAACTATACACTTACTTTTTCCATGATTTTTATTTTACATCCAAAAGAAATTGAAATATATTTTTCTAGTAATACAAATTTGTGTGAGAGACGGTTTTTTTAGAAATCATTTTTAATTGAGTCAGCCTATTATATATTTTTTTGTAAGTAGGTTACTGGCGGACCACAAAGAATAGTAGACATTTAAGATATTAAAACTAGACATTAAGGGATATGGTAAGTAAACATTAAGGATAATATAAGTAGGCATTAAGAGTTCGGTAAGTAAACATTAATAATTTGATGGGTTGGATATAAAACAAGTTTCTCAGAGAGACGATCTTTCAAGAGACTAGCTATTTAAGTAAAAGTAAAGAGATTGAATTGTGTAAGTACAATTAAGAGAGAGATAGAACATACATTCCTTCTGATTATTTCTATTTGTCCCATTTATTTTTTAGTTAGCATTCATTAATCATTTTTAATTTGTATATTATTTTCAATTTATAAATTAAAATATAGTCATGTGAGACCTTGTTTTATTCGTTTGAGTGTAATGATTAATATAAATTTTTATAATTATAAATTATGCACAATTAAAGATATTAAAGGTTTAAATGTTATCTCAGTATGTGTAGAAAAAGTAAATAGGACAAGTTAATTAACTAAATAAAAAGTATGGATGAAATTAAAAAAATGATAAACTCTATTTTCAAAAATAAAAATAATATTAAATAAGAGACGTAAAGAGAATATATATACTAATAACAAAAGATAACGTGGATTGATGATTCATTTGTCTCGACTCACTACTAGAAAACAAGCCTTTAGCAACACTTTGTTTGCAACACTTAGTTTATATGTTGCTTTTGAACATTAAACAAGCATCTTATATAAAAGGCTTAATAAGTGTTGCTTATTACCAAATAATGCAACATTTTTTAAAATGTGTTGCTATAATTTTTTTTTTGAAACTAATTTTTTAAATGTAAAAATTTTAGAAGAGGCGGCAAATTTTAGTTTTTAATGAAATCAAACAAAATTAAAAAGGGAAAAACTGAATCTTCCATCATTCTACATCTTTTTTCTTGCTCTTCATATTATTACTCTTTTCAGAAGTGAAAGTAAAACTGCCATTCTTGCCTCAGATCTTCAATCATCTCTGGTGGCTCAGCCTTGCCATCCAAGTGCCGTCGAATTTCTGTCAAATGTAATTGACGAGTTTGTTAATTTGGTAAGTAAATTTATTATCAATTTTTTCTTGGCTCTTGTCTATCATTTCTTGCCTCCTGTTTCTCGTATGGTTTCTTGGATAATTGGAGGTGGTCCGGTGGAAGCCATGACTTGTAGAGATGCTTTTCTTAGTGTTTACTTTGTGATTCTTAGTATTTAGTTTATGAAGCTTTTCTTGGATTTCTTGCCCTCCTGTAAATTTATTAGTATTGTTTGAATCCAATTTGCTAATGAGAATGGTTAATTACATAATAATTTTGTTTCAATTTGTATTGATAAATCTGTATTCTTAATTTGGGGTCGCCTATTGTCATTTTATTGTTGTCGGCAATAATGATGGTCATCTAAATCAACCGACTAATTTTTGTTTTGTTATGTAAATACCTTTGGTTTAATTAATTGCTAAGTGAAAAAAATTAAATTCATATTCCGGCCAATTTAATATGTCTTCTTAAATAATTAGTATTATTTGATTTTAAGTTTGTGTTGGAATTCGCAAAAAAAAAAAAAAAAAAAAAAAGTGAATGGTAAGAACATTTTTTAAAGGGAGGTTTTAAATCACATCTTTAGCTGATAAGTAATTATACTATTCATCTGATTTTGAGAATTAAGTGTTGTTTTAAATCAAGTAAATTTATTTTTATAAATAAATATTGAATGTGTAAGGAATTTAGTTTATTTATCATGATTTTGGTAAATAATTATTGGGTACAACAATAAATGAGTTTGTTTATGCATATTCAAAATTGTGTTGTTAAGAGTTTCAAAGAGTACAAGAATTCACTGTCATAGCTTTATGTTATACTGATATAATTGTCTTGTGAGTTTTATTATATTTGAATTTTTCAAAAATTATTGGAATAGGAACCCATCTCTAATAGATTGATTAAAAGCATAGCTTGTATCTCAAGTCTATTGAAACTTCATTTCTATACCAAGTTTAGAGCTCAATGGATTTAAGTGGTTTGCATAATATCATCCAAGCAGAATACATTTCGTGCAGTTGTTCAGGTTTGCACTCACTACAACAAATTTAGCTTTTTGCGACATTAGATTTAGTGGCATTTTAAAAATGCCACTAATTCATATTTTTAGTATAATAATTATTAAATTTTATTTTAAATTCCACCATGAAAGTGCTTTAGCGACACTTAATATAGTCTTTAGTGGCATATGCAATTGTCACTATAGTCTATAGTGGCATTTGTGGAAAATGTCACTAAATCCTGTGTCGCTAAAAGCTTTAGTGTTACTTTTTTATATGCTGCTAAAGGGTCTAATAAATGTCACTAAATCCTATATATATATTATAAGAAATTTAAAATAGCGACATTTAAATTAAATGTCGCTAAATATATGTCACTAAAAGCAAATTATGTTGTAGTGACTTTATTTATTATTTTTTCAATATACTTTCTCTTCTTTATTGGATTTATGATTTCTATAATAATGCATAATGCACAAGCCTATCCACAATGTACGTTATATAGATAAACCTCTCTCTTTGCTTTATGGCTTGATGCATACTATTAGGAATCTTGATTGTTGGAAAAAATGTAACATTAGTAGTCTAATAAAGCTAGAGATTAAAGATTATATTTTAGTCTTTGAAAACATTTTTTAGCAAATTATCTTAATAACATTACTTGTTTAGTGAAGCTAGAAATCATTTTCCCTTGTTTTCGAAGTACTGACTTAAAATGTGCTAGAGATAGTAATTGTTTTGGTAAGGTGTTAGTTTTTCATGTACTGATCATATATTTATGTTATTATTACAGGTTAATGTTGGTTGATCTTCGTTCGGAGACTTGATATTTTCTTATGGAGATATTTTAGATATTTTAGATATTAATACATATATTTTTGCATTGTTAATGTATTTAAATATTTTAAAACCTTCAAATGAAGTATTATATAGATTTTATTGAACTTATGTATTCTATTGACGCAATTACTACAACAATCTTATGGAGATTATATATTTATATTATTTTTCGCATCATTGTATGTATGAAATCGTAGTATTGTTAATGTAATTAAAAAAATGTTGCAATTGCAATAAAAAGCGTTATAATATATTTTGATGAGAAAAAAGAAAAATGTTGCAATTATTGGTAAAGGGTTGCATTTATTTTGGTGGGAATAAGGGAAAACGTTGCAATAATCAGTAAAAGTGTTGCCTATATCTTGGTGGGAAAAAACAATGTTGCAATTGATGGTGAAAGTATTGCATATATTTTGTTAGCAAATAAGAAAAAATGTTACAATTAATACAAAAAAGTGTTGCTTTTATTTTATAAAAATAAGGAATAAGTGTTGCATTTCTTATTTAAAGTGTCGCATTGTTTTTATCTAAAGTGTTGCATTTTTATTTTAAAGTGTTGCATTTGATTATAGAAAAAAAGTGTTGCATCTATCAAATATGTGCAACACTTCTAATAAGTGTTGCGAAAACTTAAAAAAAGTGTTGCCTTTAGCTAATGCAACGCGACTTAAGGCAGCATTTCAAAAAATGTTGCTTAAGCTTTATTGCAACATTTAAGGGTCTTAATGCAATATTTATGAAGTGTTGCTACAAATGTAATTTGTAGTAGTGACTCTTATGTGAACTTGCATAAAATTTGAGACACATTGCATAAGGAGTACACTCCTTTTGAATGTAAAACCTAATTAAAGTAATTAGTGTAATACTCATATAATGCACGAGATTTTAAAAGAATGAGATTTTAAAAAAATTGAAAGGAGTATGATTTAAAGTGACACGTGACAAATAATTAAAATTCCTCAACTTTCATTCTGCATCTGCCACGTGTCAAATAGATTTCTGAATTAGTATATTTATTATGATGATGATGATGATTATCATAAAAAAAAAAAACCTAATTAAAGTAATAATGGAGATACTATGCACATACATTTTACTATAAGTAATATTTTTTCTCATAAATAATACTTTTAGCTGCAATTTTTTATTTTCTTCAATACGATAACACAAGACATAAATAATAATAATTAAAAAGACAATATTTAAACTTTTTACGTTTTAAAAACCTTGACCTTTAACCCATATTTCATATGAAGGATAATAGAGATATCAGGAACAACAGGATGTGTCTCCACAACTTGAAAATTGTAATTTTTAACAATTGTGGCAGCAACCATCTTCATTAAAATGAAAGCCATGTCTTTGCCTAAGCAAGTCCTTGGACCGGCATTGAAGGCTAAGAACTTATATGACGGCTCATGCTTAATGTTTCCTTTTTCCGTTATCCATCTTTCAGGTTTAAACTCACAACAATCATCTCCCCATATCGATTTCATCCTTGCCATGGCGTACAAGTTAAACATGATTTGCATATTCGGATTCACTTGATGACCACTTGGGAGTACTTCCGACTTAAGAGGACCTTTGGCCTCGAACACAACAGGAGGGTACAATCGTAAAGATTCACACAACGCTCCATGAAGATAAACCCACTTATTAAAATCTCTAATGTTTTTGGAATACACTTCTTCTCGTATTTTACTCAAAACGTGAGGATTCTTAGAGAGAAGATAAAACAACCAAGACAACGCAGTACTACTAGTATCTCGTCCTGCTAAGAAAAAGTTCAGTATAGTATCTCTTAAGAATTTATCACTACAATTCTCAACATTCACACCTTGCGTTTTATCCATATATAACGTCAATAAATCAAGACCAGCCCCCTCATTTTTTCCCAATTCTTGACTATCCCTATATTCTTGTCTCTTTTTAGCAATACATTTGTATATAAAATCATCAAGTTTCTTCCAAGCTATTTTGTACCTTTTTTCTTTTCCAACACCAAGCCACCTTTGAAACTTCCAAACATTCATAGGAACAACATGACGATAAAACATAACTTCCTCAATATCATCTAAAGCTTTAGAAAGAGGAGTAGAAGGCCAATCAACACATAAAAACTCAAAATCATATCCCATAACAAGATTACAAATATTATCAAATGCAAATCTCTCAAATAAACTTTGAAAATCAATTACTAACCTTTCTTTACAAGCATGATCAAGCAATGGAATTAGACCCTTTACTATTTTATCCTCAATTTTGTCAACTAAAACTTCTCTAAACCTAGGATGACCTATAAAACTATGTGCCATACTTCTATGATATTTCCATAAATCAAAATCTACATTAAAAATCCCATCACCTAAAACATCAAGCATTTCATTGAACTTGGGTCCTTTTGGGTAATTAGAGAAGTTTTTACTCATTATATGGTGTATATTTGATGGATCAACGGTTATAAGTATCTCCATATTGGTAAACCAAGGACCTTTAAAGAGGAAATTTAAGTGGGATAATTCAAGGATCTCAACTACCCAATCATGGATTTTGTGTATGTTTTTGAGAAGTGCAAATAACATTCCTACTAGAGGGAAGTTTGTAGGGAGATCATTTTTGGTGTGGAAATATGAGCATAACAAGATAAATGAAATGAGGAGTAGAGAGATTTGAAGATAGTCCATGATTTCATTATACTATGTGTAAATATATTAGATCTTTCACTATATAAAGAAAAATTTATACTTCCCATCATATCATGGGCAGATATAGGCCCCAGCAATGCTGTCAACTGACACCTTTTAAATTTAAAATTAAAACATGTATAACTATAGTTACTAATAACTAATAATTAAGTGTGTTGGTTAAATTGGTAGGAATTTTTGTACGTGATCCTCATTTTTTTCAAAGTGTTTGAACACAACACAAAAATTTGGATGAGATGGTTTTATTATGAGACCGTCAATTTGGTCTGGTCCAGTTCGCGGTGTAACAACATGACACACTTTTATTCGTTTTTTTATTTTCTGGGCATTTATCAATTTTGACTTTAAAGGTTTTAATTTCAACGTAAAATTTCAATTAAAATGGTATTATTGTATCGTTCGATAGATGAATTTCAAACAACAAATGAATATTCAATAAAACTATCAATAATAATGTTAAAATATTGCACAATACAAGTACTCTTATTCAACGCATACATGATGGTTTTAATGCTACATAAGAGTACTTATACTCTTTAATCATCGATCAATAATAATGATATTGCTCTGTCCTCAACGGTTTCATTCATGTCAGACTTGAAAATTATAATTTTGATTTAAAAATGATTAAATCAAACCTTAGAGTGATTACAATGATAAGTTATAACTTATTAAAAAGTTCAATTTCTACCTAAATGTATTAATTATAACTTTAAATAGATCAAGTACTAAGCTCATATTGTGAAAAGCTATAATTTAGCTGATTGGGCTATCCATCTCACATTGAGACAGTCTCGTCCAAGACAAAAAGCTCCCTTTCAATTGTCAAGAAAAGCATATAGTTTTGTTTTCACCTTTCAAAATAGAAGAGTATGCTAAGGTCATTAGCCATGTTATCAAATAAAGTCCCTAAACTAAGAATTGTTTCAAAATAGTTGTAAGAAATAGCTACAAAATAACAATAATAATGTTACCAAAGTTTAATTGAGTCGGAGACTACGTCGCTTTCTTTAGAATATTCTCAATACTATCCAAAAATTTGTGCTTACAAATCGTCACAAAATGTCTCCAGAATAAAACAATTTCTGTAAAAATATTAGTAATTTGCACGCTATTACTAGACAGAAAACACCAAAATATATAGAACTTTACTCAATTTCTTATAAGTATCTAGAAAAGAAGGAAGGAAATAATTTTTTTTTGTTATATTGTGAGTTGCAAAGAGGGTTTATAGAGCCAAAGAGATGCAAATCAAAGGTTTTGCAAATGAAAAGTTTTTAGCTAGTGTCACCTTATGGTGTGATTGTGTTGACTTTGGGGGATGAAACGTATATACAAATCTTATTGACAATTAAAGGTAAAAAAAATTAAAGAATGGAGATATAACTATAATAAAACAATAAGAAAAATTACAGATTAAAGTTTGAACCTACTACGTTAATGTTATCAAATAAGAAAGTTTTTACCAATGTAACCAGCACACATATATTAACATATTTTAGTTTATGATTTAATACATAACTTAAATATTGTCATTTAAAAGCATTAAATCTTCGTGAATTCGCCCCTTACACCAAATAAAGAACACTTTCTTCAATATATTTGGACAACTCATTTAGAATTATAGCAAAATGTTGATCCCTAATGCGAACCTACAACTATAATCATCTATAGATGCAATTGTACACTACAATTATCCACATCCAATAGAGGTGCATATTCAGATCATCGGGTTGATTTCGAGTTAGGTGTTTTAGATCGGTTTGAAATCGGTTTAGTGTCCATATTATTTTTTACATAATTGTAACTCATTTTGAAATCAAATCAAATCTGATTCAATTACAAACTCGAGTAAATTTTAAATTATCGAATTTAGTTTGAACACCTCTAACAGCGAATAACAATGGACGTACAATTAGCTTGTGCCGAATAAGTCCATGTATATTATAATTGGCGTGTTGGAAATGTTCGATATGAAAAGACATACATCACGTTTTATCACTAATTGGTATAGACATGCAACTATGCAAGTATGCAATTACGGTGGCATTTGTACTACTAAGACAATAATGTTACCAATCCACTTATTCAAATGGGGCAGTTTCTAAAAATTTAGGCAAGCCATTTATTGATTTGTTGTTATACATCTATGATTAATGATATACAGAGGGGTCTTTGAGGGTGTTCGAGGTGATCGACCGCACATGACCCTTCTTTCTCCAGTATATGAAAAGTTAATTAAAAAAAAAGAAATATGTTAAATTTATTAATAAAATAAATATTACCATAATTAAGGCGCAAAATATTAATTTTGCATAGGGCCCCCAAATTATTCAAAACGGCTCTGATCATATATAATCCATTTTTCATCAACACGTTAACTACTCGATTCAGTTAGTTTTTCAAAATGCAATACACTTCTTTTCTCATAATGTTTGTTTAATTTGGGAAACTTTATATTAAAGTACATATAAAAACAATGGTTCAAGTTAGCATGATGAGTCATAAATATACGGAATTAGCTTAATGAATAAATCACTGCCAAATAAGGATGATCAAGAGTTGGATTACGAGATTAGGGTTGGAGTCGGACCCAGACCCTCTAGGTTTGATTAGTCTAGGGTCGTAAATAAGTTCTAAATGAGTCTTGATATAATTAATCATACATAAAGTTATTTACATTTAAAGGTTTCATTGGTACGTATTAAAATAGGTTTGGGTATAATTTAGTCTAAATTGAGTCATAATAAATGTAGAGATTGGTTTCGAACAAATATAAAACTAATTTTAGGTTGTATAATAGGTTAGATGGACTAGAACCGATCTAGCGGGTGTAGGTCTTAAATGGGTACTAAAAAGACGTGTGGTCGAGTTGGGTCTGAAAACCCTAAATATAGAACCATTTATGAGTTTGGGCCCAAACCCATACCTAAATCCATTCTTTCTCAAAAATTTGAACTCAAACCTAAAATAGGGGCAAGTCCAATAGAATATGACCATCCCTAATTACTAGTAATTAAAACCTTAATTGAGCTCAAATGCAACCAAATTAAACTCTCTCTAATTCAAGATAAATGTTTCATTTGCTTTTGAACACTATTCACATTTCATTCTTAATTTATATTTATTATTTCTTAATCTATAAGTTTAAATAGTCAAGTGGAATCTTGTTTGATTCGTCTTAATGTAAAGACTATTAAAATTAACTTTTTATAATTTTTTATTATGCACAATTAGAGATGTTATGGAGAGAGTACTTCTATATTTTACCTTCGTTTCACTATACTTGCTATATTTGACTTTTTATGCAATCTAATGTGTTATTTTAATCATTTGTATATTGAATTATACACATAAACATTCATCATCATCATACCCAGTGTATCTCGCTCATAAACAAACTATGATTAGGGTCTGAAAAGGAAAGATAGATGACAGCTCATACCCATATAGAAGAGTGTCGTCAAAGAGTCCTCGGCTCTAAACATTATAGAAAGTTAATATTATGAAATTATGCGATTAAATGATTCGCAAAATTATAAGGAATCCACAGCGGTAAACGTGGTTAGCTAGGAGCTACAAAAACAGCCCCAATGGGTGTGGCAACTATCACTCCCTACTCCCTGGTCTCTACCCATCTTATCCTGGGTTCGAACAGAGCCTTATCGCAACAATTAGCGGCTCTTTCAACATTATTCTACTAAAAATCTGTGTTAATTTTAGTTTTAATGGCATTTGGTGCTCAAATCATTCCCAGATTTCAACATTTTCCATCTTCTTTAACTAAAACTGTCCCTGCTAAAACCTCCATTTTTGCGCAAAATTCCAACGGTCGTCCACCTTCCTCCAACACTGCTCCTCCTTCAATCCCAGGTCTTTCTTTTATTTCATTCACTTTTTCATTTTATTTAGTGCAATTGCCTAATTGGGTATCTATGCCGAACTTGTAATGAAGATGTAATTTGAAGAATTTTTTTAGGGATTCTTCCCGTTGTGATTTTGCCAGTTACCGCGTTTTTGCACTATGGTATGCACCTTGACCCTCGTGTTTCCCGATAATATGAACCTAATTTAACATACAAAAATGAATAATTAGTGGAATATATTACTTGTGAAATAAAATAAGATAAAATCTTCTATAACAATACTTAATCCCTTTAGAGAAAATAGAATTTACATATACATTGTTTAGGGATTTGGCTTATCTTTTGGGAACTTTTTTAGGTGTACTGTATACATTATGGATAATCAATTCAGTATCTGCTAAAGGAGATTTTATGATTCCAATTGTATAGTCCGAAAAAGTAGCAAATTTATATGGACAGAGGTACTGAATTATTCAAGTGGTTTATATATGAGGTAACTTGGTGAACTTTCTTCAAATAGGTCAAGTGAGCAAACTTTGTGTAAAATGATTTTCAAGTAAGAATAATTGATAAAATTTTATTATATTATCTGTTTTTATATGGTCTTAGATGCTTTGCTCTGTATGCATGTTATACTATGTCTTTGGTCAGCTATATAGCCTTGGTACTCATTTGTACACATAGTGTAAAATATGGTAACGGTCGTGATTGCGGTAACGGTAGTGATGCAGTTCTCATAGCACATAAATATCAGTCGAAACCATCAAATATCCCTTGATACGGCCCAAAACTCGGGTTTTTTTTTTTCACCTTTACAATGCAGGAAAATCGGTTTGCTTATTTTGAAAACCTTTACAATGCGGCTGATGCGATGCCCTGTGGCCTTGTTTTTACTCTATGTTTGTACTAGTTGAAACAGACCAATATCAATCCACAGTTACAAGATTCAATGGTCACTTGCTGTAATTGATGATGTAGGAGCTGTGTTGAAGACATATATAGAAAATGAGAACTGAAAGATTACACAAGAGTGACTTTAGCTTGTGCTTCTTATTACTTATTAGAAGCATAGTATCTTTCTGATTAGCTAAGACTAGTAGATTACTCTTGATGCAGATAATGACCATGGAACTATTTAGGAATCATGAGACATAAACAAGTGCCTTTTGTTAAATTCTTTTTGGGTGTTTCTTCCTTGCTCTCAAGTATATGTCTGAGTTTAGTGCATTAGTTATCATCTTTCAAATTAGCGGTAAGCTGGATTTGAATTTGAACAGATTATATCAAACAGTTGTAAGATTCCGGTAAGTCAAGTAGCCGAGGTTGAGACATTAACTACCTTATCAGTAATGTGATGTCCTTCCCTTAGTCACAACATTTTGATTTGATTAAGTGATCCAAGTTTAACCTATATATCATTTACTGAGGTTGTTCATTTATTCAACCTTCAAAAGGCGCCCCTGTCAAACCCCGCATTAGATGCCCATACAACTGTGGGATAAAGTTCCTTACCCTTGTAATGGCCTCAAATACATTCCATTACATTTTGTTAGTAAATGGCTATAGATGTAGTGCAGTTTTTAAGTTTTACTTTCATATGATTTCAGAAAGAAATGCGTAATGAAATACAAATTTACAATTCATATTGAGGCAATATGGACATTATGGACCGACCTATTTGCGCATTATGCAGCCAGATCTGAGGCGGATGTGGTGGTCATCGGCAGTGGCATTGGAGGACTATGTTGTGCAGGACTTCTAGCAAGATATGAGCAAGATGTACTCGTGTTAGAAAGTCATGATCAACCAGGAGGTGCTGCTCATGCATTTGAAGTTAAAGGCTTTACATTTGACTCTGGGCCATCTCTATTTTCTGGATTTCAATCACGAGGTCTCCAAGCAAATCCCCTTGCACAAGTAATTACCTTTTTGCCATCCTAGTTGATGACCACTTGCACTTTGTTTTAAATCCTTCTTGATCTTGCCCTTTGCATAATATTTTGCAAGGTGAATTTAGTTTTGTCGACTCCAAGTGAATTATATTTGCTTTTGCTATTTTCCGCCACATTAAAGAAAGACTACAATCAGAACCAGGAAGACAACAGTGAAAGCTTGTCACAATTGAGAAGAATCGGAATGCAAATAGCCAAGTTGTTGGATGCAGCATATTTTATACCTTCCTTCTGAATTTATTTTCTTTGTCTTTCAGGTGTTGGATGCCCTTGGTGAAACTATTCCCTGTGCCAAGTATGATTCATGGATGGTGTATGCTCCTGAAGCAGAGTTTTTATCTCGCATTGGGCCCACAGAATTTCTGAAGGTAATTTCTCTTTGTTTTTTTAAAAAGAAGGGTTCTCATATACACTCCTGTATTATTACATTAGAAGTCTAGGGTCTTCATTAGATCATTCAGATTAAGAATAAAAATAATCTTCAAGAAAATGTAAGAAAGGGAAATATAGGGTCATTAAGTCATCGGATATATATTTTGCTCAAAGAATCTTTTTGATTTTGGAGATACTGCATTCTATAGAAATGGATCTAGAAATAAATTAAAGAATTGTAACTACTAAATACCATCTAAGTCTGTCGAATAAAAGAGAGCAACGTCAGACATATAAAATAAACAAAAACAAGTACCTTGATTAGGGCTTCTTACCGTATCAACATAAAGCTAGCATTCTCAAAAGAACTTTAGGGGAAGCAAGGGAGATTTCAAAAATGGGTATAAAATTTCAACGTATCGATCATTTCTATCCTCGGAATTTTCAAAAACACATAACTTTAATGTAATGGAGCTCCTATGTTCGATGTATACTTGCTCATGTCCAAACTCTTGCTACGTATGTACGGGATTATGTAATATGAATTTTTAAATGAAGCCCACATGCACAACCATACAACTTACCAATCATATTTTCAAACTTTCTCAAATTTAAGGACATGCCTATCTGAGTGGGTCACATCTTTATCCGCATGGATCATTGTCATGAAATGAAAGAAGGATCCAAAAGCTTCCCTCATCTTGGGCAAGAATTCCCCCAGTCACCTAGGGTTCACTATGCATGGAAAGGATCCTTAATTTTTTAAGCCACCATGGAACCTCGAAGTTTGAGTTTTCAAGACCGTAAAAAAAATTAAAAAAAAAAAAAAAAACAATGATGAAAATGGTGTATACTGTATGGGATGAATGTTCTAGAGGAGATAATGAGGGAGTTTGATGGCCATGGACATTGAGTGATCTCTTGTATGAGGCTATTAGAGGAGCCTATTCTTAGAGGAAAAGGAAGCATTGAGCTAGGATGCATAATATTTTGCTACTATGGATGTTTGCAACGAGCAAGTCCTCAGTGGAGCTAAAGTTCAAACAAGCCGCTCCCTTGACAAATACATATTCATAGAAGAAAAGCCTTCTCTAAAAAGTTTTTCAAACCTCGAAAATGTCTGACACTCCCGTGATTGGTTAAAAATCCATTTGATTTTATTCGGTCTCCACAAAACCCATCTCCCCATGGCCTTGCAACTTTTTCTTATTAGAAATCTCAAAATTTGCCTAGGGTCTAAAGAATAAATACGCCATAGGGTTTCCAACGGAACTGCTTTTCCTTTGAAAACTACGCACTTGGAAAAGTCACGATTGAAATTTAACCGGATTCGGGTATGACCTACTAGGTTTTAATGATCAAGAGTCAACACAACCTAAAGATTCAAATGAGGGTCTCGGACTTGTAGATCTCTTTCTACCTTTGCTTGCAGTCCCATGCTCCATGATGGTTCCTTTACTATGCTGAAAGCCCAAAGTAGTGTAAATTGAAGAGATCGAAAGAAACAAAAACTCCAAACAAGCGTAAAAGTCATGTGATAAATGTAGAACCAAGAATGAAATGCTCTATTTTTCTGAATGAACGGAGCGTAGAGTTTAATAACCGAAAATCTAAAGACTCATAAACCTTGCAAAAGTTAGTTTATACTCAAGTTTAAGTGACATCGAAAGTTTGGCGGTGTATTCTACACTTCTATACTTCATTACTTAGCTGTGCTGCTGTATTAAATTGGCTTGAACCTGCAAACTTGAAGTTCATGTAATGTATAATATAAGGATCTTGAGTGACATGTTAATATCTTATGAAATTTGAGTACATTCCATGTGCACATGCACATACACAAGAAGCATATAATATTTTTTCTTAACTAACAACTGCACTGATTCATGTTCTAAACACAGGATCTTGAAAAGTATGTTGGTGCGAATGCCGTCCAGGAGTGGAAAAAGCTTCTTGTGAGTATCATTGTTGTCCTTGTCTCCAATGCCTAAACATATAGTGCATCAAATTTAAAGGTTCTTTATTATGTGTTGTATGTTATCTTTCTCTGTGTTTTGAGCTGTGAACGAGTGTCTTGATAAATTTTTGTACAAATTAACCTTTTCATACATCACATGCTCCAATATATCCCCTGAGATTCATTAGACATGCCCAAGCTCAACTTAACTCATTATCACTGCAAGTAAAAACTAGGACATAGGTAAGATCTTCTGTCAGAACTCAAGCAAAACAGACTCAGACTGAAACCCAAATTTCAAATGATCCCACCTGACCCTCATCAGGAAGACCTTAATTTCATCCTACCATATTGACCAAACCTATCAATAAACTATGAAACTGCAAAATTGATCTGACTTAAAAATAACAGCTTGAAATAGAACAGACCCTGTTTTAACTTGAAGGCTGAAGCCCATCTAAATGAGCTGTGTACTAAGTCTTTTCGAGATCTATCAATACGCTGGAACTGGCTTATTTAGAATTCTAGCCATGGGAATATCTTTGTTTAATGATTGACATAATTGTCAAGTAAGGTTGCATCTAATCTCTTACCAATAAATTGCTTATAACAGGAAGCCATACTACCTCTATCTGCAGCAGCAATGGCTCTCCCGCCCTTGTCTATTAGGGGTGATTTAGGTGTCATTTCCACTGCTGGAGCTAGGTATGCTCCTTCTTTATTGAAGTCTTTTGCAGAAATGGGACCTCAAGGAGCTTTTGGTGCTACAAAGCTTCTCCGGCCTTTTTCTGATATAGTTGATTCACTTGGGCTGAAAGATCCTTTTGTGCGGAATTGGGTGGACCTTCTAGCTTTTCTCCTGGCAGGTGTCAAATCTAATGGTATACTCTCAGCAGAGATGGTAACTATTACTCTCTATGTAATCGATTCACATCTTCTGTCATAATGTTTATGGATTCTTCTCTCATGATTTCCATCACTGTGCTCAATTTCATATACAAGCACTGTTCCATGAAAAAAGAAGATTAAATAACCATTTAAATACTTTTTTGAAAGCAGTAAATTTGTTTTGTTGCGTATTCTAGCAAGTGTGACCTGGTAATTTGGAAGCTGCAACATAATGTACTAATGTAAATGACTTCCCCAGTAGGATATGTGATTGCAGCAGGTTCAAACATGTTACGATCTATCATAAAAAAATGCTTTAATCTTGACTACTTAGTACCTAGGAACTGTAAATTTATTGATTCCTAGATCCTTTAGGCTAGTTAAGTGATAAATTCCTAACATCGTTCAATAATAATGTGCTTGCATTCAAATGATATGATGAGGGATACTGACTCACTTTTTCCGTTTCGTTATTGTAGATTTACATGTTTGCAGAGTGGTACAAACCAGGATGTGTTCTGGAGTACCCTTTACACGGTAGTGGAGCAATTATTGAGGCCTTGGTTCGTGGAATTCAAAAGCATGGTGGAAGGATCTCCCTTCGGTCTCATGTTGAGAAAATTGTCGTTGAAAATGGACGAGCAGTCGGTGTTAGACTAAGAAGTGGTCAAGTAAGTGGGTGAAGAGAAAGAGATAGTGGTTAGATACATTTGCTCAGTAGAGCCTTACATTTATTCTACTCTTCCACAGTTTATAAGAGCAAAGAAGGCAGTTGTCAGCAATGCTTCAATGTGGGACACCATGGATATGTTACCTGCTGAATCTGTACCGAAGGCATATCAGGATAGAATTAAATCAACTCCACAATGTGAATCTTTCATGCACCTGCATTTGGGTTTTGATGCAGAGGTGAGTGTGATGATGTATGAAAGAAGTATGAACTTTTATCCTCCTTGACTATATGCTCTGACTCTTGGCTCAACACTCCTGTAATCAGGAATGCATAAATCCTATTAAAATTAGACTTTAACAATAGAGAACTTAGAATTACAATAATTAGAAACTATAAAAAGTAGCTTTTTTTCACAGTTACTTCACTCCATCCATGTATATGTGTACATCTTTGTCTTGACTTGGAGAATAAGCCATAATAACACATTGAATAAGTTAACCTATGTGGTTACTTTACGGCTACATCTTGTTCCCCAAATGTTTAATATCGATGTTTGAACTTCCAGGGATTGCGAGAAGACCTAGGTATCCACCACATTGTTGTGAATGATTGGAAAAGAGGAGTGGATGCAGATCAGAATGTCGTTTTGATATCAGTTCCCAGTGTTCTGAGTCCAGATTTGGCTCCCCCTGGTAAGCATGTACTGCACGCATACACACCGGGAACAGAACCATTTGACTTATGGAAAGGGCTTGATCGTAGAAGTGATGAATACAAAAAGCTGAAGGCGGAAAGAGCTGAGGTGAGTCTAAACGTGTATTATTCTTGCTCTTAATCTTGTTGCATATTCAAGTTGTTTTCTATTCAATGAATTTTGTTGGCAGACTGTCACTTTTTGATCTTTCTTCTACAAAGATGGACTGGTGTGAAATCTCTGATTTTATAATACATACTCATTAAGTAGATCTATTCTAAGGGATAGTAATTTACCAATCTAAATCAATTATGTACACCGACTATGACATGAAATTGAAGAATGGTAAGAAATAATGATTAACAAATTATCCTGTGAGTCGTAAGAAAAAGGATCTTCTCTCTCCATAAACGTACTGAACAGCTTAAAACAAGGAAGATCATGCACCTGTGACTTACAAGCTTCAGTATGTAAGGTGGGGGTGTGGTTAGCAAACGATACTGTCTAAACATAATTAGCCAATTCATTCGCTTTTTGAATTTGTAATTTATCAAAAATGGCCCAAAAATAGCCCAAACTAACCATAAATTGCGTGGAGATTAGCAGATCATGTGACACTGGTCTTAAGTTCTGTCCTAAATCTGTCTTAGCTACGTTCTTGGTATCCTATTTTAACTCTGAACTTGTTTAAATATGTTGGAGGAAACTCGAAAGCTAAACATATGGGAAGTTAGGAACTATCTTGACATACACTTGAATCATACACTTGAACACATACTTGTTTCAATAAATAGGTTGGCATCGTTTCAAACAAGTCGTGTTTTATAAGTTGTTGATCAATGTGTCTGAAATCGTTGTGCAATACAATAACAGGTAATGTGGAAGGCAGTAGAGCGAGCACTTGGTACAGGCTTCAGCAGGGAAAAATGTGAAGTCCAAATGGTTGGGACTCCATTAACACATCAAAGATTTCTTCGAAGAAATAGAGGAACGTATGGACCAGCTATTCAAGCCGGTAAAGGCTCATTTCCTGGACATTCAACTCCAATTCCACAACTATATTGCTGTGGAGATTCTACATTTCCCGGCATTGGAGTTCCTGCTGTCGCTGCAAGTGGAGCCATTGTTGCTAATTCTCTTGTTTCGGTTTCTCAACACTCTCAGCTTCTTGATGCAATCGGTATATAAAACGATCATTAAGGTATTGATTATTTATAAATTTTCCCAACTGTTTATAGTAAATTTACTCTCTATAGGCATACAGGGTCTCTAACAGTAAAGAGAATGTGTATAGCAATGCACAATATCTAATTGTTGAAGACTTGAATCTATATCTTGAAACCAAATTAAACACTCTTTTCATATACTGGTTTAGAATGTTTACAATGTATTGAGTTACAAAGTGATGTAATGAGCTCTATTTATAGATTATTTGCTTAGAGATCAAGGGAAGAAAAGAGAACATAATCTATGCTAACATATGTACGACTTCTCTCGAGTGATGTGGCAATCCACATCAATATATTTAGTCCTGTCATGAAAAACGGGGTTTTTGGCTATGTGGATGGTTGATTGGTTGTCACAATGAGATATGGATCTATACTTAGCTTCACAACTAGATATTAAGACTACACTTTGTTAATTTTGGATTTCCAACTAATGGGAGAATGCCCAAGCATCATAAGGTAGCCAATAATGTGTTGTGAATGGGCTAAGCAAATAGTGAAGAAACAAGAACAAAACAAATGCAAAGAAACAACCCAAAAACAGAGCATGCAACAAGAGAACACAACGCAACAATATAATGAGGTATCTAATGATACCTCCCCCTCAAACTAAGTATCTTGTCATTAATGGAATCAATATTACATAAATGACTCACCTTGCAAGTTTTAGAACAAGTCTCCAAAGCAAAGATTGAAGCTTTACTTCAATCACCCACAAATAGCCCTAATACAATGAGAAGACTCTTTTGGTGATAAACCCTAGTAATCTCTATGTATTTAGCTCTCACATAAATCCTAACATACTCCTAAGACCCTTTATATATCCCCTAAAGTGTATTTGAAGCATTAGGACACGTGGCTTAATAAGCCCACAAAACCGCATTCAAAACAGAAAAACGAAAGCTACCCGCTGAAGCTCTCACTCGACCCGAGCTGGGTATGCTCGACCAGTCGAGCAGAGTCCCTGATGCTACTGTCCACTTGCTGCATTAAGGCTCGAGCGAGTCAACTGAGCTCGACCATCCGAGCAGGCTTCAGCAGCTCCTAATCTTAGTGTCATGCCTTCATTGAGTCACACCATCTCATCATTGTTCATCACCTCAAAGAGTGACCCAAAGCTTAGCGCTCCATAACCCATGCTACGCTCACCACCACTCTCAAGTGTGCAAGACATCGCCTAAGTTACGAGATGCTCAAAGCCATCATCAATGTCGCGGGAATTGGCTCTTGATACAACATAATGGATCTTGTAGAGTCCATACAAGAGCAAAGAATATAAATATGATAATACATATCTAACTATCTAAGAGTGTGTTGTAATGCTTGTCGGTGAGAATTCCTTGGACTTTGCATGAATTGGGTCAGGGATTGGACTATAAAAGACAAACCAGGCTTGGTGATGGTCAAAAATTAAATTTACCAACTAGGCTTCTCTAGGGCGGAGCAAAGAATATAAGGGTTTTATTTAATATTTGTTGTTTTGAAAATTAAGGCCTTTTATAATGGAGAGTAAAGGGTTGCTCGGTCGAGCGAGGTACTGGACAAAAATTGAGGAGTTTCTATTTTGTTGCGAAAATTGCTTGAAATTAAAGGCCTTTGGTCTTAGGGTTTCTAATATGTCTTAGGCTATATATAGGGGTCTTAGAACATACTTAGAACATAATGGAGAGCCTAATACATAGAATCAACTAGGGTTTAGCAAAGAGAGTTCTTTTTTCCTTGTATTAGTTCGTGAGAGATTGATATCAAAGGTTCTATGTTTTCTTTTGAGAGAGTGTTCTCAAAGGCTGTGAGACTTGTCATTGATGTGTTGTTGAATATTAATAATAAAATACTTGTTTTGAGGGAGAGGTATCCTTAATTACCTCATAAATCTTTGTGTTGCTCTTTGGTGTTGTACTCTATTTTTGTGTGCTTTTTTGTTCATTTGTTTCTTCACCAAACATCCCAAATTCTTACATTTCATCAAATAAATAAAAATAAATAAGTAATGATAGAATAATAAATGAACATCAAGAAGTAATTCTCAACATTATAATCAAAGATATATCTTTCTCCTTGAAAAATAATGAAGATGAATGTTTAGATAGAATTTACAATGTTACATCAAGAAGTAATTCTCAACATTCATGGTATAATCAAACATCAAGAAGTAATTCTCAACATTCATGGTATAATCATAAAAAATATTAAAATGTGAATGAACAAGGATATATTTGTTCATAATTTGTGATATAATTAAAAAGATTCTTAATCATCAAAACAACAAAATAGAATACTCCGAAATGACAAATGAGTATTTCTTTATGCTATGTTTGTGAACCATGATTTCATTTGAAAAGTTAGAATTGACTCAAATTTATTGTTTGAATTTGAATCAAATTCCACCATTAGTTTTAAAGTAGTTAAAGTTGAGAATTTGAGAATGACTACCCAAACCTTGTCATTCTCAAATTCTACATTTATGATTTCATAATTGAAATTCATAATTTAAAATAAAATACTTGTTTCCAAACACTACATTAGGGAATGGAGGAAGTAGAATGGAAAGAGGTGTACATGAAAAGGGAGAGAGGGAGCACACTTTATCTAGAAATAATTGAACGAAAATTGTTAAATTATACTCTCTCTGTTTCACTGTTATTGTCCACATTTCCTTTTTGGGTCATCCCACTTTAATTGTTCATTTTCTATTTTTGGCAAAGACTTTTTACCTAAATACCCCACCTACCACCTTTTCAATTATTATAATCACTTAAATACTCCACCTACCACATTTTCAATTATTGTAATCACTTAAATTACATCACTACCACCTTTTCAATTATTATAATCACTTAAAATACCCCACTATCACCTCTTTTTTATTTTGCGTGTCCACATGAAAGTGAACAATAACAGTGGGGTGGAGGGAGTATGTTAACATAAAAATCACTTTCAACATTGGAATTATTGTTGGTGTCCTTAGATAGAATGATATACTTTATTTACACTAATTTAGCAGTTGGTAATCGCTAAGTAGTTGGCCCAAAACCAATGACGACATTGATTTAAAATTAGGTATTTTCTTAAGCTAATCAATCTTGTTTAGCCAAAACTTGATTAACTTGCAATATTGTAATTTCAGATTTCCAAGTTTGCACAATCTTTTAATCACTAGAACATCTTAATTAAAGTAGCTTAATGGAGAATTATGGGTTAACTTGATTTGTTAAAGGTTTTTTTTTAAGGTTTAATTTTTCTATCTATAAAAAATAGGAAAATTTGCTCAAAATAATCTCAACTATCACTCGTTGGCCAAAAATAATCCCAACTATCAATTATTTTTTAATAATCCCAACTATTCTCATAATTTGTTGAAAGCATACCCACCCCTTTGTTACCGGCCAAAACATGTAACTTTTTCACTTTTTTTCTTATATTTTTTCACTTAATGTTCAAAATTAACCCTTCCCCTACATCTATTAATCAAAAAAGAAAGAAAAAAGTGGAAAAATTACTTGTTGTATACGGTTAAAAGTGAGGCTGGTACATTTTCAACAAATTATAACAATAGTTGAGATTATTAAAAAATAATTGATAGTTGGGATTATTTTTGGCCAACGGGTGATAGTTGGGATTATTTTGAGCAAATTTTCCTAAAAATAATTGAATTTTTTTCTCTTTTTCTGTAGAGAATCTCTAGTCTATCTCACAATTTTTTTAAAAACAAACCTTTGTTGATAATTATATGAAACGTATTTTCTAAAGTGCTTGTAATTGTAAACTTATAATATCAATTGGATTTGACCAAGATAGCCTAGAACCATATAATTTGATCCAAAATTATACAATCAATCAATTAACTTAGTTCGTGTTTAGCTCAAAAAAAAAAAAAAAAAAAAAAAAAAAAAAAAAAAAAAAAAAACTTAGTTCATGTTAATGCGTGTAAACACAAGGCCACAACATCACTAAGAAGTAAGAACACTTCAACATTATGTTTGGATAACAATTTTGGAGAGGAAAGAAAGTAAAGGAAGGGAAAAGAAGGAAAATAACTCTTGTCTATATACGAGGGCAGGGAAGGGAAAAGAGGGAGATAAGAGTTTTTCCTTCAAATTTTCCAACTTTAGAGGGATTAGAATCTTAACAAAAAATATCAATCAAATCTTTTCAATTTCCTACACTCCTAATACCTCATCCCTCATCTTGCTATCCAAACAAGGGATTCGTTCTCCCCCAATTCCCTCCTCTTCCTTTTCTTTCATTTCCTTCCATCCAAACACACCTTTCGGTACAGTCCATTAAATCTTAATTAAACTAAAAAATAATAACGGGTTGACTAAATTAGAGATAGTTTCTCCAAGAGACCGTTTCTTACAAGAATTTGTGTTTCAAAATACATACTCGTCCATTGAACAGAAAATGAAAGTTGTAGGTGAAGAAGGTGTTGTAATTTAGAGTGTATAATGGTCATCGTAAAAGTTTAATTTATTAAATTAAATTAATTAAGTATATCCCAAAGTTGTAAAGTATATGTTTTAAGGAAAAATAAAAGTTGTGGATCGCAAAAATACTCGCGGCTCGCAAGAATAAACAAAAAAGTTTCTTTTTCGGAATGCATAGGTCGCAGCCCGCGACTTGACTGAAATCTGCGAGTTTTTCTTGCGACGTTGCTTATTTTTTTGTTGGTTATTTAATTTTATAACTACCAATAGTTCTTATGGTTATTTTAGTCATGTTCTTTGGGATGAATGGATTGATTAAAAGACAACATTAGTTCGTGAATCAATCTCGTGTTTCGTGAAGTAATACGTTAATTCGTGAAATGGTGTGAGCTATTCTATAAGTATAGTCATATAGAAGGCTTGGATGATATTTGATAGATGCAATTTCTGATTTCTTTTCTCCTCTAGCATTTTAATTACATCGAGAACTTGCAATCCTCGTTTGTAATTTTCGTATCTTCTTCCATTTAAGTTTCTCTTACATCATTCTAAATTTCACGCGCTCAGAATTTAGTGTAATTCTTTGTATCTTAAAACATATTTCCGGTCTACATTCCCAAGCCCGTATATAGTAGGGAGGAAATGATGTTTTAGGAAAAAGCATCTCGCCTAGAATTAATATCAAGATCAAACTAAATCTTCTTGTTACTATGTTCAATATATGGTGATTCCCGATAATTAAGTTTGCATTTGGTGTATGTTAGGCAAAGGTTTGAACTTGTCATATGTTTGTTTTAATAATCTACTAAGATTATATAACTTTATTTTATATGTTTGATTTATAAAGCTAAAGTCACATTTTACAACACAATGTCAAAATAGGATGGAGATAGTGATAAATAGAAGAACTAACGGTCAGTGGCGGATCTAGAGTTTCGAGTCTCAGGGGGCACCAATTAAAGAATAAAATTTCGATAGCATTTCGATTGTAAAATTAACAACTAATTTTTTATTTATGCAAAATGACAGGTGGAAGCACACTAAATTTATCAAAACTATGATCTTATTCTTGAAAGAGTTTCTCGTAATCAAGTATTGTTTTCGAATAAAAAATGCCAGTAATCAAGATCTATCTTTAGTCACATGCCGAGCTTGAATTAATAACAATTTGAACTTATTAAAGTCATTCATCCTTTTCAGTGGATCGATCTATTATAGTGCACATTCTTTATTATAGTGCACATTCATTATTAATGTCGTCTCACTGTAAGAAAGTCTCAATTGGGTCATCCTAAACTATTAAAAAAAACAATTTCTTGTATAAACGTGAATTTCTTTTTTATTATTTTTTTTTATGTTTTTTAATCATAGGTTGCGTGTATGGGCGATCTCACGGTGAGACAGTCTCATACAAGACTTACTAAAATTTTAAATACAATTATCAAAAATGCAACAAATAAATCAACTGACCTAATAAAAAAATAGGACAAAATAAATAAATAAGACAAAATTACTAAAATGAGGGAGTATTTTTCATTAAAGACTTCAATATTAATTTTACACTTTTACTCTTACCAATGGAAAAGTCCCGTTTAAAATTTTGTTTTAAAAAATGCCTGGGGGCACATGACCCCGTGTGTCCCAACTTACGTCCGCCACTGCTAACGGTGTTAAAAAATCAAAATAAGGTCATCATGTGGAATAAAAAAAATTATGTACCACTAAAAAAAAGTAGAAAATTTGGAATCACAAAATGAAATCTCTCTAAAATCAGAGATGAACTTTGACTTTAATAATTCCTTACAATTTTTAAAATCTAGCAATGCATTAAGAAAAATTTCCTCCATTCCATAATACTCGCTACATTTTACTAGTAATATTATTCATCTTCAATCTTATTTCGGTAATTTCGACTCATGCATAAGAAACAATATAATTATATGAGATATTGTTTTATTCGTCTTTAAATCTAGTTTTTTAATATGTAATTTTTGTAATTTTTTGTTTAGAGAAAATAAAAATATTTAATATCAAAATATTCATTAAATTACGTGTAAAAAGAATTGTAGCAAATATTAGGTAACGGAGGAAAGTAGATATAAAATATAAATATGAAATATGAGTAGATTTATAGGATCAAAAATTGTTGTGAAATACAAAATATACTTCCTCCGTTTCATAACATTTGCTACTGATTGTGACATTTTTCTACACAAAATATCACATTCGGTAGCAAGTATTATGGAACGGATGAAGTATATAAATGCATTAATTGGTTTGAGAAATAGAGCAACGTACAGATAAACGTGTAGATTTGCAGGTAGCGCAGTCGTAGCAAGTGGTTGATCTAGGAAAAAACCCACATATCGGCTTTGGATCCGGAACATGCCTTCTCATTTATTTTAAATTAATGAATTTCTGACTCCATACATTATGATTTTACAATTTCTATTACATTTAATTACACTCTTCAGAATCTGCGGTACTTACTGCATTCCTCAACTACCCATTGTGTACGTTACTTATTAGTTAGGTGGACGGTTCTACCCCGGTGGCTTAGCACTAGCAGTAGGTTCTGAGCATGTTCAACATATTCGATCGCACTATTATGAGTTTTAATTCTTTCTTCGTTTCGAAATACTCGCTGCATTTTGATTTTGAGCACTATTCATCGTTCAAGATTATTTTACATACTGCGACTAATGTGTAAGTAAAAATATAGTCAGGTGGGATCTTGTTTGAATCGTCTAATCGCATACTTTCATAATAATAAATTTTTATAAATTTTAGATATGTGTAGTTTAAGATATATTGATCAAAATCGTGCATTGGATTGCGTAAAAAAGTGAAACGTAGCAAGTATTATGGAACGGAGGAAGTATTAAATACACGTATATAGTATTCTTGTTTGTTAAGTGTTTAGAAATACAATGTTTTTAGAAAATTGTAACTTGTAAACATTTACAGGACCTTCAAAGAATTTGTCATTTTTTTGTTCCGTCCCTGCTTACCTGTGGCTATCTAGAGATGTGGGAAAAAAAACTAATTATACGTTTCTTAATTTATAAATAAGCACCTCGTGCTATACAAGTATGTGAATTTGACAAAGTATTACATTTTTGAATTCATCACGAAACTCATTCAATATCAAAATATGTATAATAAGAAATTTTTTGTTCTTGTCGAGATCTCATATTTTAAAATCGATTTAGAATTAGAACTCATCCACATCTAAAATAAATTGTTATATAAAAGAGTACCTAGAAATATATATAGTTTTTTTTGAATAAAGAAATATATATAGTTTAGAGGACCTAAAATAAAATAAATTAAGCCCTCTTGAAGATATTTCTTCCTATTGTCGCATTTAAAAAGCATAAAACATATTCTCTCCGTTCCAGTTTAGATGTCCCATTTGACTTTTCACACATGCCGAGGCAATATTTTAACTCTTAATATCTCTAATTATTCTTAATTAAAAATTATAAAAAATTGATATTAATAATCCTTGTATTGAGACGAATCAAACAAGATCCCACATGACTATGTTTTAACTTATAGATTAAGAGTAAAATACAAATTAAGAGTGATGAGTGAATAGTGCCAAAAGTCAAATGGGACATCTAAACTGGACCGGAGGGAGTATAGTTTAGAGGATCTTTATTCTTTGAGCACCTCAAAATGACCTCACGTTAACCGAACCATTATTATATTGCTTATTTATCATTGTAGGTTCTAAAAACTAGAAGCGAGTCACTTTCTCATAGCCACATACTAAACTTGACCGGGCATCAAAGATTCAAAGGGATATTTCCAAATAACCCCTGGTTAGATACTGTTGGAAATACTTCACGTGAGACAAGATTTTATATCAATAAAATAGTAGATAGTTGATTTGCATATATATTGCGCGAGCTAATCTTAGTACTACCATATGGTTTTGGAAAACAATGAACCTCACCAAGTGTATGTGCAAGTTAACACTCTTCACTCGTGGGTTTGTGAACCTACGAGTGTTCGGTGTCCACACGAGCAGGCTACAGTGAGATTATGTGACGAATTGTCACGGCCTAATATGGTATCAAAGCCGAAGGTAGTTTCTGGTATGTTGTGGCTCACATATGAGGGGGAGTGTTGGAAATACATCACATGTGAAATAAGATCCCACATCGATAAAATAATGACTAATTAACTTGCATATATGTTAGGTGAGCTAATCATGCTACTATCATACTCCCTCTGTTCCAGTTTACTTGTCCCATTTCCTTTTTTGGCAATTCCTTATTACTTGTCTCATTTCCTTTTTTGGCTATTCTTTTTTTACCTAAATACCCCCACTTTTCCAATTCCCAATACTCCACTACCACCTTTACAATTAATTTAATCAATTAAAATACCCAACTACAACCTTTTCCAATGGACCCCACTACTACCTTAATATCCGTGTTTGGTCAAATGGGACAAGTAAACTGAACCGGAGGGAGTATGATTTTAAAAACAATAAACCTCACCAAGTATACATGCAAGTCAACACTCTTCACCCGTAAATTTGTGAGCTCGAGCCCACGAGTGTCCTGACTCTCGCGTTTAGATAAGTGGGTCACAATGAAATTATGTGACGAATTGTCACGGCCTAATAGATACCACACCGTTCACCGAAGAAAAAGTCAACCAATTTAAAACTAGAGGTCATGTTAATTTCCTATTAATAATTTGTAAAATGATAGTCTTGCATTGAGTATTACTCCATAAGGCAATTTCTGGACATTGTCTCTGATCTATCTTCCATCCACCTCATTTGCCAGTTACCCACTATAAATAATATCATGAAACCGGGCAATTATTACACAATTGGGTTTTATACATAGTACACATTATACATATAATGATGAAGATAGGGAATACTTGCTATTTGTACATAGTACACATACATATAATGATGATTGATGAACATGGATAACCATTTTTGTACCAAATAGATTAATAATATCTTTTTTATTTAATGTATATAAATATATTTGTTGACATAGAATGATCTTATAATATAAATAATAAAATCATATTAAGTCAACTCTATATAAGAATTTTAGATTGGTCGACTTAGTGGTTGAGAGCTTTTTATTTCACTTTTGTAATAAGACTTTAATTCTCGTCATTTAGAAAAGATTAGTTATTTCTTCCTTTGCTTGTCAGGACTCTTTAACATTACCATGAATTAAAAACTAAAGAATTACTCTTGTGAGAAATGGTCTCTCAGGCCATTTTTGGATGAAAGGGAATAAAGGAAAAAGAAAGGATGGGATTTGGATAGCAAAAAGGGAGGGAAGGGATATGGATGGACTAAGTCCAAGCATTTTGTTAACATTTAATCTTCATTAGAGGAAACATTTGGAAGAAAATGGAAATTTCTTCCTTTTCTCTCTCCATTTTTTCTCGCTACAACAAATTTGAGTTTTTTCGACATTGGATTTAGTGGCATTAAAAAAATGCCACTAATTGATATTTTAATGTAATATAATTATTGGTTTTTATTTAATGTTTCACCATAAAGTGAGTTAGCGACATTTTATTTGGTTTTTAGGTGCCTATGTAATTGTTACTATACTCTATTGTGGCATTTGTGAGAAATGTAACTAGATCCTATGTCGCAAAAGGTTTTTGTGTGATTTTTTAATATATTGTTAAAGGATCTAATAAATGTAAGTAAATCCTCAATATATACTATTAACAATTTAAAATAGCGACATTTAATATATATATATAAAAGCAACTTATGTTGTATGATCTATACAAATCTACAATAGAGTTTTTTCCATCTCTTATCCTTCCCTTCCTTTCCCTTTTTCCTTTCTCTCCCCTTTCTTTCTTTTCTATCCTAATTTGTTAGCCTAATATAGTGTCAGTGAGACAACCTCAAAAAAAAAAAACTATATTCTAATACTTTGTACATTGTTAGGCTATTTAACCCATGTAATAGGCACATCTCACGGATAATATCGTCTCATACAAAAATTTGAGTAAAACAAAATCAACTCTATATAATAGTGAGAATTGGAATAATAAAAAGCTAGCGTATGGAGAAAGAAAAGTGGACAAATATTTTGTTATTACATTGAACGTTAGTTTAAACTGATTGTCTTATATAAAATTGAAAATATAAACCAAAAAAAACTCCAAAATATCAGTATGTAATATGATACTCAATCTCATTTCAAAAAAAATATATATATATATGATACTCAATCTACTTCACAATGCTTCCTTCCATTGTCGGTTATGATCAGTTCTTCATTTAATGTAGATAGATCATAAAACCAGGGCGAATTTTACTGATTTTCCAAGAGATTAATTAATTAATTATGAAGAAAATTATCAATATTTTGGTCTAAAACTTTAGGAAAAGATGGCATAAATGAGTTATTATGGCCTTAGAAAATGGGTAAGTGTTTGTGGTAAACAAAAATCTCTAGTATCTCAAATGGTACATAATAATATTTTTCATATTAAAAAAATTTACATTAAAATCAATCAAAAAAAAAAATTTTACTTAAATATATACTATATTTTAACTAATAGCTAAAAAATGGCAGGCGAATAAAATTACGTCTTAGTTTGGGGGTGACTATGGGCATATGTATACTTCCTCGTTTCATATTAGTTGCACCATTTGCTTTTCACACTCCCCAATGTACGAACTGCATTATTAATATCTCTAATTATACATATCGAAAAATTATAAAAACTCAAAATTAATAAACTTTGAATCGAGACGATTCAAACAAGATCTCATATGACTATGTTTTAACTTTAGATTACTGACAATATAAAAGTCAATTTGCTTAATAAATAGTACCGAAGTCAACAATGTAGCAAATAAAAAAGAATGAAGAAAGTATATTTTAACAACTTTTGGACAGCTGGCGTAATAGGAGAGGAAGCTTAATATTGTTGTAACCAATTTGCAGGAGAAATCTTCAAAGCCAAGGTGGTGTGAGCTCAATAGTATAATAAACTTAGGGAAATTCTACATGGTAGCATCCAGTTTTGATGAAATGCCAGTGGTAGCACTTTTTTAAGAAAATTCCACATGGTAGCATCTAGTTTATGCACTATCTAATTGCCGTAGCATTTTCCGTTAAGTTCTTGTTAAATTCCGTTAAGTTCATCATTTTGTAAGTTTTTTTCCACATGGTAGCATCCAGTTTTTGTTAATTTACCATTTTAACTTTTAATTCACTATTTTAATGTTTAATTCACCGTTTAATTCATTAACGCTCATAAATATTTAATAATTTTATTGAAATATTATAAGAAACTATCTAATCGGGTCGAAATAACTTCTTATTCGCCTATTTTTCGATACGTAAACCGAAAAAGATATTTGACGTCATTTTTACCTGTCGTGACGATTTTTTTTCAAAAAACGGACGTTGCAAATAACCTTATGGGGTAACTCTTTTGAAAATCCGGTCGAAACAAGTACTTATACGCCTATTTTCCGATACGTAAGCCGGAAATGATATTTGACCGATGAATTAAACATTAAAATGGAGAATTAAATGTTAAATATATTTTTCCGTATAATTATTCAACATTTATAATTTTTTTCAATAAAATTATTCAACATTTATGAGCGTTAAGGTGTTCAAAACAGACCCGATAACCAGATAGACACCCGACTTTATAACCGAACTCGATTTGACCCGACTTAAAAATGGATCTACAATTATGTAAAAACCAATGTGAACACAAAACCCGATTTTGAACCGACCCAAAACACCTTACCCAAAATCAACCCGATGACCCGAATGAACACCTCTAGCGTTAATGAATTAAACGGTGAATTAAACATTAAAATGGTGAATTAAAAGTTAAAATGGTAAATAAACAAAAACTGGATTCTACCATGTGGAAAAAAACTTACAAAATGATGAACTTAACGGAATTTAACAAGAACTTAACGGAAAATGCTACTGCAATTAGATAGTGCATAAACTGAATGCTACCATGTGGAATTTTTTTAAAAAAGTGCTACCATTGGCATTTCATTAAAACTTGATGCTACCATGTGGAATTTCCCATAAACTTATAATGGATAATCTTTTTAAAATAGAGAAAGTGTATATATATATATATATATATATATATATATATATATATATATATATATATATATATATATATATATATATATATATATATATATATATATATATATATATATATATATATATATATATATATATATATATATATATATATATATATATATATATATATATGTTAATTTAAAAAACTCATCATTTCTAATTAAAAGTTATGTTTTTCCCTAATTTTAGGCTAATATTATTAGTAAATTAATGCTTCATATCTGGGTGCTAGTTAGCAAAATAAGGAGGGGAGGAATTCTATCTTATCGTTATTATAGGTCCATAGGCTCTATGAGCAACTTGACTTGTTTTACTTTTAGTCAAAGGAGTATATTCCAAATTTGTACTGTAAAACTTTTTTTATTTTGTCCAACTAGGAAAGGAAAGGAATGAACCTTCTCGGTATCCTGCACAATAAGGTAGGGTCCAAATGGCGGTTTTCTTTTTCTTGAAAGATGCGGACAAATCATATCCGTACCCCCAAGGAGGGAGTAAAGAGAGATGCGCGCAGTCAAGAAACCCTCAAATCCCAATTGATACCTGCGCCCAATAGGGGTCGAATCCCAAATCTTCTGCTCCACATGCAGATGCTCTATCCATTGAGCCACAAGCGCTTTTTGTCCAACTAAATATGCCAAATATTTTAGATCATCACTTATCATTTTTTTATTTTTCGTGCACATATTTTTCTCTTTTGTCTTTTAAAATAAGTTTAAGTATTTATTATTTTTGATTTCTCCTTCAAATTCAATAGAGGGAGTAATATCAATAAAATTAATTAACTACAGGAGTATTTTTTTGAATGAAGACGATTACTTTTATATTGGATGAAAAGATTTAAATTTTTTAGTAATAAAAACATTAAATGGTAATGTAATTTAATTATTTTCTCATGACAACTTTTTTTTTTTTTTTTGAGGTAATTCTTATGACAACTTTTGAATGGATTAAAGACTATTTATCAATTTATTATGTTAAAATAAGAAATATTTCATAATAAGTTGAACATCAATATCATTATAGCCAATATCCCGCTCAAAGACAGTATCTGATTCATAATAAGTCGTTGATGATAAAAAAAAATAAAATGAAAACGATAATAATAAAATTGGATTTAAAAATAATAAAAATAAGATAATATAAATTCTAAACAAAATAAGAATTGTGTTGATAAGGGGTAGGTGCAAACCCAGTGTAAAAGCCAAAATCAGGTGCACCCGCTAAAAGTTGATGCCCACCAGCTGAAACTTTAGATCAACAATAAATTCAACTTGGAAACCTAATGTTTGAAATCAACCATTTATCTATAACTATTAATTAAACAATATATAAATAACATCATCACTCTTTAAAATTATTTACGTGTCACAATTTTAATAAAATTTTCCTCTCTAAAATTTAATGATGATGTCATTGTTATTATTACTTGCATTTATGTCTTTGACTTTGTTACTTTATAATTATTACTATAATATTATTCATATTGATTAATTTTTTACTTTTTAGGTTATATACTTATAATATTTAATGTATTAGATAACCACCTATTTTTTTATATATTATTTAATATATTAAATTATTTATAAAATATTATAAAATCTTAATTCATGCAAATATGTCAGAAATTTAGTTAAGTCCTGCACGGGCAGTATCTAGTTTTTTACTAAAATGGGGATACTAATTTTATATTTCTTAATTTGATATGGCTTCTCATTAATTATTCTATTGAAGTATTACGTTGTATACCAATATCTATGTAACTTTTTACTGTTCACCTTTTTTAGGAGTATAACGGTTATTTTTAAAATACTCCCTCCAATTCATAATAAGTGTTTACTTTGGGTTTGACACGTAAATTAAGAAAAATAATTGTGGAGTATTTTAAGTTATTATAATAATTGAAAAGGTGGTAGGTGGAGTATTTAAGTGATTATAATAATTGAAAAGCTGGTAGGTGATATATTTTAAATAATATAAATTGGGGTAATTAGGTAAAAAAATCTTTGCCAAAAATAGAAAATGGACAATTAGAGTGACTTTACTAAATAAGAAAAGTGGACATTTAAAATGAATCGGAGGCAGTATATATTTTCAATGCATCTATTACTATCCATGTAAACATTTAACGTACATTAAACTTTAAAAGATGAATTAAAGCCTTAAAGGAATGACTTTTAGAATTAATTATTGATATTCTTTTGTAAAATACTCTATTTACCATTTCTCAAGTTTTCTATCCATTTAAAGAGAAGAAGACCTAGTGTATATATCTCATCATTATCAACTCAATATCCCGCTTGAAAAGAGGATTTGGGCGAGGGAAGGTGACGGACAATTCATACTCGTACTCCCTTGAGAGAGAATATTAGAGAAAAGCGGTTAATTTTACCTCAGAAGATGAGAACCCTACATAAAGAGAATTGTGATTAGCACTGTTGCTTGGAGATAAAAAAAAATTAACCTGCAAAAAAACCACAATAGCAAAAACAAATTGGGATAAAATAACAGACCCGATGCTTAAAAAAATATAAAAAGACAGGTAAAAAACAGTTAAACATCAGGGCAAAAAAGTCAACTAAAAAATTTTACTAATCTAGAATGTAAACCTTTCAAAGTAATTTTAATGGGTTTATTTACACTCTTGTTTTAGAATATGATGGTAATAAATTCAATAGGTGAGATATATACACCTAGTATATACATCTCACCTACAAAATTTATTACCATCATATTCTAACAAGAGTGTAAACCCATTAAAATTAGTGTAAGTACACTTTTAGGTATGAGCACTTTAGCGTAAGATAGGTCATCTAATTAATCTAATCACACCATTAGCCCATCACATCAATATAAACTAAACAAGTAAAACATACATATTATGATATAATAAAAGTACTCCATATGAAATAATATTTTAAACATTCAATAATATTCATCCACCTAAAATAATTCTAGAAATTTTAATTAGTATCATACTTACACGTTCAAGTAAAATCACCTCATTGAAATCGTAGAGAATTAGATTTTATCTCAGTATTAATAAAAATATTGTAACATTCTTTTTAAATTTTACCCTTTGGCCTATCATCAACAACATAACCAATGCATCACGCACAGAGAAATTAAGATCAGGGTCTAAGTAGTGAAAAAAGACGGTGTCGGCTACCCATATATACCCATAGAGGAGAATACGGTCAAAAAATCCCTCAACTCGAAAAAGATCTTCAGAATAATAGATCCCTACAATAAAAAAGAGCGAATAAAGCTAAACCCGCAAGCACACATCTTACGATACAAGTTTGACCTATCATATACCAAAAGCAAAAGTCACCCTCATTATGCATTATATTCATCCACTAGCTCCGTAAAATTATTATATAAAGTCTAGAATGAGCTAGCTAGCTAGGCCTCACACACTATAAATAGAGTTTGTATGGTTTTTACTCATGAACTATCTCCTACCCATAATTTCTATTTATAACAAAACCTCCATTTTTTTTACAAAATAAAAATTTTAAATAATGATTTCTTTAATAATACAATATCCTGAAATCTTGATTGCTCTATTTTGCTTCTTTTTTACATGTTTCTTAACAAGAAATGGTCTTCCAGGGAATTGGCCTATCCTTGGAATGTTACCAAGTCTTCTAATTCACATCCATAGACTTCACCATCGTTGTGTTGATCTAATGAAACAATCAAATTGCACCTTTCTATTTAAAGGTCCATGGTTTGCTAATATGGATTATTTAATTACCGTTGATCCGGCTAATATTCAATATGTTATGAGCACGAACTTCACAAATTACCCTAAAGGCGAAGAATTTTTTAATATTTTTGAGTTTTTAGGAGACGGAATTTTTAATTCTGATGGAGATTTATGGAAGTTCCAAAGAAAAATTACGCAATCATTGATTAATCATCGAAAATTCTTTCGATTTTTAGTTAAGGTTACGTATGATAAGGTGCAAAAAGGGTTAGTACCTATACTACAAAATGCACATAAAGATGGGCTTGTTATAGACTTGCAAGATGTTTTTCAAAGGCTAACCTTTGATACTACTTGCTTGTTGGTTAGTGGACATGACCCGGGTTGTTTGTCTCTTGATTTCCCGGATGTACCTTTTTCTAAGGCTCTTGATGACGCTGAGGAAGCCGTGGCCTATCGACATGTCTTGCCGGGAAACTTTTGGGAGTTACAAAAGTGGTTAGGTTTAGGGCAAGCCGCGAAGCTAAGTCAAGCTTGGAAAGTCCTCGATCACTTCATTGATAAAATTATATCAATGAAGCGCGAGGAATTATCGTTGAACGTCAAAGAAGAAAAAGAAGAAGAAGAAGGAATCGATCTCTTAACATCATTTCTAAACCAACAAGTTGAGACAGCTGCATTCGATACTAAAAACGGCAAGTTTTTAAGAGATACAATTTTAAATCTTATGTTAGCGGGACGAGATACAACCAGCTCAGCTTTAACTTGGTTCATTTGGCTAATAACACAAAATCCCCAAGTGGAAGAAAAGGTACGAAATGAACTAAATCAAACATTAAACAATAATAATAACAATAACAATAATAAATGGCATGTTTTTCAAATAGAAGAAATCAACAAGTTAACATATCTACATGCTACAATATGCGAGTGTCTAAGGTTATATCCACCAGTGCCATTCCAACATAAATCTCCAATAAAATCGGACACATTACCAAGTGGGCATAACGTAACCCCAAAAAACAAAATAATATTTACGTTATACGCAATGGGAAGAATGAAAGGGATATGGGGACAAGACTGCTTAGAGTTTAAACCCGAAAGATGGATTACGGAACAAGGAAAAATAAAATATGAGGCACCCTATAAATTTTTAAGTTTCAATGCGGGTCCAAGGAGTTGTCTAGGGAAAGAAGTGGCGTTAACCCAATTAAAGATGGTTGGTGCAACATTGATACATAATTATAAGTTCAAAGTGGTTGATGGTGGAGAAAATGCAGAACCAGATTTATCAGTCATACTTCATATGAAGCATGGTCTAAAGGTTAATGTTATCAACAGATGGAGTATTAATAATAATAATAGTACTTGATAGTTACTTGACAAAATATATATGGTTTTTAATAATAATGAATCTATAGTACATAGCTAGGAATCTATGTTGGAAGTTTTTTTTTAAAAAAAATTGTGTTTATTATGATAATATATTATGATTTTCATATTTTATGTATTAGTATAATTAATTATACATTTAGAATTTGTGTAAAACTATATTTTATGTATTAAACTATACGATGTATAATTGTTTTCATATGTGGGACTCTTTGGTCACGTTTGTTGATGGTACGGTGGTCGTTTTTCATTCTTTGAGCCTAATAATAGTCTTTTTTGTGAGTGGAATACATTAAGGATGATGGTAATTATGTTGAATACACGTCAAATTGTGTTTTTTTTTTATGGTTTGTTAAATGACTTTTAAATTGGTTAAAGTCTTGTATAGACTTGGTCCATGCTATTTTTATATGTATCAACTTAATAATATAGCAAGTATATATTTTTTTAATGATTGTACTTGACTGTATTAGACATGTCAAAATAGAAATAACTTTTAAGGTTGGTGCATACTAAAATTGTATGAAAATACTCCCTCCTATATGTTCTACCCATTAGTCTCTTTTTTTTGTCAATATTTACTTATTACTCTTAATTTGTATTTTATTCTTAATCTATAAGTTAAAACATAGTCATGTGGGATCTTGTTTGATTCATCTCAATACAAGAATTGTTAATATCAATAGAAGAATTATCAATATCAACTTTTTTTTATTTTTAATATGTTATAATGTTGTCTTGGTGTTGGAAATAATAAACAATATTTAGAGAATAATTAGTAGAATATAAACAATATTTAGAGAACAATTAGTAGAATATCTTTGATTTTATTATAAAATAATACTTTAAGTATTTAGGAAATTAATATATTTGCAATATTTAGTTTCCTTATTTCATGTCATATCTTTTGTATTTATAGGGGGCATTTGCTCTCTTTGATTGATGAATAAGAATGGAAACCAATGAATTGATTCTTAAATCTAAACCAAATTATTATACTTTGTTATTATTAATTTTATCACTTGGAAAACGTGAAAAACTAAATGAGACTAGTTCACTTAGTCGAATATGCCTTAGCTTGTACTTTGGAGAGAACAATGTGTCGTTAGATTGTGAATTAAGGTTTGGAACGATCAATATAATGTGAGGCAAATGAGATTTCACTAAATTGTGGAACCATGCCTTGAACGAGTCAAGGCATGGGAAGGAGAATTACTCGAACAAGGCAACACAAGAGAACATAACAGTAATTGTTCGACCAAAGTGCTCGATCAAGCGACACTTGGCTTGTTCGAGCAGAGAAGAAATCAGCAGACAGTAGGTTATGGGGAAAGGCGCTCGTTCGAGCACCCTACATAGGATTCCTTTTTTGACCTTAGAGCTACAATTTTGCATTGATGGGCATTGTATTCCTTTGGTTTATGCCATGTTAATTGCTATGTTTATTGTCATAGTAGATTGTGTGATGTTAATGTGAGTATATGGTGATTTATGTTGTGTATCAAGAATGATGTATTCTTCGTAGAACAAACCACCACAAACACACAAACTTAAGTGATCACCATTTCATTGTAAGAAACTTGAGATGTTCATTGATTGAGTATTCTCAAGATAAGGGAGGGTTATTTATATCGCATTGTTGAATCACTATAAATAAACTTCATTTGAGGGGAGGTATCCAATAAATTGTGATAAACACATCGCGTCCATATATATATTTCTTTTGTTTGTTATTTTCATCTTGTGCTTCCTAAATACATCCGATTGTTGATTTCCATTCAATTACAATTATAAGTAATTTAAATTATGTGCAAGGCATTGGAAAATAAGCAATATTAAAAAGTTTATTTTTATTTTGTTTTGATTATTTAATTTTATTTTGAATTTGAATATAAAATGAATGCGGTTCAAATATTATTATGCTCTTTATTGGATGCATTGACATCATGTTTGACTTTCTTAGTGTAAGATATACACTAAACTAAACAACATATTTTGTTTGCATGTTCGGCCGTTGGGTTATTGATGGTCCAACCACGACCACAATTAATAATTTGGTCTTCATTGACCAACCACCAGATCATCTTTAATTTGAAAACAATTTCAAGGTTACCATTCACTTTTAATTAATGATAATATTGAAAATAGGTTTTATCTCAGTTTAAGCAAGTATTGTAAGAGTATCTTTTTAAAGAAAAATCAAGATTTTGACTTTTAACAAATTTTTTTTTCTCTTAGTCTACTCTACGATCGAAAATTAATGAATATTATACTTCCTCAGTTAAATTATGAGTTAAATTATAAAGGTCAAGAAGAATGGTCTACCTTTTGTCAAGTGCTACTCTTTCATAATGTTGTACTTCCTCAGTTCTTAAATACTCAATATATTTATTGACACTGTGCATCATTCAAGCTTATTTTAATGTGAGTGCGTTTTTTGCGACGATGGATCCGAATCCCTTTGCCACTTGCTGCTTGAGTGCCCCAATGCCAGAGACATCCAAGCAAGTGTGTTTAGCTTTTTGAATACAAATTGGGAAGTGTATTCTCTAGTGGTATGTTTGGCGATTTGGAATCAATTTTCAAATATTGAATTGGTTCAATTACTATGTTTGATAAATTTATTAGAGTAATGATATTTACAACCAGGGTTGCACATAAAAATCAACAAATACTCTTTATTATCAATTTTTTTAGTTTTGTAAGAGAATCTAACATGGAAATTGAAAATAATTAATGTTTTATGAAGTTAATTTATGTTCCCAAGAAAGAAAAAAAAATTAAAATAATCAAATATTATAAAGTATTTTATTTTCAAAGCAAATATAGTACTAAATTTTAGTTTTTTAAGAGAATCTAACATGGAAATTGAAAATAATTAATGTTTTATGAAGTTAATTTATGTTCCCAAGAAAGAAAAAAAAATTAAAATAATCAAATATAGTAAAGTATTTTTTTTTTTTTGGCAAATAAAATCTTTTCATTCACTAGAAAAAGCCAAAATACATCAGTCAACGGACACTCGGAAAAATCCTAGCTGCATCAGTGTGGAACCAAGGCCCACCTTCTAGGAAGGGTTGCCCCAGCCCACTCTTCACGTGCATACGGGCAAAACCGAGGCCGAAATAAGCCAACACCGCAAAGGTCGGCCAAAGCTATACAAGTAAAGACTATCAAAGGAAAACAAAAACCAGCAGCTACTGTTTCTTCTAATAAATACACCTATAGACAGCAGCCCAAGAAAACAAAAAAGCAAAACTTCAAGAATCAGACAGCAGCCTACGAAATCAATAAGCAGCAGCTGAAACTGTACAAATCAGCACCAATATCAACACAGCTGAACCTCCAAATGGGTGCACCAAAACAGTCTGATTCCACACTGATGCAGCCAGGAGAACCTCATAGCAGTATGGACAATTATCAGCACAGCCAGCAAAATCAAAACATTCCATATCAACACAGCAATAGCAACCAGTCAAGAACCTCATGCTCCTATGTCATCACAGCCAGTAGGTATTCACCATGACACAGCAACCAGCAGGCAGCCCATAATTGAATACCGTCCTATAGTAAAGTATTTTATTTTCAAAGCAAATATAGTACTAAATTACATTAAATGTTTCATTAGATTCTTTCTTATATACAGCCCTTACGGCTGTATATATCATTCTCCAATTTATAATTAGAAAATGTAAAAGTGGGTCAATTTTATATAAAATTCTATTAACAATGTAAAATTGGTCAAGTATTAAAATTTGCTAATTCCAAGTATGTATTTTTAATTTACAATTCTTGAATTTGAATATCAAAATCAAATTTCTTATTTTCAAATGAATTTCATGTTGCCAAACACTACCTAGAAGAAATATAATGTATGAACAACCTTAATTGAAAGGAAACAAATCGAGCAAAGTTGATCATGACTTGTTGGTCAGAGATGATTAACGGTATTTGGCTTTAGTGTAATGGTACCAAATGGCAGTAATGAAAATGAATTATAGTGTAAAATTTCATCAAAGGTTCCATATCATTCCCATGGTAATGAAACTTTGATCACAAAAAAAGTCATTTTATTTACAAATTTTCATGATCACCTAATACCACATCTCCCAATGGTAATGCATTAAAAATGAATTTTATGAAGAAAATGAGATGATTTAAAAAAAAGAACAATTAGGATTATAATTACTTTTTTTTGAATATATTAGGATTATTATTACTATGACTTGTAACACATGATGTATTTAAGCACACCCCCATGCTGTTTTGGGTGGCCTGAATCTTGTTTCCTCTCTTTCAATGGCTTTTTCCCCTCGCGGGGTTTTTTATGCCGGCGGGTTTGGGGTTGCAGGCTTCACTGATCTTTTTTCTTTCTCTTTTATATACATATTCCTAATTTCCGGAAAAAAAAAAATTTAAGCACAATATTTGTTAATTTTTAGATAATATAGAATTACTGTAAAAAAAAACATTATAAAACATATTAAATTAGCTTCAAGTATATGCTAAAAAAATATTTTGATTTGATTATTGTTAAATTTCTAAGTATTTTTTTGAAAGAAACTTATAGATTAATACAAATTAAATAATATGTAGATATTGTCCAAAAAGCAAATGAGACATTAACTCTAAATTGGAGGAAGTATATTATAATTTATAACAATTTGATTATATATGCTACAAAACAACAATATCAAAAGTTTTTAAATAATATTGAAATTCAAGATATTAAGTAAAAAATGATAAATAAAATTTTAATATCATCAACATAATTAAAATAAATTTATTGGGGGCGTGGAATAGGGGAATTGATTATTTGTGGGGAGATTGTTTTTTGAATAGATAACTTGTGCTTCATTGAATGCATGACTTTATTGATGGGTTATGGTTTTATAAATGCTATGCAATGCAATGCAAGTATGGATATGTTGTGCATTGCATTTGCATTGTGATGAAAAGTGATTGAATATGGGCAGTGGCAGTGATAGTAGTACTGGCAGTGATGTAAAAAGACGTGAGTGCATTCTCATCATTGGGACTAAAACGGATAGTAGGAAGAAAGGAAGCCATAACTTGCCTTAATGTTCCTCCATTATGGTGGGTATGGCTTGACTAAGCTAGGCTACGCCCTACGCTACGACGTCTGCAGAAGAGCTAAGCAGCGCCACAGGCGACAAAAAGTAATTTGAATATTAGATACGATGCTATTACTACACATTAGAATCTCATTAACCAACACAGAGATCAAGTTTCAGCCGGTACTTGTAGCATTGCTTGACATGAAAATTGTATGAAAACATATTATTAGTTACCTCTCTAGTCGGTTACAAAATACTCGATCAAAATACCTGAAACCCCGGCAAAATCAGGCAAACAGATGCCGAAAAACTAGTAATAGGAAAGGGAGAATGAATAGGAAAGATATACTAAATATCAAGAGAAATAACCTAATGCAGATGATTCGGTCAGAGGCTTCTCAAATTGAGCTACAACAGTCTCCTCGGCAACAGTCCAACCATTCCAGTTGCACATTTTATCATCTGCCTTCTCAAAGCAACTCTGCATAAGCAACAATAATGAGGCTTAGGGAAACGAATCAGTAAATTCACACATGGGAAGGAAAGTGTTACTGATACGCTAACGATAACCGAGTCAAGCACTATTTATTAAGCTAGCAGATATAAACTGCTTTCGTCAGTGCATTCCTAAAACAATTACTTTTGTTTTAGGAACTTGAAACAATAAATTACTCTGAACCCTTAATGTTCATATACTTATATTATAATAATGCTAGATAGAAGCGAATAATAGTGCAGATAGCAGAACGTAGGGGATGCAGAATTGGCTTCCAAAGCTTAATAAGCTCGCATATAGCAGCGAATAGGTGAGGCATAATTAGCATGTGCATCATGTGCAATTAACATTTCCTGCAGAATTCCAGTCATTCCCACCCTAATCATCAAACTCAGAGAACAGGAATGCAAATATGTGATTAAACAAATGTATAATTGGAACATCAAAATATATGATCAAACCATGGCTTCAATCAGACCTTAATGTTGTTGATAAAACACAAGTAAATATCAAATTTAAAGGATTGTTAGTGGACCTGTTCTCATCTATCAGTCAAAAAGAAAAAATGAAATTACAAATTGAATTATCCTCTGGATATTATTTGTTTTGGACTGGCAAAGTCGTTACATTTCAATCTATGCTCTCAAAAAAAAACTTGCGCCCATGTTCATATAAAACTTCATGCATCTAATAGGTCCTATATATCTTTTCTGATTAATTTATGAAGCAACCCAAAAGAAAACTCCAGGTAAACTGCTCTCTGGTATATTATTTTTAAGCAAACAATTACACTACATTACATTACCTCAATGTCATTAAGTGGCTTCCATCCAGAGTGACAATTAGGGAGGTTGAATGTATTCAATCTCACCCTTGTTAGTAATTACACTACCAAAGAGGTTATTTCCAATCAACCTTTGGTAGCAAACATCATGTGAAACTTCACAAAAAAAAGCAAAGAGAGAAAAATTATGGCACACGCATTCTCACCTTTGAACATGTAAATACAATTAGTGTCATCCAATTCCAGTTCTCTAGCAAATCTCTTCCTCCACCTATAGCCCTTTCTAGTAAAAAATAAACTAATGGAGACATAAGCTGCATTTCAAAATGCCTTGGTTCACCACAGAGGCTGCATGGTCTCAGGTCACCCACATCTCCAGTAGCAAACAAAGGCTTCCCACCTAAGGAATACCTGGACAAAAGAGGCGTACATGAACATAAGGAAATATGGACAGGTACTCCACAATCAACAAAATATGCAATAGTTCTTAATCATCGGGAGTTCTCTAGCAAATTTGACTAACTACTCAATGGGTTTCTCCAGAAAATGTTTGAGTAATTTACTGACTTGAAATTTGGGCACTTACTCAAAGCATAAATCATATTTGATAAGCCTTGCTTTTTTTTATTTTTATTATTCCTTTAACACATTGTACTTGCCTTCACAATTTATAGAGAAGGAAAAAGAATGCAAGGGTTAGCATGGCAATCATCGGAAAAAGCCTCCTGAAGTATGAACTCCAAACCAAAAACTATAGATATTATGTGATCAGCAACAAACTATAAAATGTCCCATCAACAAGCAGAAAAGGGCAAGCACAGTAAATATGTGAAATCACACAGGTACACGACATATCTCTTCTAACACACAAATTGGATTAAATCTGCCAACAATAACTAACATGCAACAGGCTGAATTTGTTAAGAACTTGTGCCACTTAGATACCTCAAGCTTAATAGGTCTAGAAATTAGAGCCTATGCAACTAAACAAAGATCCTTGATTTAATCTCAAGTACCCGTGTAAATTGCTCAACACAGACATGGCACTTGGCACTTCAGGGAAAAAAAGCACATGGAACTTTTCACTAGATGGCTGAATCTGAGATTTGGACATGACCCATCTGGCATTAGTATCTGAATCCAAGTTACATACCAACGATAGCTAACATGCCATAGGGTTTCTTTCTTTTTTTTAAATTGAACTGCCATAGGCTGAACTTGTTTAGAAGTAAGAACCTATGCCACTTAGATACCAAAAGCTTAACAGGTCTAGAAGTTAGAGCCTATGCAACAAACATATCACTAGCTTAGCAAGGTCTAGAACCTTTCTACGCGAATCCTTGATTTTATCTCAAGTGCCCGTGTAAAATGCTCAACACAGACATGGTTGTAATGAATTAATATTTTCATGAGGGGTAGATTAGTCTTTTAATGATGTTTCTAGAAAAAGAATATTATATAACTAATCTAGCAACTAGCTATAAATAGTATAATGTAATAATGTGATTGGCATGATTAAGAACATACTAAAACATTCTCCTCTATAATTCTATCTTCCCTCTACTCTATTCTCTGTATTCTCCTCCTTTGCAATCTAACTCCCTTCTATCCTTATTCTCTCTACTTTTCACTACCTTGCTTACTCACTGTACAAGCGGGTTCATCACAATGGCACTTGGCACTTCTGGGCAAAAAAGCACAGGGAACTTTTCATTAGATAGCTCAATCTGAGATTTGGACATGACCCTTCTGGCATTAGTATCCAAATCCAAGATGGCACCCCCTACCCCTATCTCCCCCTATTGCACACCTTTTTCCTCATTAGAGATGCGTGTGGACAATAATTGTTTTGACTTCTGACCTGTAATAGCCTAAAAAGTTCATAAACTTCGTATTACATATGCTCAACCAGGTATCCTTGGATCAGAGAAAAGATGCTCTTGGTAACGGACATGAAGCAGTTTTTAGAATTATCTCGGCCTAGATTTCAGCTCTAGTACTTGTACAATATGGTTGCAAGACTGTGATGCAGGTCATACTTGCACTATGCTGAGTGCTAAAATTGAAACATAGGCATCTAGAGTGCATGAAATAAGTAATGTAAAATTGAACATTAGTATTATCCAGATTAAACAACCTTATCAATAGCTTTTTGTCAGTTAATTACCTAAAACACTGCTCTGGACATTTGTCCAGTCTTTTCTTGAACTTCAGGTAAGTCCTATCCGCATTCAAAGCTTTGTCATATTCATAACCTTCCTCTTCCCAAGTTTCTTCCTCTATTGGACTATTATAATTATTATTAACTAGTGCATCCTTGTCTGAAAGTAAAGGATATGTTGAACAAACAGTTGACAATTCCTGGGAAGAACCATCCTCTTGGCTGTATAAATAAAAGCAAGGCAGCACTGCAATCAAAAGTTTAACAAGAATTCATCCTTGAGTAACAAACTGATAGGAATGCAAGGGTAGTAACAATGAGGAAACAAGCCTAATGACACAGAAAAGCAGATAGCTAATTAGAAATATACCCAAAAAATCTCATGCATATCACAAAGTCGGAGCAGGGCAAGGACAAATTTCATAAAAAAAAATGTCTATTAACTTATCATGGATTCAACTTCACTCGAGCCACTATGCATGAAATTACCAATAATACAATAGCAGAACAGCAACAGCTCTTTATGCCAATTAACACAACACACCTTCCTAAAAAGTTTTCATGAAGTTGGACTACTCAAGCAAATATCTGCATCTTAACGGAAAGCATAATGGCAGATTGGCAGTGCTGAATAGCCACCTTTCTGCAATTGTTACACAAAAATATGCATCCAAAATCATTCTAGAATCAAATCGCCGACTTTGGCACGTTGTATCAAGACTTTCATACACATTCCAGTTTAAAAACTTGCGCGGTTTCTCGTGCAGCCAATCACATCACCTCTTCAATTACCAACACCACTACACCAATTTCCAGACATAATATCTTTTTGGTAAATATGTTGGTATCTAGATCTACGCACAAGAACCATGCGAACATGGTTTACTTCATGATGTATAATCCCTCTATAAATTATGCAACATTTTTCCAGTTATTTATTTCTTTAATTAATGAGGATTCTTTATTTATGGCAACATTGATCAAATAATGGAGGATTTGCACGATTTAGGATGTGGAAGCACTTTGTTATATGCTCCAGTGTGACTAACCAGAGCATACAAGGCTGACAAGGATCAACAGTTTGACAAGGTGCTTGATAAGAAGTGTTTAGGTTACGGTTTGGGTATGTTTTTGGTAATGTGATGAGAAATCAAAGTCGGTTTATGGGTGAAAGAAGAGACTGAAGTGACTAGAGTTGGAATGAATTGAAGTGTTATTGAATCACGTCGCAAAAGAGTTCAAGTAGGAGTATGGGGATGAGTGTAGGAAGATAGGACGGCAAGCGTTGATTCTTCTTCATAAGACACACCACAAGAAGAGTTAAAGGCCTCTAGGATCACAAGTGAGACACCACACACTAAAAAAGAGACTTTCTTTATTTTGAGTTCTAAAAAGATTGATTCATAAATTTTCAGCTGGTTAAATACATGTGTCCATCTACAAACTTATAAGTAAAGGAAAACAAGAAAAGGAAATACATATGAAAACTACCCTTAACTACATGTGGATATGGTTTGGTAAATTCCTAACATAGTTATAAAACTCCGTCATTCCACACGTCCAATAGATAGGGAAGTTGATGTAGCTTCTTCTTGTAATTACCTTTAAGAGGGAAGAGGAATTTTGAAAACAAAATAACTTCCATCATACTAAGTTGAGGCATGTTTCTCACATGGATGCATATGTAGTTTGTTGTAAGACTTCACACATGATTGTTCTAATCAAGCTTATAACATTGACATCATCATAAACTTGTAAAAGCATAGGTGCTTTGCCATCACACTTTATAACTAGAAGTTAATTATAACAACAAGGCGAAAAGCAAGCAAAAGAATCAAGAAAAGCCACATCTAAAATTCACACTCTAACAAGATCAACTAAACCAAGATAAGTTAGATGGGACATTTTCCAACCCACCAGCTATTGCTTGACAAATGTAAAGCCACAATATCACTACTCCAAGAATGAATGTTTGCAAATACGTACATTCTATAAGCTTAATCAATATGCCTCCATTTGATATGCAAGTAACATTAAGACGATGAAAGCTGATTATAATGTAGAGTAAGAATGTTAAAATCAACCTATGGTTTCTATTTTAAAAAAACTAAGGCAAATGTGAAGAACATAATATTTTGAGTCCATATATATTAAATCCAAATTAAAGTAAAGGGACAAGTAATAAAAACATTACCAAGAGTAGTGGAATCAGCTTTCCTAATTTTTGGGCTTGATGAAAGAGCCTTTGCATGACTCTGAGAATTATCCTTCGTGTCTAGTTTAACGGATTTAGAAGCATGGCTTGCAGCTTCAAAAAGGGCCCTGCCCAAATCCTCCATGTTTAGGTCATCATCATCTCCCTCATCTTCTGATTCATCCAAAGACTTTATGTCAACCAAAGATATATTTGAAGGAGCAGCTTCAACGCCAGCAATTTCTGATTCCCCACAATTGCCAGGCTTCTGAACACGGATAGCACGCCAGCTATAAGGTTACCAAAGTGGAGATACCACTCATAAGGAAAGAATAACAATGCATTTAATCTATTCCCATAAACATCAAGAAGCCAAGCAAAGAATACCTTTCGCAAGGTGGATTTGGGCAACCAAAAATGTAGATTACACGCTCTTCAATCGTTATCCCTAAACCATGAATTGGTGCATATACCTATACAAAAAGTGTTATATGGAATGTCTGTACAAACAAACTAATACTACTTATAGGTCAATACCTGTGAAACAAGGCACAGTTTAGCTTTACATGAACTACATTCAAGGCCATCTGGTCCGAAAGATGACTCAGGAAAAGGCCAGTCCTACAACATGCCACAGCCAGATAAGTTAATTAGTATATAAATTTAGACAATATAGGCCATGATGATCTTAAATATGGGTAGAAAGTAGAAACTCTTACAGGAAGACCTCCAACTTTGGTTGAATAATGATCAGCAATCTCTAGATTATCTTCAGCCCATGATCCAGGTAATCCAAGAATAACCTCCTTCATAGCTTACTGGCTAATAAAAAGAAAAGACAAACAAATACTTCAACTTCTGACATGTTATTCAACTCAAAACAAAAATCCAAAGCCTGAATCCAAAAACTTGGGATCGGTCATATGAACCAACAAATGACTACAATTGTCGTCACATTTATATTCTTCTTCTCTATTCATTTCATTTATGTACCCACCCAAACTTTAAATTAAAAATCTTCAACTTTTCAATGAACTTATAATGATCAGCAATCATTCTCACCCTCTTTTTAAATCTCTAAAGTTCCAACCTCTTATCTTTGGATGACCTTATGGCTTATCTTTCTCAATAACAATCTTGAAGTTTATGTCACTTGTAAATTATAGTCGCAGTTTAATATTTATGAGTTATAGTCACAATAATCCAAAAAGTGCAAACATTTTAACCATCTCACCGAATTCCGATCATTAAAGGTCCAAATATCAAAATGACCTCCAACTCGTTTTTTACCTTTTACTCAAAAAGAATCAAGGAAGTTGTCACGAGTGCAGTAACACGATGTCGTGGACGCAGAATTATAACTCATTTTGCGAACATCGTTACGTGAATTTTAACTTGAAAAAATTCATTTATCATAGTAATTTAAGTTTTCTAGAATTTTTTATAAATAAAGCTTCTTTTGAAGCCTAATATACATTTTAAAAGAAGATAATATTGGATAACATGTTGGAATAACACTATAGAATATAATGGCTATTACTCCATGCTTTTATATCACATTTAGTAATGAAGCTTTTTGGTTTCATAAATTTTGATTAGTTATATGCGTAAATGTAACGTAAGGGCCTAATTTTTTCTCCATGCCTTTACTCAACTCAATTACCTTTGACTACCCTAACCTTTAACCCAATCCAACTAACTTCCTGCAAGTTTCTTTCTCTCCCCTCTTCCAAACACCTTCCACTAATCCCCATTACTGCTACCATGAACACAACATTTCGCAAACAGAATTTCTGGTTTCTCGTCAATTCCTTCTCTTACATTCACATTGTCCTAACCTCAGTTTCACCCTCATCAACAGTTACTCCCTTCTAATTTTTGTCTTTCATGCCATCACAGCAGCCCACAGACTACAATTTATGCTTTAAATCCAAATACCCATTTCAAGAAACAGCATTTCGAAGCGCTTAACATTGCAAGGTCACCAGCAACTTATCCCAGATTCGAAAATCAATTTACCAAAGAAATCCGTGGTCTGAAGCTGAAGTTATAAACAAAAACAATCTGTTTGTAAGACGAAAATGGAATTCATTATATTTGGGTATTTATTTCAGTGCAAGTGACAACCCATATTTTGGCTCTTTTCACAACATTTGCCTTCAATTGGGCTGCATTTAGGATGGCTAAATTCCAAAAATAGATGATCCACAAACTACCCATTATGGTGCAATTGAGCATAGAGAGAATGTAATAGCAGAAACCGATTGTAAAAACCATAAATTGGTTCAATAGAGATTCTTTGTCACCTTCAGGCTTCAAAGGAAGATTTTACTGATACTTATCTTTCTAACTTGTTAGGACAATTAATCATTCAATTCAATGTGAATTGAAATGAGAGAAAATGGGTTATAGCTAGTCTCAGAATTGGTTCTTTCATTATGCATAGGTTAAACTGTTTTTGTCAAAAATTTGTGTTTCATATTCTAGGTTTTCATCATGATTTTACATGAAAAATTGTAGAACTTTGTTTCTCTTTAATTAATCTTTTTTCATTGCAAAATTATTGGGTAATTATGCAAGAAGTGTACTTATTATCCATTGAATTTATTAGTTAAGGCAATTACTCAGAACCAGATTACCAGCGGCAACGTTCCGATTGCTAAAATCAAAACCTTTTTTATTCTTACCGTCGTCAATGGTGATGAGAAGAAGAAAAGACGCAGTTTAAGGAACTAAAACCCTAACAAAAGAGCACAAGAGAGGAGGATGAAGAAAACTTACCGTCGTCAATGGTGGTGTTGTGAACTTTAAGGTCCCTTGAGCTTTTTTACAATTGCGCTCCTCCTAATTTGATTCTTACCTTTTTTTCAAAGGAAATTTTATTCTTACCTAATCTATTATCTATCTTAAAAAAAATCTACTTATTTATCTATTTATCTATCTATAGTTCTATACTATCTACACTTAACAAGCACTTACTGCCAGGTGTCGTGCTTTTAATGATTTTTTTTCGCCTAAAATTGTCTACTTTACGTGCATCTATAGTTGGAAAAATAAAGATTACTAAAATTGCTATGATTTGTATAATATTTAGTTATTTACTATACAGATTCATTTGCTACTTTGACCAAATCATAAACTATACTAAAACAATATGTTAATGTGACACGTGTCACTACCACAACGATTCGTTTCCCGCCGAAAGGACTTCTCTAAAAACTTATTCAGCGCATTCATCACAATTATTACAATCGCATTTATCACAATTATTACAATTGCCTTCAAATATGTTTATTGTCATATTACAATTACTACACGAATTATTACGATGGCCCGTAAATAAGTTTCTTGCTATATTACAATTATTACAATTGCCCACAAATAAATCATCTTACCTCACCAAAATCATGCTTTTTTTCATCATTGTGTATTAATTAAATCTCATATTTGAATCAGATGTTTTCAAACTTTTGAGTATTAATTAAATCTCTTATTCTTGAATTTCTATATATTAACATAACTCATATGACTATCAAAAACACAGTAACCAAACACACTTCATTAGCATAAAACAATGATAAACAATTTTTATTTGTTTTTGAGTATTAACAATGATAAACAATTTTTATTTTTTTAGCAACCAAAAAACAAAAAGATAAAACTGAACTTACATATGATTTTCTGGATCAAAAAGGCAAAGAGTACTTCTTCTTCAAAAATATCTTCAATAGTTTCAATCTTTAGGTTATACAGAGGGCATCTTCAATCAGATTATAAATATTAAACTGATTTTGTTGTTTTTAAAAGAAATTGGTTTCAATTAACCGATTAGAATCAAATTAAAGACAAAACCATAGAATAACAAATTTAGAGAGAGAAAAGAGAGTCAAAGAAATTGGTTTCAATTAACCCTAACCGATTATAATCAAATTAAAAGACAAAACAATAGAATAAGAAAGGGTTTTTGCCAAACCTGTGTCTGTACTCTAATGTCGAAAACCAGATGAAGATTTGATTGAGTTAAATAGACTGAAGACGAGAATAAGTAAGGTTTTCATTGGGTCTATTATATACTACCTCCGTTCCAAAATACTTACAACATTTGTCTTTTTCGTGCAGTCCAATGCACTAATTTAATCGTTAATATCTATAATTATGTATAATATAAAATTATAAAAATTTGATATTAATAATCTTTACGTCGAGACAAATCAAACAAGATCGCACTTAACTATGTTTTAACTTATAGATTACTTATTAATCACAAATTAAGGGAGATAAGTGAATAGTGCTTACTTTTTGTACGTTGCGACTATATTGGAACGGAGGAAGTATGATTTAGCCCATTCTAAATCATATAGTTATGGTGAGACAATTTTTATTAGAGTGATTGAATGTACATTTTGGAGTAGTTTGGTTGACGTACAAATTTAATTTCTATGGGAAGTTGTAATTCATTGGAATTTAATTCATTGGAAGTAATTCATGAGAATTATTAATGACTAAGGGGGTATATGATAACCTAATTCCTATGTCTCATAGAAATTACTTTTATTTTTTTCCGTCTAAAATAGTTTGGCTTTTTTTTCTTTATCTTTCAATTTAAAACATTAAAGACAAAAAAAATTAAACATTACCTCCTACCACCTCCCTCCACTTTTTCTACTTGAACATCGTGATGATTAAGTTGATGATCCTTTCTTTCTGATGAGTAATTACCATTTGTAATCAGAAATTTAACTTTTGAGGGAGATAAATGAGTGAGAAAAATTAAAACTCTAACCATATTTTACTTAGCTATTTAATTTACGGATAAGTCTTTTGTGAGACGTCCTTAGTGTGCAACTGGCCCAAGCCTAATAGGAGTAACTTTTTAAAAGTGTTCTGACATATTAATTTTAAGACTTAAAAATCCAATTTTAAGACTTAAAAGGTCAATTTCAAAGTTTTAAATATCAACTTTAATGTTTGAGAAATCCTATTTAAAAGTTGATAAATGAATTTAATATTCAGGATTTGGTTTTTTAAGTTTTAAAATTGGTTTTTAAAGTATTAAAATTGACCTTTTAAGTCTTAAAATTATCAAATTATATGACTTAAAATGTCAATTCCAAATCCTTGAAATTGGTATTTTAATTCTTTGAATTGGTCTTTTAACTCTTAAAATTGACATTTTAATTTGTGAAATTGGTAAAAGAAAATTGTACGATTAGGCCGGCCCAATAAGATGTGTCTCACAAGTGAGACGGTCTCTCCCAAGTTTTTGTGTTAATTTACAAACCCGAAGAAAATTAACCTTAACCCATATTATTTTAATAATAATAAGTGATCACGTAAATAAAATATATACACGTTCGTTATTAAAAGAATATATGTAACTAATGACTAATCCAAAATTTATTATCTATACTATATACTAAAACCATTATTCAGTAAGGACATGTGTCACTCTCACGTTAACTATTTTCCCTTCAAAAGTTCTTTTTAGAAAATTTCTTCATTGAGCGAAATTAGGTAAATAATGTCATTCTCTATTCTTTATCCAAAATATATTCTATAATAAAAAGTTACTTTATTTAAAATAAAACGTTACTATAATAATCGATATTACATGCATAAGAATATATAAAGTGATACATTTAATTTCTCTTACACGTCAAATATATTTTTTCTATATTTATTATAGTTAACAAATAACAAATTAATACATGTAAACTAATTTTGTTTATATTTAAGACATTATTTTTAAATTTTCCGTGCTTGGAACGGGATTCAAGCTAGTGTAGTTATAATTATCATTTATTACCATAATTTACCTTAATTAATATTATTTTAAATTCTGTATATTTTTGTACAAATCTAATTTTTAACATCAATTTATTATGAAAATAGCATGACGATAATTTTTAACATTTAACATCAAATCTAATTTTGTACAAAGCTTATTACCTCAATTAATTAAGAAAATAGCATGACAATACATAGTTTTGACAATTCGAAATATATAAAGAAACGTATGTTCCAAATTAAAGCTTTTTAACATTTATACTCTTTTACTTCTAACTTTCAAATCCAAAAAAAAAAAAATAGAAGCTGATATCTAATTTTATACAAAATTAGCTCAAGTTTATAATCTGTTAAGAGAATTGAGAAGTTACGTTCAAATGTGGCTAGAAAAAGTAATTGACCCAATAATCAATTAAAAAATTAATTTTACTATCTTGGTGAATAACAAGAAATTAATCATTTAGACTTAAATATTTATAATTTTTGACAACAAATTATGTGATAAATCAAAGCACAACCTTTGCTCGCACAATAACTTTTGTACTTGAATTTTTCAATTCAGGAATATCTATATAAAATTTACAATTTGATTATTATAGGTATCTTAATTAAAAATATCAAAAAAAAACCAAATAATTAAAATATTCGACATATAACCCTTGACCAAATATGGTTATCAAAATTTTATCGCAAAAAATGTAGTTACAACTATGTGTGCTACAATTCTTTCCTTCATAAAAATCATTTCTTTATTTTTTTTTAAGGGATTATGTAGTACTCCCTCCTATTCATCTTAAGTGTCCCATTTACTTTATGCACTTTATCCAATGCACTTATTCGATCCTTAATATATTGAGTTATGTATAATTAGGGATGACAATTCAGTCCGAATCCAACCCTAGTCCGACTCGATCCGAGGAAATAATCCGATTCGAGTCCGAGATAAAAGTCATTCGACTCCGACTTTATGATCCGAGTCCGAGTTAGAGACGGACCGGAGTTGGACCTTATTAAAAATCCGAGAGTCCGACCCGACTCCGACCCTGTAGGACATTTGACTTTGAATTTGACTTTTACACTTATATTTTGTTTCCTTTAAAACTCTAGACATGACTGATTCAAGATACGACAAATGAAATCAAGAGAAATAAAATACGCCAATCAAAATACGAGAAAATTTTGTTAAATTATAGTAGTAGTAGGATTATTTCTCTTGTTAAAATTGAATTCAAATTGAAGTACATATTTATTTGTTAAATTGTATTTGAAAAATATATTTTGTTAATTTTGTATGCTTTAAAATCATTAGTACAATATCATAACGATTTTGATAATAATCCGACTCTGCATTCGACTCCGTTGGAGATCCAAGAGTCCGAGTCGGGGCAAAATTGGAGTATGTATAATCCGACTCCGAGTGGAGGTGGACTGAAAAACAAAAGTCCGACTATTTTTCGGAGCAAAGTCGGAGTATGTATAATCTGAGCTGAGTCCGACCCATTACCATCCCTATGTATAATTAAAAATCATAAAAAGTTGATATTAATAATCTTTAGATCAAAACGAATAAAATAAGATCACACATAACTATGTTTTAACTTATAAATTAATAATAAAATGCAATTTAAAAGTGATAGATGAATAGTATTCCAAAAGTAAATGGAACACCTAAGGTGGATGAAAGGTAGGGCTGAACAAAGTTTGGTCTAAACCGTTAACCAAACCGGACTAAACCGTAATTTAAGTATTTGGTCTGGTCCGGTTTTTTAATATAAAAATTACGGTTTCCGGTCCGGTCCAGGTTTCAAATTTTCTAGACCAGACCGGTCCGAAAAACCGTAATATAATGTGGTCTGGTGTAAACCGTAAACCGTAGACCATTAACCATAATAATATGACTAGGGATGGCAATGGGTCGGACTCGGCTCGGATTATACATACTCCGTCTTTGCTCCGGATAATAGTCGGACTTTTGTTTTCAGTCCACCTCCACTCGGAGTCGGATTATACATACTCCAAAGTTTGCCCCGACTCGGACTCTCGAATCTCCAACGGAGTCGAATGCAGAGTCGGATTATTATCAAACAGTATCGTTATGATATTGTACAAATGATTTTAAAGCATACAAAATTAACAAAATATATTTTTCAAATACAATTTAACAAAAAAATATGTACTTTAATCTGAATTCAATTTTAGCAAGAGAAATAATTATCGTACTACTACTACAATTTAACAAAATTTTCTCGTATTTTGATTGGCGTATTTTATTTCTCTTGATTTCATTTGTCGTATCTTGATTCATTAATAAAAAAAATACCAAGTAGTTTTTCAAAATCGAAAATTACAACTAGTATGAGAGAGAGCTTGAATCAGTCATGTCTAGAGTTTTAAAGGAAACAAAATATCAGTGTAAAAGTCAAATGTCTTACAGGGTCGGAGTCGGGTCGGAGTCTCGGATTTTTAATAAGGTCCAACTCCGGTCCGTCTCTAACTCGGACTCGGATCATAAAGTCGGAGTCGGAGTTGGATGACTATTATCTCGGACTCGAATCGGATTATTTTCCTCGGATCGAATCGGACTAGGGTCGGATTTGGACTAAATATGACATAAGCTAGCCCAACTTAAGGATATTACTGCTGGCGCATTATTATTACTGTGCAGACCAGTTTCATTGAAACCTAAATTCTCATTTACAGCACCTTCTTTTGAATTTCATTCTTCCATGTTTTAAGTTCCAACTTCAAACCAATTTCATTGAAAAGCTAATTACTTGCCCAACTTTCAAAGCCTCACATAATCTTTCTAACAACGGCTCATTTCTTTGATTTAGTATGTAGTTTATTTTTTTTTATTTTTTTTGAATTTTTTTTAGTATGAAGTTGGATTTTTTGTTGCTTTGTTTGCGGTGTTTGATTTTTTTTAATTTTATTTTTTTTTATTTTAAGAGTTTGTTTGTATTTTGGTTAATTGTTTGGTTGAATTTTTTTGTGTACTTGAGTTTGTTGAATTTTTGATTCATTGTTTATGTATTGGTTTTTAAAGTTGAATTTAGGAGACTCTTTTAAGGGTATTATTTTTTGAACTTGTTATTATAAGAAAAAAACCGTAGGCCATACCAGACCAAACCGTTGTAAAACGGTCTGGTTCGGTCCGGCCTGGTGCTTTGACTGATCTGAAAAATTTTCAGACCGAAATTTCTAGTCTGATATGATTTTTATGTCAAATCAGACCAAATCGAACCGTGTTCAGGCCTAATGAGAGGGAGTATTACTTTACAATTATTGCAAAAAATGATTATATCCCGTTCTCCGGACTTCGTGTATAAAAGAGAAGTTGTATTCACCAGACTTTATTTTCTTGTTCAATCTATTTTACACCCGTGCCTCTCCATTTTGACCTTTCATATCTTCCTCCTCTTCTCGCTCTCTTCCTTTTTAACTCTTTTACAAAACATTTCTTTTCATCATCTTCTTCCTGTACTTCAATCTTCATCCAACTATCAGTACTTACTCTGTCTTTAATGGAAGATCGCAAGGATAATGAAGTAATGTTTTGCTCCTTTTTATCTATATTTAACTTGTCAAAATGTTGAATTTTAAGTTTTTTGTTCATCTTTTAACAATCCATTTGTGGAATTGGAATTAATTATGTAAGTTAATTGATTTACAGATTAATAACAAAACTAGACGCGTAAATAGTGAAAAATTGAACGATTTTAGCTGTTAAGTATTCATGTGTTGTGTTTTCAACTTGTGCATCAATATCGGTAATACTTACCTCCATTGTTTCAACATATTGATGAATCTGATTTTTACATGATTTTGCTGCGTTGGTTACGGTGAACTTATTTGGAAACTAATAAATTTGCTTAGCTGTGTTTTAGTGAGACTGTCCGAATAATTCGGTGTTTCACCAAAAAAATAATTAGGTATATTTGGTTGTTATTGTTAAGTTTGTATCGAAAAGTCCAGACTGCTGATCTTGCTATTAGTTGTATTTAATTTGTATACCAGTAATAATAGTTGAAAATAAGGAAGACGCGTTCACCGAATCACAGTAACGTTATTTATTTTGTAAATAATCACTGGAATGAGTAGGATAGTTATTTTATGAGGTGCTATATTTTTTGTGGTTCTTATAACGTTATACAAATAAATCTCGTTTTCTGAAAACAACGATAAAAGTTTGGTGTAGCCGTAGCTGACCCTCTGATCTTGCTTAGGTCAAATTTTGCTTATTGGAGAATGAATCTTGTATAAAAAAGTATGTATTTATGAATATTTTTTCCTTTGTAATAGGTGGATGAATTTGGTTTGATATTGTTGTTTAGATAGAATGGGATGAAGCCATAAAGTGGACAACTTGAAAACTTTGTCATAAATTATGCTTTGTGGATGTCTGGGTAACTGAGATTGAATATCTATTATACTATCCTTGTGTCTCTACTCTCTATACGTCAAGGGTTATGTTTTGGTATTGTGAAGTCTTTTTGCCTCTCTACTATGTAAAATTGTACACATCAAAGCAAAAAATGATCAAAAGGCTGTAGTGACCAACATTGGCTTGGATGTGTGGAGTGTGGACATTCCAGCCATTTTCTTGTGCTTTGTGCTGTACTATGCATGTCACTTAATAACGTTTAGGCATTAAAAATAATCTTTAATTACTATGGAAAGTGGTAACAAGAGAAATGGCCTTGATAATTGAGTCTTGCTACTTCTTTTCTTAGGAGTATTGTTTTGACAAATGATAATGGCACTTTAGATTTTGATATCAGCATTAAAAGGTATATCGAACTTTCATATACTCTCATAAGAAAAAGTTGGTGTTAGTCCCAATTTCAGTTTTCTAATGTTTTTGCTACCATGGATACTTGTCTTCTGTTGGGACATGGTTGCTGAATTGCTCAAACTTCTTTTTATGCTTTTAAGGCTTCTTGAGGTTTTAAACATATAGAATTCAAATTATTCCTGATATTAATTCTTCATTGGAGGTATGCGTAGTTTCTTGATCCTTACAAAATTGTTTCTCTTGGGCAGAAAAATGCGTCATGGCTATCTGTTCCGCAGTTTGGAGACTGGGATCAGAAGGGAGCATTGCCGGATTACTCGCTCGATTTCTCAAAAATTAGAGAAATGAGGAAACAGAACAAAAGAGATCCATCAAGGGCTAGTCTAGGTAATGAAGAAGATTTCATCAATCCAACTGCTCCTGCTAACATCAAAACAGCCGAAGTTGAACCTCATTTCACTCAGAATCACACCCCAACAGTAAGATTTTGCTCTAGTGGCTTTATTAGGTTGTTTATTGATGCAGCTGTTCTTGTTTATATCATGTCCTAGAACAAAATTTTGGTCTTGTATGTTTCATTTTTTTTGGATTTTTTGGTTTGCACCATATTTTCAGTATCCAATTGATTTTTCGGTATTTTCTTTTTCTGACAATGGTCCCGCTCTCCGTTAATTTCATTAATAACCTTTATTTTCCTTCATCTTGACCACTCATTTCTATCATCTACTTGTTTTTTTGTTTTAATCTGCAACATGGGAGGTTCTGAGCATGTTCACATGTTCGACCGCACAGGGCCCTGGAAAATTAGGGCCTTCGATATTAAACTACTTAGTATATGTTAGGTATTTAAAGATACAAAATTGTTAGAAAAATATTATAATTTATAAAAATTGCAACGGGCCTTAAGATTTGTCAATTTCTGCTCCGCCCCTTCTGCAACCCAAATTTCCTTTCTTGTAATTTTTACTCAAAAAGCAACGGATGCTAAATGCGAGGGACATAGGGGGTATTTGTTGTTGTTAACACTTTACATGCTGTCTATTATCTCTAGTGTGACCTATTGCATGGTCATTGCCAGTTAAAAGGTCAATTCTATAATTAAAGAACTAAGCCTGAAAACAACATTTATATGGTTGGATGCTTAACCCCACTGCCTACAACTGTAAAAGTTTGTGGGAATTGCTCCATGAGTATGCTACTTGGTGCAATAAAAAAAATGACCTTTAGCAAAATTATTTGATGTAACGGTTCTCATTTTGCAATCTAAATTGAGTCATGACATATACACTTGCATCTTTGACAACAATGCTTGAAGCTTCTTTGCCGTGTAAAATGCTCTATGCTGCTTACCATGAATCGTAAAAGCTCTAATTTTTTGAAGGATGATGTGTATTGGGTGTGATGACACGGTGAATCGTTGGTTACTTTGGTTTCGGGTATCTTTCAAAATCAGTTCCAGCTGATATGTGATGGTGATTTGTGCCTCTAAGGTTTTATGTTTAATTTAGTGGTGCCTAAATCATGCTTGGAGAAAGATTTTATTGAAAGCTAGTCATAAATTAATAAAGCCTATGTCGTTGTCTGACTCAATGAACGTAGGATTGCACCATTTACATCATAAACATGTTACTTCATGTGTTTTATTTGGCTACTATCATTTCATATCAAGTAATTAAAATACAAGTTGCTTTTATCAGGAAGGTGAAGCCTTGAGATCATCAATGTAGCAATCTTATCCGTACTTTGAAACCCCAATATAAAATTAACTCTTTTATCAGCGAAATACTACACATACCCAACGCAACTGCTTTGTCATCATAAAAAAATGTTGAGTAAATGTTTATCTATGATTCATGTTTGGTATGGGCGGCGATGGTATCTGTCATTTACTATTTTACTTGATTAATTGATAATAAATAATGAATTGATGATGTACGACCATAAGAAATTTCCAAACCTAATGCTCTCATTTGTTGTGGCTGCTTGTTGTGGAATAATTTGCAAGACCAACTTTTATACTTGTTAATGCTAGTATGCTACAACTAAATTCCTTGCTTTTCAATGACTACAGCCAAGAAAGAGCTTCCTCAGTTACTTCAACTGTTGTGTAAGAGCCTAAGTCTCACGAGACCAAAGTCGAGCTCTACAAGTCTACAACGACAATGTATTCTGTATGCACCAACATGTATCTAAATCTACTTACTATCCATCCGGTCGCCCCCTGCTCTGATTTTCGAAAGGGTCTGATTTTGGTTGTAAGTTATAGAAGTATGTAATTTGCTTTGGCCAATATTAATGTGTCTCTCAAGATCTCACATTAAAGCAAGAAATTAAATTTGCATTTTTATCCAAAATGTGTGACTTGACTCTTCTCATATTTCTCTTGAATTTGTTTGATCGTCTTAATATAAGTTTTATTAATATTAATTTTCTATAATTTTAGTTATACATTGTTGGATATACTTCTTAAATATTAAAGTAGTGTATTGAATGTCAAATAAATTATTTATTATTCAGAAAAGAAGGGTGTATTACATCAATCACGGGTTGTCTTTTAGCCTTTTTAAGAAGCTGATTGCCTATACTTGAACGTGTCGTCTAAAGTCTTTGATAGAATTTTGAAAATGGGTCTGGGCAACCCAAATAAGAAGGAGAAGAAGTAGACCACTCATAAACCCAAAGAAGGTTCACTACTAAAACCAATTGGTAATAGTAGGAGTTACTCCTTGAGTATATAAAGTGATGCATACTCTTCTCTTTCTCCGATGTGGGACAACTCACATGTGGATAACAATGGGCACTTCAACACTCCCCCTCACATGTGAGTGTCCTTAGAATTTTTAGCCCATCAGAAGGGTTACAAACCTATTGGGAATGAACATTCAATTAAAGGCCCCTTAACCAGTGGTAAGATTAAATGCCCAGTATAAAGGCCCAACAACAAACCGGGCTCTGATACCATGATAGAATTTTGAAAATGGGTCTGGGCAACCCAAATAAGAAGGAGAAGAAGTAGACCACTCATAAACCCAAAGAAGGTTCACTACTAAAACCAATTGGTAATAGTAGGAGTTACTCCTTGAGTATATAAAGTGATGCATACTCTTCTCTTTCTCCGATGTGGGACAACTCACATGTGGGTAACAATGGGCACTTCAACAGTCTTACATCCAAAATCCAAATGTAAATCTAAGAACAGTCCAGCTACAAATGAATGAGAGGTTAATGAATGAGAGGTTTGTAATCTAATGGCTGGTTCTCCTACCTTTTTCAAAGAAAATACTTGCAAAGAGGGCAACGATTACGTGAATTACTGAAACAACCCCAATCAACTCCTCTCAAGGTCGAAGAACAGGTGTTGACTACATATACCGAAACGAATGGTTATCTTGATTCATTATAACTTGAGCAAGTACGGAAATTTATTGTTGAATTACGTACTTATGTAAAAACTAATATATCGGGAGTTAGGATCCTCTCTATTACTTCAAATCTAATGGAGGGTCTATTACTCAATCTAATGACTATAATTGCTTGATAGAATTTTGATATAAAGATTTTGACATTTTAATTTTTATTCTAAAAATAGGTGTCAGAATCCTATCATGGATACTAGACAAAAATAATGGAGAGAATCCTAATACATATATCGGAGTTCCAAGAAATTATATCTTTTACTAAGACATTTACTGAGGATGCGAAAGCTCTTTTAAAAGAAGCTATTCAAGAACAGATGGAACACTTTCTACTTTAGGAACAAGCGTAAAGAAATCCATCCTCTGAATTTTATTTATTATTAAATAAAAAAAAATATCCTTTTTCACATGGATATCTAAAAAATTATATGGAAATAAATTGCGTCCAATAGGATTTGAACTTATACCCAAGGTCTAGAAGACCCTTGTCCTATCCATTAGACTATGGAGGCGGAAAATTATCAATGGTACCCCTGAGTTTTGACACTTTATCAATAGTATCCATATATTTTGACATTTGGGACAATAACCGTTTTTGAAAAGCGTATTGTGTACCAAGTAGATGTATATTAGGTGTACAACGGTGATTTGTAATATTGGCAAATCACCTTTATATAGAAGAATTTGATAGGCTGAAACTTCTAAGATTTTTTTTATTCATTTACTTTATTGGTATTTGTTTTGTTTTTCAATGAGGATTTTTCTATTATTACTATTATATTACAAAAAGCCAAATTTGACAACTGATCAAGATTCTTCCTTCAATATTTATCGGTGATTCATTATTATTGATATAATTCCAGTATTTGTATTTCATCACTGCATCATTGGACTACCAATATCTCACACTATTATTTTTATTGGCATTGGCAACGAATGATGGCTTTATTTGAGAATCAACGTTGACTAATTATGATATTACTTTGGATTCCCTTCAATGATAATGTGATTTATTATCACAATTCATGGCGTTTAATTAGGACTGTAGTGTACAAGGTGCAATTTGATACTAAAACCAGATCAAACCATAAATTTCAATCTAGAAAATATCAGGTTGTTTGTATTGTTTTAGGACGGTTTAGTCTGATCTCGTTTCTAATCTTTTTAAAAAATTGATAAGAAAATAAAAGTGGGGAAATAGATTAATATACAAAGAGACATTAGACAAATTAAGTGTAAATGTCTATTGTGTGAAAATGGATAAAATTTAAAAAAATAAAATAAAAGTGAGGAATTGTTTTCTTTGATTACCGTTTTTTATCTGATTTTTCTCTCTTTTACTCTTTCCTATAATTTTATTGTGTGTACGAGAAGTTTGATTTCCCTATAATTCACGCATGCTTGGGCATCGTGTTTATTTTATAAATTTGATCTTCTTTAATTTAGAAATCGTAACTAAATTTTTAATATTTATATGTAAAATCCTTAAAAGATATTAAAATATAAAATACTTACGTCATTAAAATCCCGGGGTGTTACATTTAATCAATTAAAATACCGAATTATCAACTTTTTAATGGACCCGACACCACTCAATCGTTAAAACTCAAAAGGAACATCTAAAATGAATCTGAAGGATTATAAGTTAAACTTTTTTTTAATAATAAATAGCTAACAATAAAAAAACAAAATCATAATCAAGTCAAAGACATCGCAGTCGCCAGTTCACTATCGCCCACTTATAATCGCAATCAATTAATCTTCAAATTGTCTGATCTAAAAATTAAGTTCACACAGACACAAAACAATATCTACAAACACATATATTTGAAAAGTACCCCATAAACAACAACCCTTCCATCCCAATAAATTATTCTTATCCAAAAATGAAAAAATGACATTTATTGAGACTATTTAAAGTGAAAAAACACCACAAATTTATTAGAATGAATAGAGGAACATTACTTCCTACAAAAATATCACACCAAAATTACACCTCTTTTACTTTTAAGTTTTAACTAGTTCCACTAATCTCTACATACTTCGTCTGTTCCATTATATTTGCTACATTTGACTTTTTACGTAATTCAATGTGTTATTTTATTTATTTATATGTAGAATTATACACATCTAAAAATTATAAAAAGTTAATATTATGAAAGTATGCGATTAGACGATTCAAACGAAATCCCACTTGACTATGTTTTTACTTATATATTAACCGTTATATATATAAAATAAGCTTGAATGATGAATAGTGTCAAAAATCGAAATATAGCAAGTATTTCAACGGATGAAGTATTTTCTAAACTTTTCCATAAAATACATACTACATAGTGATATTATCCCAAATTTATGTGACTAGCCATTGTCCATTATTGCCTATGTCATACTCATTTTCCCATATATTTTACATTTTCTTTGAACAATAAGTCATTAAGGTTTTTATCTCATTTATACAATTTAATTATCTTTTAATCTCTTTAACGCAATCTAATTTCTCTTTATTTACCACTAATTTTTTAAAAGGCACACAATTTTCTTTGCTTCAAATTTATGGGATAGGGAGAATATTTCATTATTCAATATTCAATTGTTCCGATATCCAACCTATACCTACCACCATTTCAAGTTCAATATTCCATTTTCATCCCTCACCAACTCCTTCATTGTTTTTGTTCTTGACTTTCTTCCACACCTACCCTTCCATCTTCTCTTGTTAGAGGTGGGTAGTAATTGTTAAAAACTAAATTGTAATTGGGAATCTTGTTGTTTTTTTGGAGTGATAAACTAGAATTGGGGTTTTAGAAATTTGTAACTCCCAATTAATTCCCATTTCAAAAATCCAGACATTACCCACCTCTCACCATTTCGAAAACCCAGTTCTCATCCCACGCCCTTTCCCAGATTTGAGACCTCCTCTACTCCTTCACTCCGGCAAAGCGGCAACTGGAATCTCGCCGCCAGGTCGTCAGTCGTGTGCGTCTGTGCAGGCAGCAGGCGTGGTGCAGGCAGGCGGCAGCAGCAGGTACTCACTTGCCCCATTATTTTTCTGATATTCTGATTGAGTATTTGAGTTAATTTTTATTTATGGTTTGCGTTGATTGTTAAACATTGTTTCTTGACTTTGTTCATTCATTAATCAATGATTCATTTTTAGGGTTAATGATTAATCAATTTAGGGTTAATCTATTTTGGGTCAATTTAGGGTTCATTTCTAATTAATTAATTATGAGTTTCATTTTATATTTCTTGGAATTTAATAGAGTTTTAGACTTTTAGTATTTTAATAATTTAATTAATTAATCAATTCTACCACTACAAGTGATTAGTTTAGTATGTAACTAGATAATGCCCCGTATGCACCGTTTTATTAAATTTTTGATATTTATTTGAATAAAAATTAAAAATTGATAGTTTTATGTCTTAATTATCTCAAAATATCCTATAACATTATAAAGCCTTTATAAATAATTGAAAGAAAATATAATTCTATATATGATTTTATCATATATTAATTGATATGACCTAAAAAGTAAAAATAAATCAATATTGATAATATTAGTCATAATTAGAAAATAAAAAAGTCAAAGCTATAAATATCAGTAATAAATACAATGACATCATCATTTTGTTTTGGATGGAAAACTTTTATTGAGAAAGTGCCACGTAAGCAATTTCAAAAAATGATGACATCAGTTGTGTTTTGTTTTAGTATTAGTTATAGATAGATAGATAGATTCTACGATGAAGATTATTAAGACTGAGTTACGCAACAAGATAGCTGATGAATTTTTAAATGATACAGTTGTAATTTATTTTGAATGTGATTTTTTACAAAGTTTGTCAAATGATGATATTATGCGCCGTTTTTAGAATATTAAAACTCGACGGAGCTAATTACCGTAATTAAAACGTTGATGTATTTTTTTAATGTTATCGTTATCGACAACATTTAATTTTTTTCTAGATCTGCCCTTGGCTATGGAGGCGCAAATTCTTCAGAGCATTGGAGCTTTTCAGTGGGTAGATTCTGAAAAATTGTTGAGGAAACCGAGTGGATTTATTCAGGTTTCTCAAAGAATTAAGGAAAATAATGGGGTTCGAATGTTCATGACGGTTCAGTCAAATAGAAGAACTTCAACTCATCGTAAACCACTTCTGAAGGTCTCGAGTTCTTTGAATAATTCTGCAGGTGAATCTGTTTACTAACTGTTTGATGAAATTATCTGGATATTATGGTTTGTTAAGTTGAATTCATTCCATCTTTTAAGTTTTATGATTTGTATGTTATTGATGATTGTATACTATTGTCAATCACCATGAGAATGTGCTGTGAAATTTTACGGCCTTTTTATTAGATTGTATGATATGATTATGATTCAAGTAGATTTATTTACCTGGAACAAAAGTTTCTTTGTCTTTTCATAGTCTTGCCGCAAACGATCACCAAAAGGCTGCAGTTCCTCGGAAACAAGTAGGATCTCCTTTGGCGAACACCATTTCAACTAAATTAACAATCACCCTAAAGAAGGGCCAGTGCTTGTACATTTGCTCAAGCATGGATAAATTTTTGATATCCTAAGGAATGACGTGCTTGAATACAGTTCCCAATCCAAGCCACATTAGGAGGTGAAGGACGACTTCCAATGTCCATAGTTCTTACTGCCCAAAGTGATTCAATACCACCACTTGGCTTTCTCTTTGAAGGACGACTTCCAATGTCCGTAGTTCTTACTGCCCAATGCTGTCTCTGGTGTGGCCTATATTTAGAAAATTGTGTTGAACATTATATATTCTAAGTATTAAAAACTTAAAGGACGAAAAATATAAAAATAGGTAGACATGACATGGTTGAAAACTAACTAGGCGGAAATACTCTACAAAACGAGGTTCCATGAAGACCTAGGAGCGGTATTTCTTAGTGGCTATAACTGTCAACTCATCCGAAGGTTTAGGGGAAATAGGAGGATGAATGCCATGTTTAAGTGCGGCAACAATGAAACGCTGAAGAGTTCTAAAGCATAATTGCTTCACTCAAAGGATTGTTCGATAACTTCACCTTGCACTGTAACACGAAGTGACCCGTGAATTGTTCGATAACTTCGTGTTACAATGCAAGGTGAAGTTATCAAACAATCCTTTGGGGAGGAGCAATTGTGCTTTAGAATCTTCAGCGTTTCACTGTTGCCACACTTGAACATGGTAGGCATCCTCCTATTTCCCTTAAACCTGAATGGCGTGCCCTTTCGGATGAGTTGACGGTTATTGCCACTGAGAAATATTGCTCCATTGTCTTCAAGGAACCTCGTTTTGTAGAGTATTCCCGCCTAGTTAGTTTTTAACCATGTCATGTCTACCTATTTTTATATTTTCCATCCTTTATATATAGGCTACACCAGAGACAATACTGGGCAATATGAACATTGGAACTCGTCCTTCAAAGAGAAAGCCAAGTGGTGGTATTGAATCACTTTGTGCCATCCCGTGGATTTTTGCTTGGACTCAAACAAGGTTTCACCTCCCAGTGTGGCTTGGATTCGGAGTTGTATTCACTCACGCCTATCAAAAGGACATCAAAAATTTGTCCATGCTTGAGCAAATGTACAAGACTTGCCCTTCTTTAGGGTGACTATTGATTTAGTTGAATCGTGTACGCCAAAGGAGATCCTTGTCTTGCTGCTTTGTACGAGAAGCTACTTGTTTCCGAGGAACTTCAGCATTTTGGTGATCGTTTGTAGCAAGAGTGAGCAAGACTATGAAGAGACAAAGAAACTTTTGCTCCAGGTTAATAAATCTAGAATCATGAATCATATCATACAATCTAATAAAAAGATTGTTAAATTCCACAGCACATTCTCATATTGATTTTCCATACGAAATAATTCTTATCAAAGTTAACAATCGATTTTTAAAGATAATATACTATTTTTTTATGATGTGAATTATTTTTGTCAAATTAGACATGCATATTTTGAGATGTGCTACAAGCCTGCAAGTATTAAAATACAGAGGAAGTAATGCTTTGGTGACTAGTTATAACGCTAGATTGATGTTTTACGATGGAACATTGTTGATCCTTAGTTCTGCTAGGCTTGCGTATGGAAGTAAAACCTTCTATATTTCAGGATTAAGAGTGAGTAGTGAGCTAGAAAATCATGGGTTAGCCTACTAGTTTAGGGTTTTCCATATTAGTCTTGAGATTGGGGTTCAATTCTCATCACCTATCGAAATGATAAACTCCCTCCCCTTGATCGCAAGGATTCTCTGGTCTACCCTGTGTAGGTGTTGTATATTTACAACACTTAGGAGAATAATAAGCATAAATAAAACTTGATTTTACAAATTTGAACAAATTTATTTTAATGACTAGAAATGATAATAATACTTATAAAATTGCAACTTTTGACAACAACACTTAATCTTATGAAACTAATACTGATCCGGAGATAATTTAGACTCTTAATTCTTCTAAAACTTGATTCTAAACCAAGGCACTCTTTGATACTTTCCTTATAGTGTTATTTCGCCCACAATGGTGCTTGGGTTTAACTTCAATAATACGCTATAGAGTCAATGGTTTGCATTACAATATAACACAATTTAAAGTAGCAATGTGAAGGAACACATTTGTTATATGAGAAGTAATTTCAGAATTATAATAGTTGAGTTTACAAGATTTTGTCATAAACATGTAGAGAAGAGAGGAGAAATTTAGAAAATATGAATATGTAAATATAAATTTTGAAAAATGTGTGTACAAAAGAGGTGTTTACATTTCCTCGAAGTAACACAATGAAATAATGCAATGAAGTATCATATCCCTTCATTACATCTCATCAAAGTAACACATTGAAACAATGCAATATTTTGCTTAGCTGTTCCTAACTTGGAATATTTGGCTTACAATACTCTAACAGCCCGTTTGGTTAGTGGTACTAAATGGTGGTAATGAGAATGATTTATAGTGTAAAATTTCATTAAAATATCCATATCATTCCCATGGTAATGAAACTTTGATCACAAAAAAGTTTTTTTTTGTATTTAAATTTTCATTACCACCTAATACCACCTCTCCCAATGGTAATGCATTGGAATGATTTTTATGAAGAAAATGAGATGATTGGAGTTGGACAAACATGGACATCAAGGTAGACAAGAGATTTTTCAATTAAAATTACACTAATTTTTCATTCCCATTACCATCGTTTATGACCGCCTACCAAACGGGCCGTAAATTTCCAGCAGAAAATTAATAAAAGAGTGGGTAGTGATCTTAGAGTCAAATTTGAGAACCCCAAGTCAGATTATCAAATGGGAATAAAATCTGATTATTGAATTCAAATAAAGTACATGAGTCATTTGTTAGGAAAGTGTTTGCTGATCTGGAAACAAAGAAATACAATCCACTAAAAATTTATGTATGTTCATCTGTGAAGGAACTTTTAGAGAGTTGAGACTGAGACTTTACAACTCCACAAGGTTGATTGATTTCTGCTCTTTTTTTTTTTAAATTTTTTTTACAGTATTGAGCTTATAGAAGTCATTTTTAAATGATTTGAACCATTCTTGCAAGAATGACTATACCTAGGATTGTCAGAATTTGTAATCTTTTAGAAATAGAAATCGGGATAGCTATGGATCATGAGCATACATATTAAATGTACCCAAAATTTCGTGCTTGTTGAAAACTAGGATCTTTGACAATCGTAATTAAAGGTTTTCTGGAATCCAAAATCATAAAATATTAATAACTTCTATTAAAGGCAACAACTTTTATCAATGTATCTGAGATCCTTGCTTAGTTCTAGAAAGCGCGCCTCGCTTTGCGACTTGTGCACCTCTAGCTCAGGCGCGGTTGAAAAAGCCTCTGCCCCATTGCAGGAGGTGTGTGCCTTGGGTGCCTCGATGCACTTAACACCTTGTGCGCCCAATGCGCCTCCTTTTTGGGTTGGGTAATAAACTTATGCTTGTTTGTTCGAAAAAGAAGCAAAACTCGAAACTCAAATTGACTTGAATATGAAGTTTGAAAAAAGTTGCTTTAAGAAAAAAAAAAAAACAATCAAAGAAGAAAATAACTTTGATACTAAAGTGGTGTTTACCGCAAGAAAAATAAACATTTTCAACCTTGTTGATACTAAAATATGAATATCATGTTGTTTGAAGTATCGTATATGTTTTAAAATTGATTTTTAAGCTTTAACGAAAAAATGTGCCTAGCATACAAAAAGTTTGCACCTTTGCCCTGCGTTTCGTGCCTAGGCTCCAAGGGTCTTTAGCGCCTCGGTGCGCCTCGCACTTTTTAAAACTAAGGATCCTTGTGGCTGTATAGAAAAGCTAGAGGATTCAAAGCTACTGTTAACATGGTTTGTTTAGGGGTTCCTACAATCGAATTTAGGTTTCTTTTTTAAGATTTTTAAAGTCTATAAGTTGAAATGCACTGGAATCTGAATTTAGAAGCATTAGATAATAGGTTTGTGACACCTGATATCCTCATTACAAGCTGACTTCAATGAACACTTATTGATTGGACTACTGTGTACACTCTACTAGTGTTGGATATACACAAATCACTAAATCTGGAAAAAGTAAGACACATAGCTTAGCTTTGGTAAGTGCACTGGATTTAAAATTATACAAGTATGAAAGGAAACAACTAGAAGATTAATTGTCTATATATTTAGGTGCATTGGTTGCAATAACTGATATTTAAGAGGACAACAATGTGTAACAGATCGCCAAGATCCGTTACTGAAACTAGATAGTTTGGACACTTCGAGTCTGCCCAATGACTCCCGTAGGACAATTCGAGTCTGTCCTCTAACTCCTAAAGAATGATCTTTATTTTTATTATTCCCAAAAGACAATCTCTTATTACAAGGGATGGCCTATATATAGCCTAATCCCCACAAGACATCCTACAAAAATAACAACTAATCTAATTACAAAACATAAAGACTAATTAATATGCAAAGACGATAATGCCCTTTGACCCCTTGACCCGAGTCATTACACAATGTAAGTATCAGAGAAAGAATCTTAAAGGCTATAATTGTTAGTTCTGTCATTTCATTATTTATTGGGAAATTATCAATGGTACCCCTGAGGTATAGGGTATTATCAATGGTGCCCACAAGTTTTTTTAATTCCAATGGTACCCCTATCTTTTTGAGATAATTATTTCCGTTAACTTATCGTTAACTATTCAAAATTAACCTAACTATGGTTAGTTTCTTCTTCTCTGTTCCCTTTCCTCTCCGTAACTCCTTCCATGACTGCCTTCCATGGCTGCTCTGTTCTTATGCATACCCATGAATTTAAAACAAGAAAAATCAAAACTTTGGATTCATTCCATTAATGTAAACTAAAAACCCACGAAGTAAAGTCTTCATCTTCTGGTCCGGAGTCCACAACTATAGAAGCAGCTAAAGCAGCAGCAGCAGCTTGAACATCACGAGGCAAACTCGAAGCAGGTCGAGGTAGTAACTCAATGAGTTCAGGAAAATCGAGAATCGCTAAAACGATCTAGAAGCAAATGAATAATTGATTAGGAGTAATAACTTATTGAATAGCAGAGAAAGCAAGTGGACATGCCCCTTAAACAAGCTTGGGGAAGTATCTCAAAGATGGGTACTTTACATTCTTCATGCACTTCTTTGCTTATAAGTGCATCATTTCTCCCAAAACCTTAATAATTTGGGAAAAACATCACACTCAAAATAAAATTCATTAGATTGAAAAACTAATGCATATTAATAAAAAGCATTTTGAAGTTCTAAAAATCATATCTCCAAAAAAATATGCTTTTTTAAATCAAGAAAATCAAGAAACCTAGTTCAATGTAATTCAATAATCATAGTCCAATAATCCTACTTAACACCAACAAGATAACATCAAAATCGAAAACTTGATACATAATGTTGGTCGGTAATGGCGAAGAAGAGGATAGAGAAATAATGGTGGGGCGGAGGAGAGAGAGTTTAGAGCTCAGAAATTGGAACAGAGCAGCCATGGAGGTAGCCATGGAAGGAGTGGAGGAAGAGAAAAGGGAAAAGAGAAGAAGAAAAAGAAGATGAAACTAACCATAGTTAGGTGAATTTCAAAAAGTTTACAACAAGTTAACGGAAAAAACACAAAAAGGTCACGGTTGTAATTACCTCAAAAAAGGTAGAGGTACCATTGGAATTAAAAAAACTTGTGGGCACCATTGATAATACCCTATACCTCAGGGGTACCATTGATAATTTTTCTTATTTATTTGTACCTTGATTTTGATGGGCCATTGGTCAATAGTTCTTTGGTTTCAAATTGTATAAAAGGTCTTATTAAATCATATTCACTTATGTGAAATTGTTGTCTTACTCATGATATTTTGTAGAAACAACTTCCTTTTTATCACTAATAAGGGTAAAGTTGCGTACATCCGACCTCCAAACCTCGCCTTGTTAGGAGCCACTTAATGACATTGGACTAATAAGTAATAAATGTTAAGTCATTTCAATTTTTATACTGGTTATGAAACTTTCTTTTCCTATTAATGAGGAAAGATCAAGAAGACTTTGTGGGAAAGGTTGAAAAAATTTCTCACAAAAAGTTAATTGCCAGTGGTATTGTAACTGCAGTGCTTACACATTAGTCATTTAATTTATTCCTGGATGATTATCTAATCATGAGTCATGGACTCATGTCTTCTCTTCTCTTCTCTTTTCCTTTTTTTTGTTTGGCTGTTATCTAACTTGAATTTGTGTTCCTATTAAGGTTCCGTGCTAGTATCTGGTGATTCTCCTGCTTCTCTAGACGAGTCCTTGATTCTGAAGGTAAGTATATTAGTTTTCTAATGATCAAATTACTTTGCTTCTATGTTTTTTTTACCTTAGCATGGAAGTTTTTAGAACTTTCTGAAATATAATTCATAGTTTGAATGATTTGGTTCAGTTAATTGTTTCATCTTACATGATAAAATGTCATCTTAATGAAATTCAATCATAATTGCAGCACAAAGCAGCTGAGATAGAGCAATATCTTAATGGACGCTGCATTTACCTTGTAGGTTAGTTCCTAACTGGCATCCATCTTAAACTTGTGCAATCGTTTACTTCTGGTATAATTTATGAAATTTATTTGCAGGTATGATGGGCTCTGGGAAAACAACTGTCGGCAGGGTTTTGTCAGATGCACTTAATTATTCATTTTGTGATAGGTAACTTTTTAATAATGGATCGCCTTTAATTTAATTTAGAGTAAATAGACAATAATAAACCAACCTTTGCTTGATTGTTGAAAATAAGTCCATCTACTATTTATTTTTAAATAAACCCATTAATTAGGTATGTTTGCTAAATATAAACCTACCTATTGTTTCTAACATCTTCAAAGCTTCTTTGTAAGTCAAGAATTAGGAATAAATAATAGTTGAGTTTTTTTCGAGCAATTATACCGAATATGTGAGTTTATTAGATGGGTTTATTTTCAGCGGATTGAACAAATGTTGGTTTATTTTTAACAATTTCCCCTATAATTTATTATAGCTGAAAGTTGATAGTAAAGGCTTCGGATTTGCTTCTCTTTGTTGTCATGAATTAGGAGCTAAGTTATATAGACTCAAATGAAACTTTAGTAGCATAATACAGTTTATTTAAAGAACTGAATTTTTTTTTGCTGTGATTTTATTGTTGTTTGCATTATGTTTCTCTATGTTTTAGTGACTTATTGGTGGAGCAGAATATGGGGGGAATGTCTGTTGCAGAAATCTTCAACCAATATGGAGAAGGCTTATTTCGTGATAAAGAGGTGAGTTAAAGTTTTCCATCATCCCACCCTCTTTAGAAGTTGTCATATCTTCTATGCTCACTGCTTTTCTTTAGTACATATTTTTTCTAATGGTGATATGTTGAACTAGTCATCTTGTAACCTTAATGTATCTGCACATGAGTATGACACCTGCATTAGAAATAGTTGGCCTACTAATCCAAAAAATGAGATTCTAATTGTGTTTTCATGGCATAAAAATTTTACTGGTTCTTTCTTAGGATAAATGTTAAACAGGAAAAAGGTTTATTTACCTATGATGTGGAGATTAAACTGTCATTTTCCCCATGATTTTCTTATTTCCTATACCGTCTTCTGGAAATGGTTTTTCTTTAATGTTTTGACAATTTTTAGCGTCAATACTTTCCGCACCAGTGTACGAATGGTGTGACTTCTTCTTCATGAAGGGTTTAAATCACATAAAACTGAATAAGGTGCATCTATTGTTGTAGCACTAAATAGCTCTTATAACTTCATTAGAAATTCTCAGTTGTTAGATTTGAAACCATACTGATTTCACTTGTTTGTTGCAGAGTGATGCATTAAAGGAGTTATCTATGAGGAATCGGTCGGTTATTTCCACCGGTGGAGGGGCCGTAATACGGCCCATAAATTGGTATATACCATGTTGTGTACCTCTAATTGAAGGTATGTTTTCAATTCAATATGCTTGTTTTTGTTTTAACTCTGAACTCTATCGTTTTAATCAACCAGGAAACACATGCGAAAAGGTGTTAGTGTTTGGTTAGACGTACCGTTAGAGTGCTTAGCACGGAGAATTTCTGCCGTGGGAACCAACAGTCGTCCTCTGTTGCGTGGTGATTATGGGGATGCTTACTCTAAGGTTTCTGCATGCTTACTATTAATAATTCTGCATCCAACTTATGTAACAAGCTTGTAAAGTAATCACCGTATCACTGCAGGCTTTGACACGCTTATCGACACTTTTAGAGAAGAGGGGCGAAGCATATGCAAATGCTAATGCTCGAGTTTCTTTGGAATGTATGACCTTTGTAAAGCATTTATCTTCTTTAGATTTTCTTACAAGTTCTCTCCGTTGATTATGTTACACTATATTAGCGAAAATCCTTTTCTTTGTTATATCTTATACTGGTTATTTTGTGCAGATATTGCAATGAAACTAGGGCATGTAAATGTAGATAATCTTACTCCAGCTGCAATTGCATTGGAGGTACGTTTTTTTTCTCGTCTCTTTCTTTGTCATGGCTGAAAGTATACGATAGGAAAGAAAAAAGAAAATAATGGGCCTTCACGTTTTTGAAATCGGCTTGGATAGTTTTTTCACTTCATCTGCTTACATAATTTTGCAGGCACTTGAACAAATCGAGAGTTTCCTTAAGGACGATGATTTTGCTGTATAAAAAACCACTTCAATTATCCTACTGTACATGTTATTTCTGCATTCTATCTTCCGGAGAAACACAAGGTGTACACACTTCATAAGCCAAAAAGATACCATCCTAAAACCATGTGATAATGGGTGGAAAGGCTCCAATGACTTATAAATTGTGCATTTCATCTTAATCCATCGATGTGGGACAAATTGTTCTAACACATTGCACCGTCAATATAGCATCAATGTAATAGTATATCTTATTCGGTAGGTTGACATACATATATTTTTTGTGTTCATTTCTGAATACTTTGTTAGAGAAATAAGTTTGGAATTGTGATTTTGTCTGTTGATGTTATTGTACTCTCCCCTTGCAATGCCATAATTTATTGGTTTGTTAATTATCAATCTTATTGTTAGCTAAAATGTCGAATTAGAATGACCGCGTTTTTGATCTGGTCATTGAGGAAGAAAGAAACGTGAGCTCTGTACGTTTGGAAATGCTGCTGATGGAAGAGAGTATTGATGCTGCTTCATCTTCATACTTGTCGTTGTCTTCATACGAAGCTTTCATGTTGGATATAGTGGTGGCAGATGACCGTCTTACTTAAAGTTCGGGTAGCAAGTCTCGAGTTGAAATGAGATATGGCTCCTTTCCAAACACGAGTCTTGACGTGCTAATTGAAAATTTTAAAAATGTGATGCCCTAGCGTTGCGTGTATCAACATGCGGGTTGTGTTGAGTAGAGTTGTGCTAGAGCTTAGATGAGTGATTCCTATTACAAAATCTAGGATGTTGAAGAATTGTGCAGAAAAATAATGCCTTATGGCTCATATCCCTTATTAAGCTTGAACACTTTAGGCTCATAAAATATTTAGAGTCTGCAACTTATCCAATGCCTATTGCCTACTCTTCATAATAGGTAAAGACTATGTTTTTCACTTTAGAAACAATGATTAATTGATAGAAAGAAGGAATCCATAAATCATAAATGACACTTTATTAGTAAGAGTACAAGATTTGTATCAACACATTTTAAAACATCCACCTAATTATATTTTATGTTTACATAATGCCTAATAACTAACATACACCATTTGTTACTATTTGCAGTGTTGCACATATTCTCATTAAATTTGTCATGCATATTTCTTGTTGGTAGCAATTACATCAATTTCTTCTAATCACGTCCATAAACTTACTCGTCTCAAAAAAAAATCCATAAACTTACTCGTCTCAAAAAAAACATCCATAAACTTACTCGTCTCAAAAAAACATCCATAAACTTACTATTTTTTTTTTAATTTCTTTCCCTCATTTCTTTCAAGTTATATTTTGCCTAAACATTAAATATGGTTAACTCAAAAAAAGAAGGTAGCCAAAAACGAACATTTCCCTTCTCCCGTATCTATTTCAGACTTTGACCAGAATTGACAAAGTTAAAGAAATCTTCAAAATGACGCCAACATAATTCCCTTTTTCTCTAATTTGTTTCCATAGGTAAATCCTTGAACAAGTTTCAACAATGGCGTCATCGTTGTTATCACCGACACAAAGGTACGCTGCAGGAACATTATACGCAATAGCAGTTCACCAAGCCCAAATTCATCAGTCTAGTCCTTTGGGATTACATTTCGACGAAGATGATCATCAACGAATCAGTAATGGAAGCAATAGTAGCAATGATTCTGTTTCTGAAGATCCTCATCTTTGGGTTCATCCTAATTCTGGTCTTCTTCGTCCCATTTTCCAGTTAATTCCTTTTTTTTTTTAAAAAAAATCTCAGTTTATAATGATGTTACGGTTTATTAACAATTCAGATAAACTAAATAATTTTGTGTGTAAATGATGAAGGTTTTTGGAGATTGATTCAGTGGCGTGGTCTGGGATCGAAGAGACTGCCGGTGCTTCTGAAGCTAATCATCATGTTGGACCGGTAACCCTGCCCCCCTTTCATTGGTATCTGTATGGAGTAGCTTATATATGATGTTGCAAAGAATTTCTCAAAGGAATCCGATGGTTGAGACCAACAGATATTTTATATACTCTATAATAATTTTTATTGAAATATATAATTTTGAGGGGAATCAAAGTTCCTCACTGATTTTTGATTCATCAAGGCACATGTAGTGAACCGCAAGTTAATTAAGAGCATATTTTGAATTGCAAATTGGTAATGACACAAATAGTTTGAACATGAGCAAATATGGGTTAATGATGGGCATTTTTGCAAATTGGTAACAAGACATTTGAATAGTGAGGAAGTGTGGGCTAAGAACGGATATTCATTTACTAATTTATCTCAAATGTACCTTTATGTTGTGTTGTGTTGTCAGTTTGCAAATCAATATATGTTACTGCCTTAAATTTTTCTAGAAGAAGCTAAGGGTGTTATGTGTTTGGCTTTAGCGGCTTTGTTTATATCTTGATACAATTTATATTTTGAGTTTTCCTTGGTTGATTCTAATTTGACACAGTTTCAGAGAAAGAATGAATTTATGCTTTATTATATCTTTATAACATGTAAGACAATATAAATCATCTTGTTTTCTGGATTATGTTTATGACTAAGATCGATAATTCTAAGGATGCTTTTGAAATTAGGATTACTAAGTGGGCATTAGGTTGACTTACATATACCTAGGAACTTAAGAAGTGCGATCTATATAGTTTTTCTGCTGGAAACTCTTTTGCTTTCAGATAGTTGCAGGTGCCTCTCTCTTTGAAAACCCTTTAGAGCCGGGGGACTCTTTGACTGCACTCTCCTATTGGGTATGAGCTGCCATCCATCTTCCCTTCCCAGACCCTGACCATAGTTTGTCTATGAGCGGAATACACCGGGTATGATGATGATGATGATGATGACGACTAGATACAATTAAATAGCACCAAGTCTGTTGTTAGTTTTAGAGTTGTATCTAGCCTTCCTTACAATAAGACCACTCCAATGAATTTATTTTCACAAGTAGCTAGGATTAAGAGGGCCCAAAAGTTTTCTTTGAGGAGCTGGTTCCACGCTCAAATCAGTGAGAGTATAAGTTGAGTACCTAGTAAGCCCAATCCCAAGTGCAATGTGACTATATCTTAGAGGAACTTTACTAGGGCCTGTTAATGGCGTGAATTAATATTCTTGTCTCACAAGTGCAAATGAAGTAATTTAATGCAAAGATGATTGGATGCAGTAAGCATTGTTTGTCTCAATGAATGCGGCTCATAGAGAAGTTAAGGTTAATAGTGAGTTTTGCAAGAATTTTGATACATTGAAGTGGTGAATAGAAGGGTATTTATATCTCATCATTGACTAGGACTCCAAAAGTCCTAACAACACTTAGGAATGTCCTATATGACTTTGAGATGTTGCTGTTATCAATTCCGATGTGGTTTTCCTTTGATTTTTCATGTAGAGTCAGATACAACCTTGTACGTGGTAGCTCCTCGTAGGCTGTGCAGAGGAACGTTAAATGAAAAGAATAGATTTTTATCGTTCTGGAGAAACCCCTGCATATTCAAAACAAAAGTATTATTTAGTCTTGTCATCAAAGTGGACGAGGTACTGTAGCAGTAATATTCCTCTGCAACTGTCATTTAATTTTCTGTCCTTTGGGAAATTTGAAGGAGATATTCTTAATTATCAGTAGAGGATTTGGGTTGGGATCCAGTCATCCAGGTATCCAGATCCAGACACATACAATTATCATAGTCACCGATGAGAAAGAAAACACTTAAGTACTATGGAGGACATAATATTGCAACAAAAAGAGAGCCTTGAGGTCAATTAAGCTAATTGTCTATGTGATGGAAATCAATGAGCATAATATAATATCAACCATGCTTAATCCTCCAATATTTATGGTTCGTCTTTCTATGACGATCAGTATTCAAATGACTATAACTTTAAAATTATTAGAATTTAGGGATTTAAGTAGTTAACGTAGTTTAATATGAATAATCCAAATTGAAGATGGAAATGTATGGCCCAATCTTGATTTGAGACAATCTTATTCTGATTCTGTTTGGCTGACCTGAATTGTTTAGTTTTGATTGCCAATAATGAATTAAGACATTGTAACCTCATTTAATGTTGTTACCTTGTCCTGTGACAGTTTTTGAGATTGCTTTCAGAAGACGCCAACGAAAGTTCTTCTGAAATGAAGGATCAAGAGCTTGCTTTGGCAAAAGGTGTTGATTGTATGGAAGCTAGCATGGAGGCTTCAACCAATGCTGAAACTAAAAGAGATAAACAGCGTGAGTATGTGCAGGAACGACGTGAAAAGTATTCTGTACCTGAGATATCGGAGACACCATCAACCTCTGATGAGAAAGAAGTGGTCAAATGTATCCAGGAAAGAACTGTTGCAACTGTATTGGAACAAGATACCCAATCTGGATCTGAATATAAATTTAACGAAGAACCTCTCCAAGAGGAAAGAAAACTCAGCTATGAGAGAAAAATTACAGTGCTTTATGAGCTTCTTTCAGCAAGTCTTGCGGCCATGACAGAAACCAGTAAAAAGTCCAAGCAACGAATGGGCTATGATGCGCGGTATCGTGTTGCTCTAAGATTATTAGCAACATGGCTTGATGTCAAGTGGGTGAAAGTGGTAGGGTTAGTTATTTGCGTTTGTTCTATGGTTTTCAGATGTATCAAATGTTTTCCGAGTGCTTCTGATGTACTTTTTTTAAAAATCAGTCTAACATTTTGCCGACTTATTTACCTTTTGAATTTGTGATTTGCTCAAAATGACCCAAAAATAGCCAAAAATCGATCATGATTCTCTTTTTTCTACTCGCCACATTGGTTGGGATTCTCTTGGTTTGAATGTGATTGTGATTTGCTTCTTTAATACAGACATTATTTGGGTGGAATTTTTGACAATGTTTTATCATTGAGTTTGATCAAAGTTTTTTTTAAGTTCAGTAGTTTCTTTGTTTTTATTTTGATAATTTTCACTTTCTCTGCTACAATTTTGTGCATATTTACATGTATGGGTGATTACGTTGTATTCAATGAGGTCTTGTCAAAGTTACATTTTCATGTTGTAGAAGTTGATAGGAACTCTTTATTTTTCAGCTTATTCTAACTCTATTTTTTGTTGACCTATTTCTTTTTTAGGAGGCAATGGAGACTATGATCGCATGCTCTGTTATGGCTTTAGTGAAGGAGGAAGAATCCAAAAAGGAAGAAACAGATACTGAGAAAAGTTCTTGGACCAAATGGAAGCGTGGAGGCATCATTGGAGCTGCTGCGGTAACAGGAGGAGCCTTGATGGCTATTACAGGAGGCATGCATTTTTATCAAAATATATATAACTGCAATAATTTACACAAAATCTTTAAATTCTGTTGAATGAGTTTGTTTATTATATCTTAACAGGCCTAGCTGCTCCTGCAATTGCTGCTGGATTTAGTGCTTTAGCCCCCACATTGGGCACTATTATCCCTGTGATTGGAGCAGGTGGTTTTGCAGCCGCAGCTAGTGTTGCCGGTTCTGTTGCTGGTTCTGTTGCCATTGCTGCCTCATTTGGAGGTGAACTTCTATTCTCTTATTTGATATATTTCTCTTAAATGTTTCATGACTTTCTTTTCCTTGATTTTTGATGATATGTCAACATGATACTTGTCTTCATGCAATGTTGATGTTCTATTACCTAGGTTGTTACTAAACGTTTGTTTCCCTTAAACTAATTGGTTAATGCTTTAATCCGTGCAGCTGCTGGAGCTGGCCTCACAGGTACCAAGATGGCCCGGAGGACTGGAAATATAGACGAGTTTGAGTTCAAAGCTGTAGGAGAGAACCATGGACAAGGAGTGAGTATCTTAGTTTTGGCTTTTAAATTTTCTTATTGTTAGTTTTCTTCTAGTTGTACCCATTTAGTTCAATTTCCTTTGCTTTGTACTTGTACTTCACTTGAATTTTTCATAGCTGAATATAGCTTTTATTTTCAGCGACTAGCAGTTGGGATTTTGGTTTCAGGTTTCGTCTTCGATGAGAAAGACTTCATAATGCCTTGGGAAGGACTAACTAATAACCTTGAGAGGTATTGTGCATCCGGTGTCTGTGCCATGACAATATTTTTCAATTCGTAATATAATTCTATAAGTATTTGTTATGAAAAAGTAACATGCTTTTTCATGATGAGAACAATTTTAACTACATCCTTTATGTCTGCATGACTTAATAAGTCAAATTACATAGCAACTGAGTTATCAAATTCTAATCTATATCATTGGCTGCGGTGGCTTGCTGACAAGAAATAAGTTTGGGAAAAACATTGTGGATAAGTGACTTTGCTTATAATCTGTAGCTAAAAATTAAAATTGCTTCTTTGAAATTAAGAAACTTTTTTTCTTTAAGCCTGTCACAAAGCTCTTGTAGTAAATATAAGAACCATGGATGATTATCTCTACTTCTTTATTCCAATGGGACATGTTCATTTGTAGTTTTGTACGCCCTTTGTTTGTTTGTGCTATCAATATGCTCCTTGCCGCTCCGTCTTAATTTTTTATAAACATGTACATGGCCTTCTTAAAAATGTTCTTCTCAGCTCAGATATGCAATTGGGACAAGACAATAAGTTCCTTTCAATATTTCTATTACCTGCACTTTACTTCATCATCTTATGAGTTCCAAAATTATCTATGAATAATTTTCTATTGTAATTTTAATACCTACCCTTCACTTCATCCATCTTACTTGAGTTTAAAATTCATCCATCTTTTGTATTTCTATTACCTGCAGGGGGAGTAGGCTGGTTTTCCTTACTCTTAAGATTATTTTCTATTGTAGTGGTATTTTAACAGGCTTAAAGTAGCCTGCTATGAACTGAGTAATTGGACAAAGAACAGTAAAATAGAAATTGAAATGATAAAATGATAAAAGAGAAAGTATACTATCAATTGATGATTAAAGAACGATAACAAGATAACAAAAGATAGATTCAAGCACTTTGAGAAGCTTGAGGTTTCCTAAAAATGAGTATAAACTCATTCACAATTTGTTTACTAATTTCTTGATGATTGTGGGTCTCTAATTCCCCTTATTTATAATAAACTAGTAGCTTTTTCCCCAAGTCTCCTAATATGAAAATTACCACTTTACCCTTTCGTAAATCATTATCTCCAAATACCAAGTCATAACATAGCCTTATTTCTTTTGCTCCTTTTCTATCAACGTCAAGGGGAAATCTGTTCTGTTCATTTTCTCTTAAATCTGTAATTAGGGAAAATCAGGGGCAGAACCCCGCCAACATTCGACATCAAAGGTTTGTAAATCTAAATCCTTTCAGATTATTCTGAGACCATTTTGACCTTAAATCTGATATCTGCTTTGCTACTCGTCAGTAGTTGCTGCCAACTATGTAGGCCTATTTGAGACTCTTTGCGAATTCTATGTACTCAATAGAGGAAACCAATGTAAAACTCTTATACCTGTGCTTGGCCTTATTTCAGTCAAAGTTTTCTCATTATGATACTAAACATCTAGGTATGTGCTGGTATGGGAGTCGAAGCATCTAATTGCTGTC